>CM051456.1:58304195-58323039 GCA_028274465.1 Plantago ovata | reverse complement strand
CTCCTTCTCCTATGAAACAAACGATCGATCTCGTCTACAAAAGGTTCAATAATAGGTCCACCCGTTCGGGTTCTAGGCATGCACTCAACTGAAATACAAAATAGTGTGTATCTCAAGCAAAAAGAAACAAAAACAGAAATGAGACAAAGAAGAGATGTTGTCTGAAAAAACCAAAACAAAAACACCAACCAAAGGAGTTAAGTCCCCGGCAACGGCGCCAAATTGATGATGTCGTTTTTCACCAATTAAATTTGTTTTAAAAGCCTAAGAACACTTATCACTACACAAACTAGAGTGCAATGGCAAGTTGTCCCCGAGTGGCGTTCTCTCGGGACCTAACGTGGCTTTGCTTGAGGTTTTTGCAAGTAATTTCAGTCAACTAGTTCAAAAGTTTAGAGAATCGTTTCCTTTGAACAATAGCAACGAGAAATCAGATTTATGTAAACAAGTTTGGAAAACGGTTGGTGGTAGAAATCAAATACACATGCACGGGTTACGTATATGCTCACAAGTTCAGTGCGTAGAACCTTCGATCAAGTATGCTAAGCAACTCGTCTAGGCAAATTTAAGACGCACATCATGAAAGATCACTATCAATAATTTAGTGGTGCTTGTCACCAACACCATTTATCTAGCATGCTGCAAATCTCTAACATACAATCCTATAGCTTTCATTGACCAAGAGTTTGTCACTATACTCAATTCGAATATATTTTATAGGCAACTAAGAATCATATAAAGGGATTTGTAGCAAGATTGAATCACAATCTCATGTAAGCATAAACATAACCCATAGCATGCATATTCTACATTCTACCACCAACACAAAAGATTTAGCTACTCATATTCATCAACATAGACATCAATTCATATGAATAATAATTGGAATACATCATATCAAACTACAAGACAAGAGAGTGATACAAGTTACCACCAAAGCTGTCACTAATCGGTGGAAATCTAAGAAAACCTCTCCGTAGATGATTACAAAGGATGAATCCCAATCAAAACCTTGAATCCCAAGCTAAAATACAAAGAAATCTGAATATTCTCTGAGTTTTGGGGCTTAGGAGCTCTCCAAAACGAAGTTACAGTTCAAAAGATATTCAAAAAATGATCAAAGATCAGATCTAAGAAGGAAAATCCAAAAACGTAACCGCTGCCAAGCGGACCGCTTGGAGAAGCCAAGCGAAGCGCTTCTGGAACACCAAGCGCTTCGCTTGGCTCCTGTGCTGAAGCTCCTGGAAATTGAAGCGCAGCGCTTCACTATTCCAGGCGCTTAGCTTGGCTCCTGGGCAGATTTTTGTCTTCAAACTCAATCTTTTTGCCCTCGCATGGCCCTCGGGTGCTTTGGACTCATCCTTCTCGATGCTTATTGATACTCAAACACTTACGAACAAGCCACGGAGATTGGGGGACTTCAACGGGGCCATCTTTTCCATCAAAAAGGCTCGTTTTTAGCTCCAAAAATGCCATTTCGTACCTAAGTGCCTGAAATGCAGAAAACACAAAACGTGACACAATTCTACGAAACTAACCAAAAAACAAGGCTAGAAGATAGCAAAAGAAGGTGAAAAAGACAAGATGAACGCGTCAAAAATACGTTCATCAGTAGGACTAGTAAGACTATCCAATTGCGTCACGCAACTCTTGGTTGTTAAATCTAATTTAACCCGATGCCCTACATACTGTACCTATCGAGGTCGCTAGATACAATATGCAGTAAGTCATAACCATAGGCTTACTCTAATCTGACGATCACTGTGAGTCTGTAAGACGAGGTCGTCAATACAAGAAAACGCAATGAAAGTTCAGAATTAAAGCACCCTATGGAAAGCATCTCAGAAATACATACATATATATATTCCTGTACATATATTGGTTGGGGCTTGTAGCTTGAGGGTTGTTATCAGTCATCTACAAACAAATAAGGGCGCCGCCTACCCATCATGCATGAACGGTCTACACGTAATGAATGCCGCCTATCCATTCTAGTTCTAAACGCGGTCAAGCACATAATGGGTGCCGCCTACCCATACATAAATATGCGGTCCGACATATAAGAGGGCGCGCCTACCCTCGCATGCATAGCGGTCGAACGGAATGTAAAATACATGGTATTTAAACATGCATTGTCAAACAATAGCATATAGAGCATATGAAACAAGTAGTAGCCTATGTGGATGACAAACGACTTTATAATTTCATTATGAAAATTATAATCCATTACTTATAATTTCTATGAAATAATTGAAAATTTGGACTGGATTGAATAATCGAAAATTCTATTGACCAAGGAGCAATTTTCGAAAACCCGAAGGACTTTAATTGTAATTTTAAAAACTTTGGAGGTGTTAAATCTAAAATTCAAAAGTAGAAGGACTAATTTACAATAAACAATAAATTGATAAATTACAAATAAGCCCTTTAACTTTATACTAATTAAATTTAACCCCTCTAGTTTAAAACAATTACAATTAAATCATATTTATATTCCAAATATAAAATTCAATCCTCAAAACTTTCAAAATTCGATTTTGGGTCCAACCCGAAAATATATATATATATATATATATATATATATTTTTTATTATTTTTTTTTTTTTTGAAAACGCGGACACGGCGCCCGAGCGCATGCGGCATGCAGGCGGCCGGTCGCCGCCTGCGTCGTGCAGGCGGCCCTGTCCGAAAAATATATATATATAATTTTTTTTTTTTTTGAAAAAATATAAATTCTAAATTTACATAAAAAACAAAACTTTTGAAAATCGAATTTATCATAGAATCAATTGCATCCACATATCTACAAAATCATACAATATATATACGTATATACGTAATCAATTTACCTGGCTCTGATACCACTGTAAGAAAATATATGGTCAGAGTTACCCCTAGGGTACGCAACGGAATTTCAAAACTTATCTTAACATACAGGTTAATTGATTATGCACATGTCGTATATATATAAACACGTCAATTAGAAGACTAACCTTACTTCCAAAGCAGTTTCCAAGTCTTCGTAATATTCCGGTGTATCTTCTCCTTCGTCGAAGTCGAAGATATCTACAATACTCTGTATATCTGCAAGACAATAAGAGTTAGTTTCCAGCTCCTAGAACCTCAACCTTGGTATCCACGGATGAACAGCCTATCGGAAGAATGCTAGGATATTCTTCGTGTGACCAAGAAGACGGGGCGGCAATTCCTCCGGTGAGGTGGCGCGCGCGTGGATGGCTAAGGGAGGGGAGATCTTTTATTTTCTCTAAGAAAACTGGGTAGTATAACTGTGAAAGTCTGTGTCTGAATGTGTGTCAAAAACTCTCTAATAGTCTACTATATATAGTAGTCAATAGAAGACTAAAGCATAAGCAATTAGACTTCGTAAAGGAATAAGAATCTAATTCTTATCGCACAAGGAAACCAATATCAAGTCTAGATTCATTCCCAATCAAATCAAAACTCAATCAGGAAAATCTAACTTATCCCTTCGACTTCTAATAGAGGAAGGAGTCGAACTCCTTCCGCTTATCCACCCTGCGCGCGCGCGCGCCTCCTAGGGACATTAGGTGGGTCCCAATTTTGGGACCCACTTATAGTTCTAAGGCAATTCAAACTCCAAGTAGATTTTGCCCAAGTGCATATGTTAATTCTAAATTAACATATCCTTTCTAATCAAACCTCCATTATATTTCCAAAATATAATCTTTAATTGTATTTACATAAAATACAATTAATTAGCCAATTCAATTAATAATTCCAAATCATTAATTGAGCCACCAATTATTATAATTAATTCCAAATCAATTATAATCCATCAATCACAATTAATTCCAAATTAATTGCGATTCCATCTTCAAGGATATTCTGATAGGCTGAATCACCACATAGTGTGACCCATAGGGCCTCATCGTATTAAGCAAGTCCTAGACTAGGCAACTTGGAATTCCTAGACGATTCCATTTGCAATATTAATACGTGAGGACGTTTGAGAGGTTTCTCAAAGCTAACCCTTTCGTTGCGAAGCCTTTCGCGCTCAACGCGGCGATGGTAACGTCCCTTCAGACTTGCTCGAATGTATCTAGGATCGATGAAGTGTCTATCCCAATATAATACATCCACGAGCGTCTCAGGGAGTTGCTTGGTGAATATATACTTATGACCATCATAATATATCATTTGCACTGGCCAGTGACTTTACCAACACAACTATGCAGACTATGAGCAGTGCTCTCCTATGCTACACTTGAGAGATGAGTCCTTCACAGAATCACTTATCACCCCCATTTGTATGTAGCCATAGTCCTGGATCGTGTCTTAGTTCAGCTGCTTATTCAGAGCTGACATCGACGGGTCCACCAAGGATATGGGGCAACAAATGTGATGATAAAGTCCTGTAAGTACAAAGGACGAATGACATCACTTCGACAACTTACCGGTTCCCATAGACACTTCGGTGTAGAGTATACATCGATGGGAGTGTCCGGTGGGTACTTCCATTGTTCGATAAAGCTTCTTCGAACAACTATGCGCAGTTATGGGAACATTTCTCGATTGTCCAACAATCCGTTCCGTGGCCGTGGGATCGGCTCACACTTGCTCCAACATGTATAACCTCCACCCATACTAGTCTTGTCTGGTTCATTCAAACCCCCACATCCGAGATGAACCTCGACTAGGGAGAGTTTGGGATAGATGATAACTCACATAGCTCCCACTATCTGTGTGATAGGTCATCTATCCGAGGGGACATGTTTCATATCAATACAGACAGCAATAAAGATATGACATGCTGCAGCCTGGTGTAATATAAATATGAAAGCGATACTCAATAGTAAAATGCAACAAACATATATTATATTACGTTGACCTGTGTAATAGTACATATATGCCCTTTATAAGGTACCATGCCCTTAGTAAGGACTGTCTCTAGGACATATACAGTATCACCTTGTTGTACTTAACAGCAAGTAGACCTGACATTCAGTATGGTGTTTGTGTGTGTGCAAGATTCCAATCTGATCCAAGAGAATCACACTACAAAAAGGCAATCAAGATATTGAAATATGTCAAAGGTACAGTCAATGTTGGATTATGGTATCCTAAAGATTCAGGGCTTGAGTTGGTAGGTTATTCTGATGCTGATCATGGAGGATCAACTCTTGATAGAAAAAGAACCTCTGGAACTTGTCAGTTTTTGGGTACTAGATTAATATCATGGTTCAGCAAGAAACAAACCTGTGTTGCCAATTCATCTACTGAATCTGAATACATTGCGGCTGGATGTTGCACAGCTCAAATCCTATGGATTCAGCAACAATTAAGAGATTATGGTATTTCTGCAAAGAAAACACCAATCTTTTGTGATAATACGAGTGCTATTGCTATCACGCAAAATCCTAAGTTTCACTCTAGGACCAAACACATTGATATTAGACATCATTTCATTAGAGATCATGTGGAAAAGGGAGATATTGAGGTTGTGAAAGTAGGTACTGATGATCAACTGGCTGACATCTTTACCAAGCCCCTACCAGATAATAGATTCGCAATGCTAAGGTATAACATTGGATTGATCGAATTACCTCAATAAAGGATACAATTGGCAGAATACTGAAACAGGTATTCAGCAAGCCAAAGTACTCTTACTTCATTAAAAGCTCCTTCCACTAAGAAATGATAGGTCACTACATGATTGCTGAAACCGGCATTCAGCAAGTAATTCCTTCAAAACGGGTATTTGTTAGGAAACTTGATCACTTGCTGAGACAGGCACTCAGTAAGAGAAAAACCTTAAAGATTGCTGAAACGGGTATTCAGACAATCAAAGATACTGAAACAGGTATTCAAGTATCAAAGGAATATTCTGAGACGGGAACTCAGAAAAAGAGCAAAACTCATTTCTCAGATTTTACCAAAGGATATCTCAAGTACAAAAGAATTTACTGATACGGGAACTCAGAAATATCTTTTAAACTTAAGAAAATATGAGATATCTAAGTAAGGGGGAACTTTCAGCAAGTATCTAGGCTATTTATGCAAACTCGCTGAAAAGATTCTTGTCTATTTCAGCAAGTAATCTAATCCCATAAAACTCGGTAAAATCAATTTGTGACGTTAATCGGGCACAGATAAACTCGTAATAATCATGACATGAAATACAATCGTGGCCATTTATTAAAAGGGGTTATTGATCGAACGGTTAACATTTTTAAAGAGGGAGAGTGCTCTGACGGTTTTAGTTAGTGGGCCACTACGCATTCAATGCAAAGGCTCCACTAACGCCTTTGTTTCTCTGTTTTACCCTTGCCGAGAACTCAAATCGATTGAGTTTCTCACACATCAGAGACACTATATAAAGAAGGAGTTAGAGAAATGACAAAATTCTTTAACTCACATTTCCTTTCTCTGCAAATTTTAGCCTGAATCTATTGTACCTCCGGTCAAAAAGCAAACTATCTTTTTCGTACACATTCTCTTCTCTATATAAAGAAATGGCACCGAAAAGAGAATCATCTAAGACCTCCAAGTCGTCTAAAGTTGACAGTGCTGAGAAACGCACTGCTCCGGTGACTACTCCGGCAACAAACATAGCGAAAGTTGTGTTGAAAAACGACAGAATCACGGAAAAACCCATGCCTCCTTCATATCTTGACACTGCAAAGTGTGAGATGATGATGCAATGGGGTGGTTTTGCTAAAGAGAAGTATATTCGATACTTCTATGAACAAGAACATGACGGTGACAATGAAGAGGCTCTTGAATTTATCAAGCATCAAGGCCTCATTCAGTTTATAACTGCTCGCACTAAGCAAGTGAGCATGTTGGATACAATGGAGTTCTACAACAATGCAGAAATCCAGTCCCTAACTGATAGTAAAGGGGTCACTGAAAAAGTGATCTTTACTACTGTTCAGAACACGCAAATCGTCCTGAAATGTACTGATTTAGCGGAAATCTTTCAGATTCCAACCACTGGAACTGAAGATGACGTCACTACCACTGATGAAGAAATTGAAGCCTTCTACAGTGACGTCAGAAATGAGAAAATGAAGAAATGAGAGATTGCTCCCGTGACTTGGACAAAGCACGTTAAGAGGAAGCATCTCTGCCATTCACTTGGTCTAGTAGCTCTGCTACTAATCAAAGTTTTGGACTCCCAAGTTGGAGGAATAGACGAAGTAGGCCTGAGAAGGTGGCCGCTGCTGATGCATATCTATGAGAACAAAACGGAACTTAAATGGGCTAAGTACATTTTCAACAGACTTGTTGATTGTGTTACTAAGTTCAAGGTTAAGGTGGAAAACAACAAAGTTTCACCTACCTTACCAGTTATGTATGGAATAAAGATATGCTATATCCTTGAACATTTCAGGATTCAGTTGAGAAACCCATTGCCAATCAAGAAATCTGTATGCAATGTGGGAAGAGACTTCTACAAGCAGAATGTGCCTAAGATTGCTGGAAAGAAACTTGAAAAATCTAAGAAGACAACAGCTGCAAATGTTGTCAGCACAAGCCAGCAAGAAAGGTATACAACAGCTGCAGATGTCACCACTCAGCAACTTAGAGATGAAACTACTGTAAATGGTGGTGACAGAGATGAAACTGCTCTAAATGGTGATCATGCTGACACCACTACACCCGGTGCTGAAAATGCAACTACTGACACCTCTGCTGGGAAACTGCATAAATCAAAGAAGAAAAAGAGGAAAGCTGATGATGACACTCAGACTGCAGCGTCATCAGCAAACCCCGTCCCCAAGAGAAAAAGGACAAACCCAAGGAAGAAAACACTGGCTCGCAAGTCAGTACCAATTGTCCATGATCTCTCGGGCGATTCCCAAGCAGTTGCTGAAACGCAAACTCCAGTAGATGTTGACAAGGTGGTTACTGAAACCTATGTCAGCAATGTTGAAGGGTTTGCGGAAGCCTTCAACAATCAACTTAATGTTCATCCTTCTACTGTGAATAGACCACAAGGCAGTGGAAATGAATTTCCTGCCCAAGTCCCAGATATCTACATTGTAGATAATCTTGATGACCAAACTCTGGAACCGGTTACTGATATCGCTACAGATATAAAAACCGCGGCACTTGCTGAAGCTGCCGTTGTTGAAACAATGGTTGTTGAACAAGCAACTCATCAGGTTGCTGAAGAACCAGTTGCTGAGACAGAAATGGTTCAAGTCCCAGAAGTTGCTGAAGAAACACAAGAAGCATTATTCGACGACGCATCTCACAATGGTGAGAATACTGGCCCCAGTTCACCAAAGACATCAATTGAAAAAGTTCAGCTTGTACTGGAAGCCTTAAGCCAACAGATGGAATTGGATATTGAAGAAACGTCCAATAAATCCATTGATGTTTTTATGACAAGCAGTGAGCTTAAGGGTCAAGATGCTTCCGCTCAACTTGTCATTTCAGAGACAAGGGAGATTGCTGAAACCGCGCAGCTTTCTCAAACAGAGAAAGCCAAGAAGTATGCTGAAGAAACAGTCCCAGCAACTGAAGAAATTGTTAATGCTGAAAGGACTGAGCCACAACCTGTCCTTCTTCAGCAGGTAGTTAACTCAACCATAAGCAAATCTTCATTTTATGAAACTCAGTCTTTTGCTAATATTATGATTTCTCTACAGACTTCTCAAGATGCAAGTCAGATGGTTGTTGAAGCCTCTGCACTAGAATCAACACTTCCTGCTCAGTAGGTAGTTAAAGTTTTTGGTAATAAAACTAAGTTTGACAACTTAGTACTTGTATCTAACTCATAGTTATTTCAGGATGAACAAATAGAGGATGTTTCTCAAGCTCCTCAAGGAATGAAAATTGTACAAGCACAAACAAGTGTGCAACATGAGCTTGCTGAAACTCAGCAGGTAAATCATGTTTCAGCTTTGGACTCTAAAACAATTATCCAAACCTCTCCTGATCTAAATAATATTCTTTTTCAGGCTCTAAAGAAGACCACTGAAGTGGTGCACATCACTGAAGATCCACAAGTGAGTTTTGAGGAACTTTACTTGAACTTCAAACGAACAACCTTGTCAAGAGTTGCTAAGTCAGTCAGCAACTGGCAAAGGTACAGAAGGATGGACTTTTCTGACCTCCATCTTCATTTATCAAATGAGAAAAAGAGATCTTCTCTGCTGAAGCTCAAGACATTTGTCCACTCCATACTTCCTGAAGAATTGTCATATTCTCAGCTAATGAGCTCGAATCTGATTGCTCAAATCAGAGAGAAGATGAAGGCAAAGTTTAAGAGTGCCTCTCCAGCTGAACAAGCTGTGATGCTCAAGGGTTTATTTGTACCCGTGGTGGCTGATCCCCACAAAATCAATGAGGAAGAAGAAGTAACGAGTGTTGCTTTATACAAGCATCTCGAGCTAGTTATTCTGACTGATGATGATGAAGAGGAAGAAGATGAAAACATCCCTACTGATCCCAGTGATGATGAAGGGAAAGATTCAAAGGACAAAAAGGATGACAATGATGACAATCAAGGTCCAAGTCCTGATGCTGGTGGATTAAAAATGACAGTTGCTGAAACTGAACAACAAAACAATCAGCAAGCTGAACAAACACCAACTCAGCATGAATCTCAACCTTCTCCTGCTGACACTGAAAATCAAGCACATGTACAAGGTGCTGATACTGAAGAGGAATATGCCAGAAAACGAGCTGCCTTGAAATATGGCAAGAGCCAGTTTTCTGATGCCAAGGTCACTGATACAAACCTTGATGATGAAGATGAATTGGATGAAGATTGCCAAAGAGCACTACAAAACAGTCTCATAATTCATGCAAGCCACACGCAGAATTCGGACATTGGTGAATCTTCAGGGGTAAAGCCAAAGGAAGTCCCCTCCCTTCCACTTACTACTGGTGAAACTCCAGTCATTGAGTCTCAAACGTTGCCCTCAGCAACTACTCAATTTAAACTTACTACTGGTGAAACTCCAGTTGTTGAGTCAGAAGCGTTGCCATCAGCAACCACTCAACCAAAAGGAAATGAAGCCACTGACTTAGGTTCCAAGGTTGCTGGCCTTGATGAATCTGAGAATGAAGATGATCTATCAGCAAATGAGGATGAAACCTCCAAGAAAGACCCCAAAGTGGTTGAAATTCCTCCTCCTGACTATATAAATGATGTAGACGAGATGATTTGAGAGGAGAATTGTTGCTGAAAGATGATCAATTTGCTTCAGAACTTAAAGTTCATTCCTTGACCCCAAATCTAGTGTCGTTCCCACGTGTAGAGGAGTTTACTCCTAGAATTTTGGCACTAAAGAAAGTCCATGATGCCTGCAAAGCAGAACATGAGGCATTGCTTGCTGAGAGCCCACTTGATATTGGAAAAACATTGGCTACAGTGCTGAGATGCACTACTACTCTTTCAATAGCTCAGAAAGACATCAGTCTTTACCACAAGAGCTATGAAGAAGATGTAAGTCAAGCACTCCGGCTCGCAAAGACCGCATTAGTCAAGGCTCAGACTTTTATGGAAGACAAGGCCGCAACAGAGCGAAGACATGAGGAGAATATGGTGAGTGTTAAAAATGAATTGTCAAAGTTGACTTCTGATCAGCAAGCAATCATCATGAAATACAACAGCCTAAGTACTCTTGCTGAAAATTGCAATGAGTTCTTCTCCTTGCGGATCACTCCGATGTTGCAATCCATGTCTAAGGGGGAAAAGAGAAGTACAAGAAAGAAAACCCAAGCCCCTCCTACTGTTGATGAGCCACTGCCCATAGAACCTCTTGCTGAAAGAGAGCAAAGTTCTAAAAGACAAGCAGAATCTGAGTTAAATTCAGCAGGTCCCAAAAAGAGAAAAACTGTTGCTGAAACTCAAGGTTTTTGCCACACTGAAAGTCATCAAGATCTGAATGAAGATGATGACGATGATGACAATCAGACAATATCTCAAGCCATAAGAGCTAGACCTTTAACAGCCTTAACTCCGTCTGGCCATTCAAAGCATTTCTCTTCTAACTCAAGATCTTCAGCAAGAGATCAAGACAATGCAAAGTCAAGAAGAAGAAGGCAAAGACAGGAAGAAAAGAGGCTGGCCAGCATTGCTATTGGCTCCGGCATTGAATATACAAAGACCAGCAATGATGAAACCACTAAGAACGTGATCAGAAACGTTCATGGTTGCTGGATCTTAAACCTGGAAGACTTGCTAGTGAATGAGTTCTTTCCAACAGCCATATTGAACCAAATGTTCACTTGGATTGATCTCAAGGTAAAAAGGAAAGAAAGGGCTGAGACCCTACCAAGAAATATTGCTGGGAGATGGTTGAATCTAGAAGTCTCAGTAAGAAGAACTGCAATTGGTAAGTCTATAAGACAAGAACCTGAATTGATAAAACCAGTTGGCATTGCTTATTACTCTGACCCTGTGAGACCCTGTGACCAAGAAAACAAAGAAGAGACTTGGACTGATTCCTTATGAGTATTTCTATCTCACTGCTAAGGATCAAGAAGAAGATCTTCTCTGGCTAAGGAAGATTCATCCTAAAAGCATTTCAGATACACATCTTCTCCATGCCAGCAATTGGGGCATGCATTTGTGGGTAACTCATTACATGGAAATGAATGTTGAAAAGCATCATCATACTGCCTTAAAAAATGCAAGGATTCTTCAACTACAAGTCCGTAGGCTACTTGAGAATTACGCAAAGGACTGTATTGAATTCACTGCACTTGCTGAGAAGAGTGTAAGAGAGATTTTGAGAAAATCCTCTGAAAGAGCTTAACTCTCTGTAATAGTTCTGTTCAAGTTTTATTTGATGATTTTGTGTAGTTATCTATGATCATTCCTGTAAACTCACTGAAAGATAACTATCAGCAATGAAGCTTTTGACTCTTATTGGTTTTTGATTATGCAATTTACTCTTGCCTACTGTTTAATTATTCAAGTATGCTTGCATTAATCAACTGATTTATTCAACATCAGAAACCTCTAAAAGGGTAGCAATTAATTTATTCATGGATTGCAAACATCAAAAAGGGGGAAATTTGTTAGGAAACTTGTAATTTTGATGCGCAATTAACCACGCTAAATTAAGGAAAGTCGAGTAACTAGTACTCTTAAGGTCCATAGGAATTTAGAATTTTAAGGATATTGTAAAAGAGGAACGTTTGCTGAACACTTAGAGTAGGTGCTAGATACGTTGGTTTTGCCGCTTATGATGTATCTTGTTTTCTGAAAAGAAAAACAACCTATCGAAGCATTTGCTGATGATGTACTTTGTTTACACAAACAAACTATTAAAGAATTTAGAACCGCTCAGAAACTTGAAGATTTCGAAGACTGAAGACTAGAAGATTTCTGAAGACTGGTATCTACAAAGGCACAGGTTGCTCCGAAAGTGGAAACTTCAGCAACGACATTGCATAAGTGAAAATCTAAACGACAGAGTAGGTTGTGCTTGCTGAAACTGAGACTAACCACTTGCTTATGGAACATTTGTGACCTCTTGCTGAAAGTACTTGTATTTGCGCTCCAATGTTACTGTTTGAATTTTATTTAAATAGCATTAAATGCAAAGCATGCACGCAAAGGACATGAAGACTAGAAGACAAACAAGGACGCTGCTGAAAGTACAAAAGCAAGATAGTGACATTTTAAGGAACAAAAGCCTTAGAATTTGAAATTCAAACGGCTCCTTATTTCACTATAAATAGAGGTCATCCGGCAAAGAGTTGGAGTGTGTCAACAACGTGATCAAACTCTCACTTGTGCTTAAACTCACATACCTTCTAACACTCTTACTGTCATTGATCCGTTCCAAGACTTAAAGCTTGAAAAAGCTACATGTGAAGAAGTAGAACTTACACGGCTAAGAAATTAGTTAAGTGTTCTTTCTTTCTTTCGAACAAGAACAAGTCTTGACACCAGAAACAATCAAACTTGTTTACGGTGAAGTATTCAAAGTTTTGTTTGTTAGATTACTTGTTCTAACTGAATAAGTTATAATTAAGTTATCTCATCCCAAAATTCTCTAACTGAAAATACACCCTTTCAGGTGTGATATTCAGGGGGAACTTAATCGAGCATAGTGTTGCTAATTAAAAGTACCAAGTTTGGTGGAGAACAAGGTTACGTTCTCTAGTTAGGTTGGAGACGAAGCAAGTGTGCTTTGGTTTCTGTTTGGATCGCTCTAGATAGGTGTTGTAAGGAACCTCAAACTTATCTTAGTAGATTCAGTCCTAGAAACGACAAAGTGGATTAGTTGAGAGATTACGCCACTCTCAGATACCACTATAAAAGTATTTGTGTGATTTATTTACTGTTCTTAGTTTTCAGCAAAGCATATCTATCGGTACACAGTCACTCACTTCACTTGCTGAAACTATCACTCACTGACAAAGCACTTATTGTATCAAAGACTTCCACTCTCTGATTTTAAGTATCAGCAAACCTAGTTACTGAAAAGTAACTTGCACTTGCTGAGAAAGTTAAGTATCAGCAAACTCATTACTGAAAAGTAATAAGCACTTGCTGAGAAAGTTTTTAAACGAGAAAAGTTTGAAAAGACTATTCACACCCCCCCCCCCTCTAGTCTTTTCTTGTTGTTTAAAGGGACCAACAGTTGGCAGGGGTGAAATGGTCACCCTTGTTACCAAAGTTCTCCTAGTGCGGGTGTAGTAGGGCGACCGTCGAGCTCCTAAGGTACGAGGACCATCTGTTCCTTGGGAAATGTTGATTCTTTCTTGATGTAAGGAGAACTTATGTCCGGCCACCTATGCTAGTAGGGCAGAAGGGCACTCGTCCGACTACCAGTGCTAGTAGGGCAGAAGGGCACCCGATTTGTTCCTCTCGACGTGGTACTAGGGCGACCCTATGTAGCCGGAGGTTGTGATGAAGTCCGAAAAGCTCTTTGTCTGCCTTGTCGTTCTACTTGTTGGTGGCTACTAGGGCATTATCCTGCTAGTAGGGCATCACCATGCTAGTAGGTCAGCTCAATGGATATTAGGGCAATTGTACTTCTAGGTTGAACATAAGGACTTAGGCTATTTTGCCTAGTTTCTTGTCTGGTCGGACCATGGTGATGGGTAATCGGACCCTTCTATCATGGTCAGCCCATGACGCTCTAGTACGCTCTTAGGCGCCCTTGCGGGTTCGACATATTCCGACACCAACACTCATGTTGTGGAGGATACATTAGGTTATCTAATTATGCAGATATTCATGTTGTCTGAAGTCCGATAAAGACCTTGCAAAGGTATGATTTGGTCATGTGTTACAAAAATCAAGGATACTTGGAATGATTGAATATGTATCTTCGAATGGTAGTGTTCGAGGATAGTAACCAATCTTATGGAAACATTGAGTTCTGTATTAGACATTGTGCAGAATGACCAATATGATCTGAATTATTGGGATTAGAGGAAAGGAACCTGATTGTTGGAATGACTAGATCTTATTCTCAATATAGACGACAAGGTCAAAATAGTGAAAAGTCGATTAGAGGTCAACTAATAATTGCAAGAGAATTTTCTTGCCCAACATAGATGTGACAAGGAGTATGAGGTTAGAAAATAATTTATTTTTCTTGGACGAGATGTTACAATGTTTAACACACAAGATAAATATCTACACGGTATGATGGTCTTAAGAAAATAGTCGGAATAATTATGTACTTAGAGTATGGACTAATGGAGGAGCTAGGTAGGGTCCAGTGAGGGCAGTGGACCCCACTGAAATTAGCTAATATAACATATATAGTACTAATAAGACCAACAATGTACTTGTCCCGGTGGTTTGAATGATGTTCTTTTATACTACATGTCGCGTGTTAGGTTAAGGTTGTTCTCAAACTGTTTGCATTTTAATATTTATCCAATTTCTTGTCCTCTTTGGTGGTTTTAATAACACTCTTCCTTCTTTTCTTTTTTATGTGTGTATTATCATTCCAAAAATTTCTTTTTGATCCTTATCTTACGTTTCTTAAAATTATAATTTTTTCTTTTTAAATTTAGATGTGCATGTTCAATCCTTTTTAACTATCGATGACATGTTTTAATGCTTGAAATCTTATCGACATTAATTTAGGGTTAAACTAATGCGTATTTATATAAATATATTATTTGATATTTGAATTTATATATATACTGAGAAACATATGTAAAATGAATTTGTTTTTAAAATTCTTGTATTAGATTACTACTGATGTATAATTTTTTGAAATTTTTTCTAGAAAAATGGTAATATATTTAACTCTGACCCACCTGAATTATGGTTCTGGCTTCATCACTGGTATGGACTAACTTTTCCACAAGGATGGACTTGGAATTTTAACTTATTTCAGGTTAGCAAGATCTATTGGTACAGATTGAGAACTTGACCATGTTCTTCGTGATGAACAGATTGAGATTTTGGATAAGTTGAGTTGTATCGAATAACTAATGAGAAGTTTCAGAAATGTAGAATGTATGAGCATAGGAATAGAGTGTTCAAATGAAGAATGTGGAGAAATGATTTTCGTCAAGAACGAGATTGCAAAATAAAATATTATACGTGAGATCAGTACCTCATAGATTACTTCATACGGGTATAAATTTCGAGGACGAAATTTTTCGGAGGGGAGAATTGTAACGCCCCAAACCTTTTTAACCCTCTTAAAATGGAATTTATTATCGCTAACAGAAATTAAGTTAATTATGATATTTTATTCATGAAAAAGTATGATGGTACAGCACAGGGAAGAAACTACAGCAAGTGTTTCAATATATTATTTATTATGTCCGAATGGTGGTTAAATTACGCACCGACCCTTAATAAATTTGACTTGACCGATTTATATCGAAACGAAGGCCTATGAAAGAACAGACACTATATTATTAACCGCACGATTTTATCGTTTCCGAATATATGTTCAATATTATAAGAGGGACGTATATGTAAAAGTCAAAATAAGCATCCAGGTGGAACTAAATTAAGTGTTTAAAGATATATATATACACAGTACATACCGGTGAGTCTAAAGTACGAACCAAATGAAGTTACTTCCTAATGAAGTAATTAGTTTTGCTATTATATATGCCCACCGCCGTAATTATCGGTTATCAGTTTCAATTCTATTTATACTTCCATTTTTCATTCTTTCAACCATTTCTTCATGTATACTCGCGATAACACCCCTTAACTTCTCACACACCTATAGTCAGCGAGAAGAAGAAAATTATAGCAAGAAATTTAGAAAAAAACATGAGAAGTGAGCGTGTGATATCCAGGAGCATCGGAGGGTTAATTACCACATATGCGTATTACAAGCAACGGTGATAGGTTTGAATTGTTTAATCGATTAATTAGTAAGTATAATTTTGTAACGTGTTATTTGACATGTTTGTAAGTGATATTTGATACCTTGTTAGTTGTCTTATATGTGCTATCGATGTTTACATATGTGATTTGAGCTTATTGTGATATATGTATGAATTTGATTATTGAAGTCGATGCTATTGATGTGAAGATGTTTCCCTGAAGGCTTATATGTGTGAATGGCATGTTTTGAAGATAAGATTAAGCTTATTTATGAGCTAATAGTACTTATGATATAGATATTCGGCATGATATGCATTCATAAGAGATAAAAGGACTCTGTTATGGCTGCTTATGACCTTGAGTCTGTTTTCAAAAACAAAATCTCCATTATAACTTGATATAGAGTACCATGATGAATCGTTTTTTCACCAATTAAATTTGTTTATAAGTCAAAGAACACTTATCACTACACAAATCAGAGTGCAATGGCAAGTTGTCCCCGAGTGTCGTTCTCTCGGGACCTAACATGACTTTGTTTGAGGTTTTTGTATGAGATTTCAGTCATTGAGTACAAGTTGGTTTTTGAAACGGTTTTAGACCACAACAACTAGAATCAAACTTGTTCGTAATCAAAGATGGAAAACGGTTGGTGGTAGAAATCGAATTAACATGTATGGATTACGAATATGCTCACAAGTTCAGCGCGTAAAACCTTCGACTAAGTCTTCTAAGCAACCATCTAGGTAACTTTCAAGACACACATTGATGAACGAGATTGTCAGACTCGAACAATCAAATAATTTGTTTTAAGCCAAAGGGCAACTCACAACTACACAAAACACGTAGTGCAGAGGTAAGATGACCTCGAGTGTCGATCTCTAGGGACTAAACTAGCTTTAACTAAATAACTATATATAATTTTAGAAAACAAATTTATCTCTAACTTGACTTAACAATATATGGAGAAAGCTGGTGATAGTATGCTCGTTCAAAGCATCAAGTTCTAATTATGCATGAAAGTGCAACACGTACTGCCTTAAAAGTAATTCGATTTACAAACACCAAAGACAGATTTATAGACGTGTATTTTGAAATCTTCCTATCTATACTAATACTTGGCTAAGGTTGTCCGTCTTAGTTCAAGCAGTACTTGCAAATTATATATAATCGAATCGATCATCTTTAATTGTCCTAGTGTTTCTAACACTTTTTCTACGAAGATATATGACTTAGTCGGATCAAAGAATCGAATTAATATAATTAAACAAGTAAAAGACTCAGAAACTCAATCATGCATAATACGAACCCTAGCTACGAATTCACATACTATCACCAACTAGATGCTTAGCTACTCATATCAATAACACAATCAACAATCATAATTGATGCAATAATGAATGAAAACATGTTTAATTGAAAGATAAATAGCAGCCTTGTGAGATACAAGGTTACCACCAAAGGTTGTCAATCTCCGGTGAATGGCAACTCACAAAGATCTAGCAAGGTGAGATAAAACGGTGTCCAAATCTCTCCTCTTACTCCATATTCGCTAAGTTACAAAGGTTCTAAGAGAAAATATACCTAGAACGAGCTCTAGGGTTTATGTCAGGAAAAATATGATGAAAGATATGAAAATTCGCAGATTTTGGGATATTTATATAGAGCTGTCGGAACGCCCCCGGTGCACCGCCCCGTACGCGGTGGTGCGCCCGCCATGCGGCGGTCAGCCGCGCATGCGGCGGTGCGCCCCGCACGAGCAGAATGCGGCCCGTGCGGAATTCCTTCTTCGGATCTTCGAATTCGGCCCGTTGCACGGTTTTGAGCTCCGAAACTTGATCTCTTGGCCTTGAAACTCGTCTCGGTACTCCTTGACACACCACGGGTGATCTCGTTGTACCAAACAATCATTGTTTCGCCATGAATTACATCCAAAAATGCGATTTCCACCTAAAACCTGAAAAGAACAAAAGAAATGGAAACGTGACACTATTCTAACAAAATGCACTAAAATGTATGCAAGAGGATAGCTAAACTGGTGAAAAAAGACTCGAATGATAGTGTAAAAAACACTGTCATCAAACTCCCCAAACCGAACCCTTGCTTGTCCTCAAGCAACTAGCTAGACTCTATGCAACCTACATGCAACACAAAGAGGAGTCTCATGCCAAACAAGAAGAAACAATCGATTGTATCTACCAAATACTTATGAACAAAGACCATACAAATCATAACATGGAAGTAGGTTGAAGAATGTCTTGATTGAACCTATACACATTCACATATGCACTTTGTTAAACAAGAGAGTCTCTCGTAACATTCTCTACCTGGACCTAGTCAATGACGACGTAATGATGCATGTCAAAATACAAATGGTTGCCCCGTGCCTATGAAACTTAGGGCTTACTACTGTTCACCAAGTGAGACTGTTAGGAAACTTGTAATTTTGATGAGCAATTAACTATGCTAAATTAAGGAAAGTCCAGTAACTAGTACTCTTAAGGTCCATAGGAATTTAGAATTTTAAGGACATTGTAAAAGAGGAACATTTGCTGAAGACTTAGTGTAGGTGCT
>CM051456.1:58000931-58304095 GCA_028274465.1 Plantago ovata | reverse complement strand
TACTGAAAATTATTCCAAGTTGTGTTTCTTTAGATAACTTGTTAGGCTGAAAAAGTTATACTCAAGTCATCTCATCCCAAACCTCTCTAACTATAACACCCTTTTTCAGGTGTGAAATTCAGGGGGAAATAATCAAGCATAGTTTGCTGATTAAGTGTCCCAGTTTGGTGGAGAACAAGGTTTCGTTCTCTAGTTAGGTTGGAAATGAAGCAAGTGTGCTTTGGGTTCTTAGTGGATTCAGTCCTAGAAAGGACAAAGTGTATTAGTTGAGAGATTACGCGACTCTCAGATACCACTATAAAAGGGTTTGTGTGATTACTTTACTGCATTTAGTTTTGAGCAAGCTATACTATTTGTACACTGTCATTCTGCTCACTTTCTGAAACTAACACTCTCTGAAAGCACTTATTGTATAAAGACTTCCGCACTCTATTTTTAAAGTACCGTAAAACTCGCTACTGAAAAGTAAACTAGTACTTGCTGAGAAAGTTAAGTATCAAAAACTCATTACTGAAAAGTAAGCACTTGCTGAAAAGTTTTTAAACGATGAAGAGTTGAAAAGACTATTCCACCCCCCCCCCTAGTCTTTTGATTCGCTTATGATGTATCTTGTTTTCTGAAAGAAAAACAACCTATTGAAGCATTTGCTGATGATGTACTTTGTTACACAAACAAACTATGACGCATTAGAACCGTTCAGAAACTTGAAGATTCGAAGACTGAAGACTAAGAATTTCTGAAGATGGTATCTACAAAGGCACATGTTGCTCAGAAAGTGGAAACTTCAGCAACAACTTGCATAAGTGAAAATCTAATGATAGAGTAGGTTGTGCTTGCTGAAACTGAGACTGACCACTTGCTGAAATACATATGTGACCTCCTTGCTGAAAGTACTTGCATTTACGCTCCAACGTTCATATTTGAATTTCATTCAAATGAACATTAAATGCAAAGTAAGCACGCGAAGAACATGAAGACTAGAAGACAAATAAAGGACGCTGCTGAAAGTACAAAAGCAAGATAGTGACATCTTAAGGAACAAAGCCTTAGAATTTGAAATTCAAACGGCTCCCTTGATTCACTATAAATAGAGGTCATCCGGCAAAGAGTTGAAGTGTGTCAACAACGTGATCAAACTCTCACTTGTGCTTAAACTCTCATACCCTTCAATACTCTTTACTGCCATTGATCCGTTCCAAGACTTAAAGCTTGAAAAAGCTACTTGTGAAGAAGTAGAACATACACGGCTAAGAAATTAGTTAAGTGTTCTTTCTTTCGAACAAGAACAAGTCTTGACACCAGAAACAATCAAACTTGTTTACTGCAAAGTATTCAAAGCTTTGTTTCTTAGATTACTTGTTGTAGCTGAATAAGTTATAATCAAGTTATCTCATCCCAAACCTCTCTAACTGAAAACACCCTTTCAGGCGTGAAATTCAGGGGGAACTTAATCAAGCATAGTGTTGCTGATTATAAGTCCCAAGTTTGGTGGAGAACAAGGTTTCGTTCTCTAGTTAGGTTGGAAACGAAGCAAGTGTGCTTTGGTTTCTGTAGAATCGCTCTAGATAGGTGTTGTAAGGAACCTCAAACTTATCTTAGTGGATTCAGTCCTAGAAAGGACAAAGTGGATTAGTTGAGAGATTACGCCACTCTCAGATACCACTATAAAAGTGTTTGTGTGATTTACTTTACTGCATTTAGTTTTCAGCAAAGCATATCTATCTGTACACTGTCACTCTGCTCACTTGCTGAAACTATCACTTACTGAAAAGCACTTATTGTACAAAGACTTCCGCTCTCTGATTTTAAGTATCAGTAAAACTCAGTACTTGCTTAGAAAGTTAAGTATCAGCAAACTCATTACTGAAAAGTAATAAGCTCTTGCTGAGAAAGTTTTAAACGACGAAAGTTTGAAAGACTATTCACCCCCCCCTCTAGTCTTTTCTTGTTGTTTAAAGGGACCAACAAGTGGTATCAGAGCTGGAGGTTCTTTAACCTTCAGCACTGAACCTAGATCCCCTTAGGTGCTTTCCGTAAATCACTCTCACTTGATCAGTTTGGTAGTCTTTTGCTGACAGGATGTCTTTAGGAGACGCTCCCTTGCTGAAGCTGGAAAACTATGAAAAATGGCGAAACAACATGATGCTACATCTTGAGGCCATTAGTGATGAGATGGTTACTGTCATTAATGATGGACCTATCAAGATCACTAAGGTTGAGAGAAGTTTTCCTCACAAAACCACAAAGCTGGAAAGGAAACTATCTTAGGTGAACCAGTTGATATTGTCGTTCCAAAACAAGAGAGGAATGGACTTCCGACGAAGCCAAGAGATTCCGTCTTGATGGCCAAGCAAGAAACATCATCATTCGATCAACTCCGGATACTATACAGTGCAAACTGTGGGGTGCCAAAACTGCTAAGGAAGCTTGGAAAATGGTTCAAGATCTTTGTGCTGGATCTGACAAAACCAAGGAAAACAAACTCGAAGTGCTGAAGTTAAAGTTCCAGAACTTTAAACAAGGTACAAATGAGTCACTGGAAGACTTGGACTTCAGATTCACAACTCTAGTTAGTGAGATGGCTGCCTTGGGAGTTGGAAATCTTTACTCAGATTCTGAGAAGGTGAAAACCATTATCAGAAGTCTGAACCAAGAATGGATCCACACTCAGAATTTCTACTACAATCAAGGAATGCCAAACATCACACCTACAGAGTTGTTCTCTCATCTTGCTACTGTCAACTACGAGACAAAGCAAAGAGAAAATGTGTTTGCTGAAAAATCGCAAAACATTGCTCTTGCTGCAAAGCCGTCATCTTCTGAAAAGAAGAATGATAAAGAGCCCGCTGATGAAAATGCTTTAGTTGTTAAAAACATGAAGAAATTCATCAGTAAGGAACTTGAAAGGCGAAAAGCAAAAGAGAAGCTGAAAAAGCATCTTGGTAACAACTACCATAAATACAAGAATGAGGCTAGCTCGCTGAACAAGCAAGCTCAGCAAGCAAATTCCTCTGAAGAACCAGCAGTTGGAAATGATCTCTGCTTTTACTGCAAAAAGCCTGGACACTTCAAAGCAAATTGTCCTTTGCTGAAAGGCAAATCTGCTGAAAAGAAGAAGAAGTTCAAAAGAGCTTTTATTGCTGAAGAAAAGAAGAAGCTTCAAGCAAAAATCGATGCGTTGTGCATTGATACTAGCTCCGAAGACAGTGAGGAAGAAAGCTCAGACACTGAAGATGAAGAAGCCACTCTTGACGTAGAGATTGGCAAAGAAGTTTGTGGAATAGCTATGGAAGCTTATCCAGATGTGTCAAACTACGAATTCTGCCTCATGGCCGGTCAGGTAAACAGTCCTACCTCTGACTCTGACTCAGAAAGTGAAGATGAGATTGACCTTGACAAGATTCAAGAGAATCGAAAGATTTGAGAAAAATCTGAGCAAACAGCAAGAGAAACTACAGAATGCTGAAACTCTGACCAAGCAGACTACTGAAAAGTATGTATTGCTGAAGGAAGAGACAAAAAGAAAGATGCTAAAATATTGCTGAAGCTACAAAGAAGAATTCTCAGATGGCAATAGAATTGGAAGAATATCAGTCCTCAATTCTAAAGTTACTTGCTGAAATACAAGAAATGAAAAAGATGAAAATCAATTTCAAATCTTATGCTGATGCAAGTAATACGCTGACTGAACTAAACTCTTATCTGAGAGATCCATCTCAGAAAGAAGGTTTAGGTGCAACGTATGAAGGTGATGACGTAATAATCTTGAGTAAAGACAAATCACCAATTACCTTTGTACGTGCAACTGATAGTGGTCAACCAGAACTCTATCAGATTGGTCAATCTAAGGTTGCTGAAAAATGCAATCAAGTACCTACGACCGTAAAGCCCGCTGTTGCTACTCAAAGTAACAAGACTTTAAAAGGAAAACAGGTTGCTGAAAAGCAAACTGTAAAGAAAAAGGATGCTGTAAAGCATTCCGCCAAACAAGTTGCTGAAAAGCAATTTGTTAAGTCAAAAGGCAAGATTACTAAAAGTAATCAGAAGACCTTTGCTGACAAACCTGAATCAAGTAAGGTTGCTGAGACAAAAGCTCAGCATTCTCCAAAAAGTGGACTCGGTTTCAAAACCAAGCAAAGTCAACTTTTTCATGAGTATAAGCAAAGTCAGCAAAGATACTTCAAAGAGATGAACAAAACCAAGCCTAAGAGTTCTGACAAGACTCAAAACGCTAGGGCTAGAAGGAACCTTGCTAGAAAAGAACTTACTGAAAAGTATGTTCAGCAAAAAGGTCAACCGAGCAAGACACCACATCAGAAAGTGGATTTGATCAGCACGAATCAAAAGTCTTTTGGCTCAAAACCTCCTAGTTCCTCAGCAAGTAGAAAACAAGTCAAAGTTGAAAAACTTAAGACTTGGGTTTCCACTGGACGCATTCTTGAACATGTTAATGGACATCCAATATTGGATAATTAACTTGTTTGCTCTTGATTGTGCAGACTTCAGCCACGGAGACAAACGATGCAATCTGGCACTTTGACAGTGGTTGTGGAAAGCACATGACGGGCAACAAGAATAACCTTATAAACTATAGACGGTGGTCTAAAGGTCCAACAATAAGGTTTGCTGGTGGAGGCTCTGGTTCTACAAAAGGCTATGGTGACGTGAAGTTAGGATGCATTACCATTTCGGGAGTTCTTTATGTCAAAAATCTTAAGTTTAACCTTTTCAGCATGAGTCAATTGCTGAGGATACTTCATCAAAATCAAAAGTGATGAATGTAAACTTATAGACTTTGAGACAAAGAAGGTTATTATGGTTGCTAGAAGATCAGGAGGCTTGTACACTGTAGATTGGTCTTCAGCAATCGTTGAAAAATGCCTTGTCTCAGATCACGATTGCCTTGCTGAAAAAGCATGGTTATGGCATAAACGAACAAGTCACCTAAACTTCAAGACGCTGAATAAGCTGTCTAAAAAGGCACTTGTAGTTGGATTACCTAAGGTTACTTTCAAGAAGGATGGTGTTTGCAATGCATGTCAGCAAGGAAAGCAAACCAAATCTTCTTTTAAGAACAAGGCAGTACCGTCAACTACAAAACCTTTACAACTCTTGCACATGGACTTGTTTGAATCTTCTTCAACAAGCTATGCTGGTAAGAAGTATGGTCTGGTGGTGGTAGATGACTATTCAAGATTCACTTGGGTAGTATTTATCAAACACAAGTCTGAAACAAGGACTGAAATACCTAACTTGCTGAATAAGCTTGAAGTCATGAAAAATGACAAGGTAAAAGTCATAAGGACAGACCATGGTACTGAGTTTGTAAACCAGTACATAACTGAGTATTGCACTTCAAAAGGCATACAACATCAGTTATCCTCAGTAAGGACACCACAACAAAACGGTGTTGCTGAAAGGAAAAATCGCACCCTAAAAGAAGCCGCAAGAACAATGCTTGCTGACACTGAAATAAGTGAGGCTTACTGGGTTGAAGCGATTAATACCGCATGTTACACTCAAAACAGATGTCTGATTACTAAGGAATACAACAAAACTCCTTATGAGTTATTTGTTGGAAGACCTCCTAACATCACCTATCTAAGAGTATTTGGTTGTAAATGTTTTGTTCTTAACAATGGTAGAGAATACCTAAGAACATTTCAACCAAAGGCAGACGAAACGATATTTCTTGGTTACTCCTTGCATAGTAAAGCTTATAGAGTTTACAACAAAAAGGCACAAAAGATAGAAGAATCACTGCATGTTGTATTCTACGAAAAGTCACAAGGAGTGCCTGCTGAAGAAGAAATATCAGATTGTATGAATAAGCTACTCATACACGAGCAAAGAATTGAATCTGATGCTAGGCAAATCAAGTCAATTGAACTAAATGATGATTCTGACAATGACTCTCTTCCCCCAAGTCATGACAAGATAAATATAGTTCATGACAAAGAATTTCCAGCAAAAGACGCAGTTGCTCCGGATGTTGCTAAAACTATGCAACTTCTTGTGCCTGCTGATGAGTTACCACAATCTAGCAACGTTGAACAAGCAGTTGCTGATGAACCGATCTCAGCAGAGACACAACAAAATACCACTAGTACTGAGCAAGTACATGCTGAGGAGTCACATGCTGATGAGCAAACTTATCCAGATCCAAAGAGCAGAAAGCCTGTTAACAAATGGATTAGAGATCATCCCACTACGGATATGATTGGTGATATTGACAAACGCCAAGTGACTAGATCCAAAGTATCTGCTACTCATGGACTTGCTGAAGAAGCAAATGTCGTAGAAGTAGAAGCTTTGTTCTCTTGCTTTGTTTCAGAAATTGAACCCAAGACCATAGAAGAAGCTCTAAAGCATTCTGAATGGATCAAGGCAATGCAAGAAGAACTGGATCAATTTGAAAGGAACAAAGTCTGGAAACTTGTACCACTTGTTGAAGGCAAGAAAGCTATTGGTACAAAGTGGGTGTTCAGAAACAAGCTGAGTGAGTCTGGTGAAGTAACAAGGAATAAAGCACGTTTGGTTGCTCAAGGTTACTGTCAGACTGAAGGAAAGGACTATAATGAGTCTTATGCACCAGTTGCAAGATTGGATGCAGTTAGACTTTTTTTGGCCTTTGCTGCTCACAATGACTTCATTGTTTATCAAATGGATGTTAAAAGTGCATTCTTGAATGGTGAACTTGCGGAAGAAGTTTACTTGGAACAACCCCCTGGCTTTGAACTTCCCTCATAAACCAAGATGGTATACAAGCTTCAGAAAGCTGTATATGGTCTAAAGCAAGCACCTAGAGCTTGGTATGATACCTTAGCTAAGTTCTTGTTGTATAATGGTTTCAAGAAAGGTGAAGTTGACAAAACTTTGTTTACCATGAACCATGATGGTAAAATACTCTTAGTTCAGATTTATGTGGATGACATAATATTTGGATCTAAGGACAAGCAACTTTGTGATGATTTTTCCAAACTCATGACAATGAAATTTGAAATGAGTATGATGGGAAAATTGAATTATTTCCTAGGATTGCAAGTCAGGCAACTCAAGGATGGAATATTCATAAATCAAGCCACGTATGCGAAAGAAATGCTCATAAAGTTTAGGATCAAAGAGGAAGAAAAACCTGAAAAGATCCCTATGAGTGTTGGTACTAAATTGGGCTATACTAAAGAAGATAAAAGTGTTGAAGAACACAAGTATAGGAAGCTCATTGGTTCCTTGTTGTATTTAACAGAATGTAGACCTGACATTCAGTATGTTGTGTGTGTGTGTGCAAGATTCCAATCTGATCCAAGAGAATCACACTACAAAAAGGCACTTAAGATACTGAAATATGTCAAAGGTACAGTCAATGTTGGATTATGGTATCCTAAAGATTCTGGATTTGAATTGGTTGGTTATTCTGATGCTGATCATGGAGGATCAACTCTTGATAGAAAAACTACTTCTGGAACTTGTCAGTTTCTAGGTACTAGATTAATATCATTGTTCAGCAAGAAGCAATCCTGTGTTGCCAATTCATCCACTGAATCTGAATACATTGCGGCTGGTTGTTGCACAGCTCAAATCCTATGGATTCAACAACAATTTAGAGATTATGGTATTTCTGCAACGAAAACACCAATCTTTTGTGATAATACAAGTGCTATTGCTATCACGCAAAATCCAAAGTTCCACTCAAGGACAAAGCACTTTTATATTAGACATCATTTCATTAGAGATCATGCGGAAGAAGGAGACATTGAGGTTGTGAAAGTAGGTATTGATGATCAACTTGCTAACATCTTTACCAAGCCCCTACTAGATAATAGATTCGCAATGCTAAGGTATAACCTTGGATTTATTGAATTACTTGAATAGTAAGGAATACAATTGGCAGATTGCTGAAAGAGGCATTCAGCAAGCCAAAGTATGCTTACTTAAATAAAAGCTCCTTCCACTGATTTCTTCTAAAAAGAAATGATAGTTCACAACATGATTGCTGAAACAGGCATTCAACAAGTAATTCCTTCAAAACGGGTATTTGTTAGAAAACTTGATCACTTGCTGAGACGGGCAATCAGTAAGAGAAAAACCTTAAGGATTGCTGAAACGGGCATTCAAACAATCAAAGATACTGAAACAGGTATTCAAGTATCAAAGGAGAATTCTGAGACGGGAACTCAACAAAGAGCAAACTCACTTCTCAGATTTTACCAAAAGATATCTCAAGACAAAAAGAATTTACTGAGACGGGAACTCAGAAATGTCTTTTAATTTAAGGAAATATGAGATATTTGATTAAGGGGGAACTTTCAGAAAATAACAAGGCTTGTTACACAAATTCGCTGAAAAGATTCTTGTTTATTTCAGCAAGCAATCAAATCCCATAAATCTTGGTAAAATCAATTTGTGACGTTAATCGGGCACATATAAACTCGCTATTAATCATGACATGAAATACAATCGTGGCCATTGATTTAAAGTAGTTTTTGATCTAACGGTTAACATTACAAAGAGAAAGAGTGCTCTGACGGTTTTTGTTAGTGGACCACTACGCATTTAATGCAACGGCTCCACTAACGCTGTTGAATCTCTGTTATACCCTTGTTGAGAACTCAAAATCGATTGAGCTTCTTGCAGACCAGAGATACTATATAAACAAAGAGTTAGAGAAAGACAAAATTCTTTAACTCACATTTCCTTTCCCTGCAAATTTTTATAGCCTGTGCTTGAATTCACTGTACCTCCGGTCAAAAAGCAATTTAATATTTTTCGTACATTTCTACCGCTATATAAGAAATGGCCCCAAAGAAACAGTCCTCTAAGACCTCAAAGTCATCGAAAGCTGATAGTGCTGGAAAAAGCACTACTCCGGTTATAACTACGGCAACCAACACAGTGAAAATTGTGTTGAAGAACGACCGCATAACGGAGAGACCCATGCCGCCTGCATATCTTGACACTGCAAAGTGTGAACATATGATGCAATGGGGCGGATTTGCCAAAGAGAAGTATATAAGATACTTCTATGAACAAGAACTAGATGGAGAAAATGAAGAGGCACTCGAGTTGATAAAACAACAAGGCCTACTTTTCTTCATAATTGCTCTCCCTAAGAAAGTGAGTATGTTAGATGCCATGGAATTCTACAATAATGCAGAAATCCAGACTTTGACTGATGGACAAGGAGTCACTGAAAAAGTGATTTCTACCACAGTTCAAGGTGTGCAAATCATCCTGAAATGGATTGATTTGGCCAACATCTTTCAGATTCCAACCACTGGAACTGAAGATGACATCACTGCCACTGATGAAGAAATTGAAGCCTTCTACAGTGATGTCAAAAACGAGAGAATGAAGAAAGGAGAGATTTCTCCCGTGACTTGGACAAAGCACGTTAAGAGGAAGCATCTCTGCCATTCACTTGGTCTAGTAGCTCTGCTACTCATCAAAGTCTTAGACTCCCAAGTTGGAGGAATTGACCAAGTAGGCTTGAGAAGGTGGCCGCTGCCGATGCATATACATGAGAACAAAACTGAGCTCAACTGGGCAAAGTACATTTTCAACAGACTTGTTGATTGTGTTACTAAATTTAAGATCAAGGTTGAAGACAACAAGGTCTCACCTACCATCCCAGTCATGTATGGACTAAAAATATGCTATATCCTTGAACACTTCAGAATTCAGATGAGAAACTCATTGCCAATTAAGAAATCAGTATGCAATGTGGGAAGAGCCTTCTACAAGCAAAATGGACCTAAGCTTGCTGACAAGAAATCAAAGAAGGCAATAGCTTCAAATGTTGTCAGCACAAGTCAGCAAGAAAGGTATACAACAGCTGCAGATGTTGTCACCACTAGTTAGCAAGACAAGACTCCAACAGCTGAAAAAGTTGTTGATGAAACTGTTGTAGATGGTGATCAACAAGGTACGTGTACAACAACCGTTGCTGAAAATGCAACTAATGCAGATACTGCTGCTGAAAAGCAACTGGAGAAATCCAAGAAGAAAAAGAGGAAAGCTTATGATGACACTCAAATTGCAGCGTTATCAGCTGACCCCATCCCTAAGAAGAAACGGACAAAGAACCCAATAAAGAAAACACTGGCTCGCAAGTCAGTTCCAATTGTCCATGATCTTTCGGATGATACTCCAGGAGTTGCTGAAACACAAGCCACTCCAGTAGATGTTGATGAAGTGTTTGTACATCTGCTGAGATAAGACGACAAGGCAGTGGAAACGAAATTCCTGCCCTAATGCCAGATATCTACATTGTAGATAATCTAGATGATCAGACTCTGCAACCAGCAAGTGATATTGCTGCTGATCTGAGAAACACGGCACTTGCTGATGCTGCTGAAAAGATGGTTGCTAAACAAGCAATTCATCAAGTTGATGAAACCGCAGTTACTGAGACTGTGATTGCTGAAGAACCACTTGCTGAGACTGCAATGGTTCAAGTCCCAGAAATTGCTGAAACACCACAAGAGACATTATTTGACGATGCATCTCGTGATGCTGAGAATACTCGACCTAGTTCACCAAAAACATCCATTGACAAAGTTCAGCTGGTGCAGACAGAACTGAGCCAGCAAATGGATTTGGAGATTGATGACAACTCCAACAAATCAGTAGATGTGTTCATGACTAGTAGTGATCTTAAAGGTCAAGATGTCTCTGCTCAACTTGTCATTTCAGAGACAAGGGAGATTGCTGAATCTGCACAGCCTTCTCAATTAGAGCAAGAGAAGAAGTCTGCTGAAGAACAAGTCCCAGGTATTGAAGAAGTTGTCATTGCTGAAAGGACTGGGTCACCACCTGCCCTTCTTCAGCAGGTAGTTAACTCAACCATAAGCAAAACTTCACTATCTGAATCTCATTCTTTTGCTGATATAATTATTTCTTTACAGACTTCTCAAGATACAAGTCAGAAGGTTGCTGAAACTTCTGCACCAGAATCCACAACTCCTGTTCAGCAGGTAGATGACGTTTTTGGTAATTCAACTAAGTTTGAAAACTTAGTACTTGTATCTAACTTAAAATTATTTCAGGATGAACAATTCAAGGATGCTTCTCAAGCTCCTGAAGCAATGGAAATAGTACCAGCACAACAAAGTGTGCAACATGAGCTTGTTGAATCTCAGCAGGTAAATCATGTTCCAGCTTTTGACTCTAAACCTATTCTCCAAAACTTTCCTGAATTTAATTTTATTCTTTTTCAGGCTCAAAAGGAGACCACTGAAGTGGTTCACATCACTGAAGATCTGAAAGTAAGTTCAGAGGAACTTTACTCAGACTTCAAGAGAACTACCTTGACCAGAGTTGCTAAATCTGTCAGCAACTGGCAAAGGTACAAAAGGATGGACTTTTCTAATCTTCACCTTCATCTGTCCAACGAGAAAAAGAGACTTTCTCTGCTGAAACTCAAGACATTTGTGCACTCCATACTTCCAGAAGAGTTGACATATTCTCAGCTTATGAACTCAAGTCTGATTGCTCTAATCAGAGAGAATATGAAAGCTAAATTCAAAAGTGCCTCTCCAGCTGAACAAGCTGTGATGCTCAAGGGTTCCTTTGTACCCGTGGTGGCTGATCCCCATAAAATCAATGATGAAGAGGAAGTGACAAGTGTAGCAATGTACAAACATCTTGAGTTGGTCATACTGACGGACGATGATGAAGAAGAAGAGGATGAGAACATTCCCAAAGATCCAAGTGATGATGAAGGAAAAGATTCTAAGGACAAAAAGGATGTCGATGATGACAATCAAGGTCCTAGTCCTGATGCTGGTGAACTTAAACTGACAGTTGCTTAGACTGAACGTCATGATACTGAAAATCAGCAAGCTGATCACACAACAAGTCAGCAACAAGAATCCAATCCTTCTCCTGCTGAGGCAGGTACTCAAGGAACTGAACAAGTTGCTGAAACTGAAGAAGAGTACGCCAGAAAGCGTGCTGAAATGAAATTAGGCAAAAGTAAGCTTTTTGATGCCGAGTTATCTTCACTTGATGCCAAGGTCACTGAACCAAACCTTGATGACGAAGAAATAGATGAAGATTATCAGAGAGCACTTCAAAACAGCCTACAGATTCATGCAAGGCATACGCAAAATCTAGACATTGCTCAATCTTTAGGAGTGAAGCACACGGAAGTCCCCTCCCTTCCACTTACTACTGGTGAAACTCCAGTTGTTCAGTCTCAAGAGTTGCCCTCAGCAACCACTCAACCTAAAGTGAATGAAGCTACAGATTTAGCAACCAAGGTTGCTGGCCTTGATGAATCTGATGACGAAGAAGATCTCTCAGCAAACGAAGAAGATCTAACAAAGAAAGCTGAACCCGCAGTTGTTACAATTCCTCCTCCTAATGATGAACATGATGTAGGAGATGATATAAGATGTCGTTTGCTGATCAATGATGATCAATTCGCTACTGAGCTCAAAGTTCATTCCGTAACTCCTTCTTTAGTGCCAATACCTAGTGTGTAGGATTTTACTCAAAGAATTAAGGCACTAATGGAAGTCCACAAAGCCTGCAAAGAAGAGGACGATGCACTGCTTGCTGAGAGTCCGCTTGACATAGGCAAAATACTGGCTACTGTGCTAAAACGCACTACTTCTCTTACCATAGCTCAAAAAGACATAAGTCTACATCATAAAAGCTATGAAGAAGATGTCAGTCAAGCACTCAAACTAGCAAAGACTGCATTGAAAAAGGCTCAGACTTTCATTGAAGAAAAAGTCGACAATGAGTGCAGACATGAGGAGAACTTGGTGAGTATAAAAGAAGAAATGTCCAAGTTGACTGCTGATCAGCAAGATATAATTCTTAAGTACAACAACCTAAGTAAACTTGATGAAAATTGCAATGAATTTTTCTCTTTGCACATTCACCCAATGATGCAATCCATGTCTAAGGGGGAAGATAAACAAAGAAAGTCTTTAAGAAAGAAAACCCCTGCTGAAGCGCCATTGACAATAGGACCTCTTGCTAAAAGAGAGAAAAGTTCTAAGAGACGAGCTGAAACAGATTTTAAGTTAAATTCAGCAAATCCGAAAAGGAGAAGAACATCTGCTGAAACTCATGAATACTTTCATACTGAGAGTCATCAAGATCTGAATGAAGATGATGATGATGATGATGACAATCAAACAATAACTCAAGCAATAAGAGCTAGACCAATCACATCCCTAACTCCTTCTGGCCACTCAAAACATTTCTCTTCTGACTAAAGATCTTCAGCAAGAGATCAAGAAAATGTAAAGTCAAGAAGAAGAAGGCAAAGACAGGAAGAAAAGAGGCTAGCCAGCATTGCCATTGGCTCCGGCATTGATTACACAAAGACCAACAATGAGGAAACAACTCAAAATGTGATCAGAAATGTTCATGGTTGTTGGATCTTAAAGATGGAAGATGTGTTGGTAAATGAGTTCTTTCCAACTGCTGTACTGAATCAAATGTACACTTGGATTGAATTAAAGGTGAAAAGAAAAGAAAGGGATCCTTCTCCCTACCCAAGAAACATTGCTGCAAGATGGCTGAATCTGGAAGTCTTGGTAAGAAGAACATCTATTGGCAAGCTAATGAATCAAGAGCCCGATCTAACCAAACCAATTGATGTTGCTTACTACTCTGACCCTTTAGCCAAGAAGTCAAAGAGGAAATATGGCTTGATTCCTTATGAGTATTTCTATCTCACTGCCAAGGATCAAGAAGAAGATCTTCTCTGGTTAAGAAAGATTCTTGCTAACAAGGGAATTTCAGATACACAACTTCTCCATGCCAGCAATTGGGGCATGCACTTGTGGGTATTGCACTACAAAGAAATGAATGGTGAAAACCATCATTATACCGCCTGCAAGAATGCAAGGATCATTCAGCTTGAAGTCCGTAAGCTACTTGAAGATTACGAAAAGCACTATGTTGAATTTTCTGCGCTTGTTGAGAAGAGTGTAAGGGAGATTCTGAGGAAATCTTCTGCTGGAATAGCTTAAGTCCCTTGTAAAAGCTTTGTTTATTTTGTTTGCTGATTTGTGTAGTTATCTCTGAACTTTCTTGTAAACTTATTGAAAGATAACTATCAGCAATAAAGCTTTTGACTCTTATTGGTTTTTGATTATGCAATTTGTTTTATTATTCAAGTATGCTTGTATTAATCAACTGATTTATTCAACATCAGAAACCTCTAAAAGGGTAACAATTAATTTAGTCATGGATTGCTAACATCAAAAAGGGGTAAATTTGTTAGGAAACTTGTAATTTTGATGAGCAATTAACCATGCTAAATTAAGGAAAGTCCAATAACTAGTACTCTTAAGGTCCATAGGAATTTAGAATTTTAACGACATTGTAAAAGAGGAACGTTTGCTGAAGACTTAGTGTAGGTGCTAGATAGGTGTTTTGTTCGCTTATGATGTATCTTGTTTTCTGAAAAGAAAAACAACCTATTGAAGCATTCGCTTATGATGTATCTAGTTTTCTGAAAAGAAAAACAACCTATTGAAGCATTTGCTGATGATGTACTTTGTTTACACAAACAAACTATTGAAGCATTAGATACGTTCAGAAACTTGAATAATTCGAAGACTGAAGACTAAAGAAGATTTCTGAAGATGGTATCTACAAAGGCACATGTTGCTCAGAAAGTGGAAACTTCAGCAACAACTTGCATAAGTGAAAATCTATATGACAGAGTAGGTTGTGCTTGCTGAAACTGAGACTGACCACTTGCTGAAATACATATGTGACCTCCTTGCTGAAAGTACTTGCATTTACGCTCCAACGTTCATATTTGAATTTCATTCAAATGAACATTAAATGCAAAGTAAGCACGCGAAGAACATGAAGACTAGAAGACAAATAAAGGACGTTGCTGAAAGTACAAAAGCAAGATAGTGACGTCCTAAGGAATAAAGTCTTAGAATTTGAAATTCAAACGGCTCCCTTGATTCACTATAAATAGAGGTCATCCGACAAAGAGTTGAAGTGTGTCAACAACGTGATCAAACTCTCACTTGTGCTTAAACTCTCATACCCTTCAATACTCTTTACTGCCATTGATCCGTTCCAAGACTTAAAGCTTGAAAAAGCTACTTGTGAAGAAGTAGAACATACACGGCTAAGAAATTAGTTAGGTGTTCTTTCTTTCGAACAAGAACAAGTCTTAACACCAGAAACAATCAAATTTGTTTACTGCAAAGTATTCAAAGTTTTGTTTCTTAGATTACTTGTTGTAGTCGAATAAATTATAATAAAGTTATCTCATCCCAAACCTCTCTAACAGAAAAACACCCTTTCAGGCGTGAAATTCAGGGGGAACTTAATCAAGCATAGTGGTGCTGATTATAAGTCCCAAGTTTGGTGGAGAACAAGGTTTCGTTCTCTAGTTAGGTTGGAAACGAAGCAAGTGTGCTTTAAGGTTTCTGTAGAATCGCTCTAGATAGGTGTTGTAAGGAACCTCAAAACTTATCTTAGTGGATTCAGTCCTAGAAAGGACAAAGTGGATTAGTTGAGAGATTACGCCACTCTCAGATACCACTTGAAAAGTGTTTGTGTGATTTACTTTACTGCATTTAGTTTTCAGCAAAGCATATCTATCTGTACACTGTCACTCTGCTCACTTGCTGAAACTATCACTTACTGACAAAGCGCTTATTGTACAAAGACTTCCGCTCTCTGATTTTAAGTATCAGTAAAACTTGTTAATGAAAAGTAACCAGTACTTGCTGAGAAAGTGAAGTATCATCAAACTCATTACTGAAAAGTAATAAGCCCTTGCTGATAAAGTTTTTAAACGACGAAAGTTTGAAAAGACTATTCACCCCCCCCTCTAGTATTTTCTTGTTGTTTAAAGGGACCAACAGACTTTCCCTCAAGAGAGGTCGAACCAATACTGGCTCTCATCAAACGAAGGAGGGTTCTCTAAAAGACAACACTCCCCTATTCTACCCGACTCTTAAAGGAAAACTCTTCACCACTTCCTGAATGGCAGGACGAGGGTGGTCTAGAACAAGCCTTGGACTAGGCGACACGAGAACACAAGGAAGAATTTACAACTCGATTACGAACTAATACAAAAGCTGAAAAACAATGCAACACTTTGCTAAAACTGCTTTTGGCATGTTTTGACCCTTCTTTCGCTTTTCTGGGTCTAATTCTTTTTGTCCTTCCTTTTTTTTCTTTTTTTTTTCTTTTTCCAGATTCTGGAATTTTTCTCTTTTATTCATTTTTCATTTTTTTTTTGTATATAGCCAGCAGTAGTACAATGAAAGTACAATGAAATTAAATAACAATGAGACTACAACGACCTCCCCAAACCCATTCGAAAGAATAGGTTGGAGCACAAACTCAAAAGAAAAAATAAAAATAAACTCAACATGACTCAACAAGACGAAAAACAAGTCATAATGATAGTAACCCCCTCCCCAAACCTATTCGTTAAAATAGGTTTCAAACAAAGGATCACACACCTCACACTACCTCCTTCCTAGGCATTTAGCAATCTCAATAAGCAAGGTGAAGACTTGTCGCCTCTTACGTACATAATTACACGAGAATACAACCAAAGACTCTAACATGCAACATTTTATAAGGCCTTCGCAAACCGCAGTAGAGAAAACAACACATAGTGATGTCGAGACTACCGAGTTTAACTAGTGCACATAAAAATATGACAAGCCAAGCGAGACAAACCTCAAACTATTCCATAGAGATGCAATGCTGATGAATGTGTATTTTACACTTTCATTTGAGTCTTTTTCACCTATTTTAGCTATCCTCTATGTTAATTTAGCTATATTTTAGTGCATTTTATTAGAATAGTGTCACGTTTCCCTTTAGATTTTATTTTACAGGTTTTGGTTGAAAATCGAGGATTTTCGGCAATTATATTGAGGTTGACAAGGAATTGGTGTTCCAAAAGCCTATTTGGAGTATCTGAAGGTTTCCGGATATGATTTGGAGTCTAGGGGTCGAATCTGGAGGTTAGAAGGCCACTAGAAGACAGAAACCGAGTCCGAAAAGGGGAAAAAAATCCAAAAACGCGTCGAAAACGTGGAATTCCGCGAAAAACACTCCCGGGCGAACCGCCCGGGACGTGGGGCGACTCGCCCCACACCGGGCGAACCGCCCGGTGTGTGGGGCGAACCGCCCCACAGTATTTCGGGGCCTATATATAGTTGCTCAGATTTTCTCCGAAATTCATACTTTTCCAAGCCTTCTCTCTCACCTTTCTCTGTAGTTTTAGGGAGGGACTTCCCAGAGCCTGTTCTGGGGGTCCGTAGCTTAGGAGAGACTTTTTCATAGCAGTTTGGAGCTCGTAGGATCGCAATGCTTCGGAGATTGACAACCTTCGGTAACATTGTATCTTACAGTTTATTCTACTTATTTTATTATATCTTTCAACATGTTTTCTTCTATGATTTCTGTTGATTGCATGCCTATTATGAGTAGCTAAACTTATAGTTGGTGGTAGTATGTGAATTCTTAGCGAAGGGAAGATAATCATGCTAATGGCTATATCGCGCATTATACTCCGTGTTATTGCTTTATTTCGTTGATCAGGCTTAAGCCCAAAATTCTCGTATGTTGTATTAATTATTATGCACAATTGGACCCTCGTCGACCTATACGCATCTATATCTTCGTAGTGTTGAATAATTACGGAACACAATAGGACAATAGTGATTGACTTGTCAGTATCATTATCTTCGTAGTGCTTAATAATTGCAACAGGACATTAGATTGATCAAAGATCTCCATGCAAGACCGAGGAATTTATGCATGATTATCGACCCGTTATGCTTTGAAGGATCATACTATCACCAATCTCCATTATCTGTTAGAAAAACTCCTTGCTTACGTCTGTTGTTTTTATATTCTCTAGTTAAATAGATAAAGCTAGTTATAGTCCTGAGAGAACGACACTCGAGGTCATTCTACCGCTACACTACGGTTTTCGTTGTAGTTGTGGATTGCCTTTGGCTAAATAACAAATTTATTTGATTGAACCGGGACCCGACAAACACGCGTTCATCAAATGCATGGGCAATGGTCATAAACACTTAGTCTATACAATAAAAAATTTCAAAAAATTTGGCAATAAACTCCACAAAACATCATGCAAAAACTACACTAAAGATGAATGCATGTGAACAAACTAAATCATAGGAAAGCAGTAAACATGCAATGCAAAGGTTTTCACGGGTTATCATAAGAAGAATAAGTTATAGAAATACACAACGATAACCCCCCCCCCCAAACCTGAACTTCGTCATTCGTCCCGAATGTTGAAAGTGGACATGAGGTAAGAGCTAGTCGTATACCTGTAACCTGTATTACTCAAGCAAACTCGTGAGAAACCAAAACGGGTGATAAAAGGGATAAAAGGGGTTGATACGGTTGCATTCGGGGGTGATTTATGGTGTCCAAGGTCAAAGCCGGGCACCCGGGTCACTAGCGCCCTCAGGCGCACCGCCCATGTGGGGCGGTCCGCCTGGGGCGCCCAGGGGGCGCCCAGGCCTCTGGTACTCCCGGGCGCACCGCCCCGGGTGTGGGGCGGTCCGCCTGGGAGTGGCAGAACGCCTGGGCGTTCCGCCCTTCCCGGGCGTACCACCCCGGGTGTGGGGCGGTCCGCCTGGGAGAAGCCGAAACCGCCCAGGCGTTCTGCTGCTCCCAGGCGCAGCGCCCCGTGTGGGGAGGTCCGCTCGGGAGCTGCAGACTCCTGGGTCCTTCTTTTTGACGTTCGAGTACGAAAAATATCAGCCTTTTACCTATTTTATCACCTAAAACACACGTTAAAACAAAGGAAAACTACTAAAGAATCAAAAAACAGATGTTCGATGTATGTATGCAATGAAAGAAAGCAATAAAACTCCGGGTTGCCTCTCGGAAAGCGCCATTGTTTAAAAAGTCTCTGACTCGACTTCTTCTCGCTCTTTAGTTCTTGTCCTTACGGGTACTAGACTTCCCCTTCATCGATCTCTTCCTCATACCTAGTACCTGAGAATGAGAAATAACATACGCAGCAGGACCAAAAAAGTTAGTAGCATGAGAAACATTAAAGCGAGGACTAGGATCAGATATGGCTTGCAACACATGTTTCTTGCCATCCACCTCAATGGTGCAAGTTCTCCTGTAGATGTTGATTACGGAGCGTAATTTGGTTAAGAATGTTCGCCCCATGAGAACAACATCACTAATCTCTGGTGTAGACGCCGACATCACAACGAAATTGGTGTAAACAGAAGCTTCACCAATCTTGACCAATACATTCTTCACAATGTCCTCCGGTCGTACAAAAGATCCATCCGCTAGTTGCACAATGGCTTTGTGCTTCACAAGCTCTCCTAGGCCACTCTTCTCAAAGACATTCATGGGGAGCACATTAGAGTAAGATCCCGTATCAAGTGTAGCACGGACATCATCGAGGATACCAATCCCAACCTTAAAATCAAAGCTATCAGGAATCGGTTCAGGATCGTTAGGTTCTTCATCACTTACCTCGAATCCCAGCCCTTTATCTTCCTCCTTGGCCAATGGAGGCTCGTCTTGTGCACCACACTTGCACGCAACAACTTGCTTAATGGTGATTTCTGATGAATGTGTATTTTACACTTTCATTTGAGTCTTTTTCACCTATTTTAGCTATCCTCTATGTTAATTTAGCTATATTTTAGTGAATTTTAGTCTTTATTTTGCATTTTAGTGTCACGTTTCCCTTTAGTCTTTATTTTACACGTTTTGGTTGAAAAACGAGGATATCCGGGCAATTATATTGAAGTAGACAAGGAATTGGTGTTCCAGAAGCCTATTTGGAGTATCTGAAAGATTCCGGATAGGATTTGAAGTCTAGGGGTCGAATCTGGAGGTTAGAAGGCCACTAGAAGTCAGAAACCGAGTCCGAAAAGGGGAAGAAATCCAAAAACGCGTCGAAAACGCGTTCCGGGGCGAATCGCCCGGTGTGTGGTGCCCTTCGCCCCACACAATTCGTAGCCTATATATAGTTGCTCAGTTTTTCTCCGTTTTTCATACTTTTCCAGACCTTTTCTCTCACCTTTCTCTGTAGTTTTAGGTAGGAACTTCCCAGAGCCTGTTCTAGGGGTTCATAGCTTAGGAGATACTTTTTCATAGCAGTTTGGAGCTTGTAAGATCGCGATTCTTCGGAGATTGACAACCTTCGGTAACATTGTGTCTTATAGTTTTTCTACTTATTTTTATATATCTTTCAACATGTTTTCTTCTATGATTTCTGTTGATTGCATGACAACTATGAGTAGCTAAACTTCTCGTTGGTGATAGTATGTGAATTCTTAGCGAAGGGTTAATAATTATGCTAATGGCTATATCGCGCATTATACTCCGTGTTATAGCTTTATTTCTTTGATCTATCTAAATCTCTATCTTCGTATTGTTGATTAATTATTGCACACAATTGGACAATTCATTGGTCTTTGACCTATCTAAATCTATATCTTCGTAGTGTTTGATAATTACAACTGGACAATTCATTGATCAAAGATCTCCATGCAAAACCGAGGAATTTATGCATGATTATTAACCCGTTATGCTTTGAAGGACCATATTATCACCAATCTCCATTATCTGTTAAGAAACACCTTTGCTAAATCGTGTGCTATTTTATATTCTAAATTAGATTAAATAAAGCTAGTTATAGTCCTTAGAGATCGATACTCGATGTTATTCTACTGCTACACTACAGTTTTCGTTGTAGTTGTCAATTGCCTTTGGCTAAATAACAAATTTATTTGATACGTTGGACCCGACATCCACGCGTTCATCAATTTCCACCGGGAGATCTCCTACAAAGGTGATCGACATGGACCTCTCAGTGTTACTAGGCAACTTCCCCTGCTCCCTACTAGCTCCACGGTCTATCAACTCTTGCATCTTCTGGTGTGCAAGCTTAGTACTAGCATCCAGCTGATCTAGACGAGCACTTGTCTTCTCCGAATCCTCCTCGAATCTCTTCATAAATCCTTGGGTGAAATCGACCAATTTCTGTAATTTATCAAAGAGAGTAGCAGACTTGGATTGAGATGCTTCAGCAGGATTTCCACAATGGTCGTTTCCGTAGTTGCGATTACTACGGTCTACCCAGTAAACACTATCATTGACCAAATCTGACCTACACATACGATCCCCATGCCCATAGTTCTTGCACACCCTGCAAACTTCATTGGAAAGAGGCTGCCCCATCGAGCTTTTAAGAACCTGCCGCATCTCATGGGCGAAGCCATCAAACCTATCCCCACTCACACCGCTCAACTGCACCTCTGGTTTTGCTGGAGCTTCAGTTCCACGCCTCTTGAACATGGCCCTTGGATCCATGAACTGAGATCCCTTAGCAAGCCTTTCAAAACAAACCCACACATACTCGGCGGTCTCCTCCCAGATATTTCCACGGCACTGGAAATCCACCACCTGTTGGCTCTCATAAGTAAGCCCATTATAGAAGTGCTGGACGAGATCAGAAATCTCCATCCCATGGTGAGGGCACTTATTCATGAGGTCCTTGAACCTCTCGAGAGCAGTGTAGATGGTCTCATCATAGTCTTGCTTGAAACCACTGATTTGCGCCTTCAGCGTGGTAGTCAAAGTATGGGGAAAATATTTCTCCATAAAAGTAGAAAACACCTTGGCCCAGGTGTCTAGTGATCCGGCTTCCAGAGAGCCTAACCATGCCTTGGCTTTATCACCAAGCCCCATAGCAAAAACCTTCATCCTCAGCTTATCATCCGTTATCCCTGCTCCGGGCCTTGAAAGATTGTTGATGAAATCCTCAATATCATTCAAGTATCCCATAACATCCTCCCTAGCCAACCCATAGAACCTCGGGAGTTGCTGGAACATGTAATTTTTCATCTCCAAATCACGAGTTGCAGCAGAAAGAACAATAGTCGGGCCTCTCATCCGTTCTTGGTTGGGTTGAACCCATGATTTCAAAAGTGGGCGAGTCATCACAAAACCTAAATTTCTGCGACAGGAGTAACTCACAACGAAAAATCAGTCCTGTTAGAAATCGCCAAAACCTGGAATTCAACTACTAATCGAGACAAGCTAATTAAACTTATCTTGGAAATTGAATGCTGAAAATATAAACAAGCTAAAGAGTAAAAAGGAGTTATAGTCCCCGGCAGCGGCGCCAATTTGATGAACGAGATTGTCAGACTCGAACAATCAAATAAATTTGTTTTAAGCCAAAGGGCAACTCACAACTACACAAAACACGTAGTGCAGAGGTAAGATGACCTCGAGTGTCGATCTCTAGGGACTAAACTAGCTTTAACTAAATAACTATATATAATTTTAGAAAAAAAATTTATCTCTAACTTGACTTAACAATATATGGAGAAAGCTGGTGATAGTATGCTCGTTCTAAGCATCAAGTTCTAATTATGCATGAAAGTGCAACTCGTACTGCCTTAAAAGTAATTCGATTTACAAACACCAAAGACAGATTTGTAGACGTGTATTTTGGAAAGCTTCCTATCTATAATAATACTTGGCTAAGGTTGTCAGTCTTAGTTCAAGCAGTACTTGCAAATTATATATAATCGAATCGATGATCTTGAATTGTCCTAGTGTTTCTAACACATTTTCTACGAAGATATATGGCTTAGTCGGATCAAAGAATCGAATTAAGATAATTAAACATGTAAAAGACTCAGAAACTCAATCATGCATAATACGAACCCTAGCTACGAATTCACATACTATCACCAACTAGATGCTTAGCTACTCATATCAATAACACAATCAACAATCATAATTGAAGCAATAATGAATGAAAACATGTTTAATTGAAAGATAAATAGCAGAATTGTGAGATACAAGGTTACCACCAAAGGTTGTCAATCTCCTGTGAATGGCTAAAACTCACAAAGATCTAGCAAGGTGAGATAAAACGGTGTCCAAATCTCTCCTCTAGCTCAATATTCGCTAAGTTACAAAGGTTCTAAGAGAAAATATACCCAGAACAAGCTCTAGGGTTTATGTCTGGAAAAATATGATGAAAGATATGAAAATTCGCAGATTTTGGGATATATATATAGAGCTGTCGGAACGCCCCCGGCGCACCGCCCCGTACGCGGCGGTCCGCCGCGCACGGGCAGAATGCGGCCCGTGCGGAATTCCTTCTTCGGATCTTCGAATTCGGCCCCTTGCACGGTTTTGAGCTCCGAAACTTGATCTCTTGGCCTTGAAACTCGTCTCGGTACTCCTTGACACACCACGGGTGATCTTGTTGTACCAAAACATCATTATTTCTCCATGAATTACATCCAAAAATGCGATTTCCACCTAAAACCTGAAAAGAACAAAAGAAATGGAAACGTGACACTATTCTAACAAAATGCACTAAAATGCATGCAAGAGGATAGCTAAATTGGTGAAAAAAGACTCGAATGATAGTGTAAAAAACACTTTCATCACACATCATAAAAGATCACTATCAATACTTTAGAGGTGTTTGTCACTAACACCATTTATCTAGCATGCTGCAAATTACAAACATACAATGCTATAGCTTTCACTGACCACGAGTTTGTCACATACTCTATTCGAATATATTTTATAGGCAACTATGAATCATATGAAGCAATTTGCAGCAAGATTGAATAACAATCTCATGTAAGCATAAACATAATCCATCACATGTATATTCTACATCCTACCACCAACACAAAGGATTTAGCTACTCATATTCAATAATGAAAACATCAAAGCATATGAATTGTTACAGGATGACATTTTTTATCAAACTACTAGACAAGAGATTGATACAAAGTTACCACCAAAGCTGTCACTATTCGGTGGAAATTGATAGAAACCTCTTTGTAGATGAAAATAGCATGCAATACTATGGCCAAATCCTCAATTTAATGTGAATTACAATGTAAATCTGAGTTCTAGGGTGAAAATTGGGGCTTAGAGCTCATTAAAATTCGAATGCTGAAATCTGAATGTCAAAAAAGTAACTGAAAATGTGTTATAAAGACAGAATCCCGATTCTGTAACTGCAGCCAAGCGGACCGGTTGGCTGTTGCGAAGCGGACCACCTGGATGCTGGGTCACTTCTCTGGAATTCCAGAGATTTCCATGTGGAGGGCTTGGCTTCCGGAAGCGGCTCACTTGCTCTGTGGGGCAGATTTTGACTTGGAAGCTCAATCCTTTGCCACGATCGGCCCTCGGGTGCCTTGGACTCGTCCTTCTTAACACTTATTGGGGCTCAAGCACTCACGAATAAAGCCACAGAGGTCGAGAAACTTCAACGGGGCCATTTTCCATCAAAAATACTCGTTTCTAGCTCCAAAAACACCGTTTCGTACCCAAGTGCCTGAAAATGCAGAAAACACAAAACGTGACACTATTCTACAAAACTAACCAAAAAACTAAGCAAAAGGATAGGAAAAGAAGGCAAAAAAGACAAGATGAATTCGTCAAAAATACGTTCATCAATCTCACCAAACCAAACCCTTGCTTGTCCTCAAGCAACAAACTAATCTAAATGCAACACAAAAAGGAGTCTCATGCCAAGTAAAGTGAACTAATCTATTGAATCTACCAAGCGCTTATGAACAAAGACCATATGAGCATGACATGCAAGTAGGTTGAAGAATACCTCGATTGCGAATATACACATTTTCATGTGAAATTTGTTAAACAAAGGAGTCTCTCGTAATATCTTCTACCTGGACCTGATCAGTGACAACACAATGATGCATATTATCATACTACAAATGGCCCGTGCCTATGAAACCGAGGGCTTACTACTGTTCACCAAGCGAGACTTTTCCTCAAGAGAGGGCGAACCAATACTAGCTCTCATCAAACAAAGGAAGGTTCCCTAGAGAGAAAACACTCCCCTATTCTACCTAGACTATCAAAGAATGAGTCTCTTTCAACCACTTCTTGAATGGCAAGACGAGGGTGGTCAAGAACAGGCCTTGGACAAAGGCGACACGAAACAAAAGATAGAATTTACAACTCGATAACTTCACAAGAACAAACTATTTACATGACACTTGACACTTTACAAAGACTGCTTTTTGGTTTGCAAGGACCCTTCTTTTGCTTTTTGGGTCTTATTTCTTTATTCTTCTTTTCTTTATATTTTTTTTCCTTTTGTTTCTTTTTTTCTCTTTTTCTTTTCTTTTCTTTTCTCTTTTTTTTTTTTTTTTATATAGGCAAGCAGTAGTTCTAAACAACAAACAACGAAAAACACATCCCCAAACCTATTTGAGAGAATAGGTTGGAGCTCAAAACACTAAAAGGAAAAAGACAAACTTTACAACGAATCAAGAACGAAGGACAAGAACAACCAAGCAACCCCCTGCCCAAACCTATTCGATAGAATAGGTTTAATACAAGGAAGCACACACCTCACACTACCTCCTTCGTAGGCATTTGACAATCTCTAATCGAGGTGAAGAACTTGTCGCCTCTTACGTACATAATTACATGGGTTTCAACGATAGACTCTAAAATGCATCATTTCATAAGGCCTTCGTGAATCGCAGCAGAAGAAACATCACACAAGGTGAGGTAGAGACTACTAAACTTAACTAGTGCACATGCGAATGTGACAAACCAAGCGAGACAAGCCTCAACTACTTGCAAAGTAATGCATCATATGGTCAATGGTCATAAACACTTAATCTACTCAATAAAAAAGTTCAAAAGACTTGGAAATAAACTTCACACACAACATCGTGCAACAACCAATCTAAGGATGATATGCATGCAAGAATTGAAAAACACGACAAATCTCAAGGTAACTTGAGCTAAAAGGCATGCACGAACCAAAAGAAGCACATAGTACTGAAAATCCAATAACCCCTCCCCAAACCTAAACTTTTACTCATCCTCGAGCAAAGAAAAGTTGAAAAGAAAGGAAAAATTGGATTTAAAATACACTTCCCTGAGATAAAAGGTTCGTGTCCAACTCCAAATGATGAGTAGTACCTAAAAGGACTCAAGAAACAAGTGAAAACGGGTGCCCAAAGGTGCAAAGAGGGAAAACAATTTGTGGAATTTGGGGACAGCGGTCCAAGTGAACCGTAGAAGCCAAGCGGACCGCTTGGCAAGTGGTCCTCTTGGGACCATCCAGGCGGGCCGCTTGGCTGCTGGCAGATTTACAGAAACTTCTGCTAGCATCCAAGCGGTCCGCTTGGGGATTCCAAGCGAGCCACTTGCCCTGTATACCCAAATTCCAAAAACATTTCTATCTTTTTTCACCTAAAGCACCAAAACAAAAACAAAACTAAACACGACAAAAGGCACACAGGCCACAACTACTAAAGCAATAAAAAATTAAAAAAAAACTAAACTATAAGCAAAGCAATACCACTAAGGTTATCCATTATCAAATGGAAACAAATCTCGTGCATCCGTTCCATTACTCCTTGCATCTTGAGAACCATCCTTAGATCCTCTCCTTAGCTACTCAAGCAAATCCATGATTCCCTGAAAACTAAAATTAACAAAATCAGTAAAATCAAAATCTAAAAAATAACTAAGGGAATCAGATGAAAAATAAAAAGAGAAAAAAGGATCAAAACTCCATTGAAACTCGTCGGTGGGGACATGGACCAATACAAAAGAGTCAAGATCAGGAATGTCTACAACAATAGAGTCTAAGCATGCCGGTTCAGAGGTACCAATATCCTCAAAGACTAGCTCCTCAACCTCAGAACAACTCGAAACAAGGATTTCTGACTCAGGGGAAGCAATGGATTCGATCGTCACCTCCTCCATGACTCCTTCTTCACCAACGATCTGAACGTCCTCGATGATAGGTGTCTGAACATGCTCACTCACATCATCCACTGAAATCTCATTCAATTGCCTCTGTACTTCGAATTCACCCCATAAGAAAGGATAGTGAAGCTTAATCTCATTCATGGTCAAAACATCCACGGGATCTTCACCAATATCTCGAAGAGCGCTAAAAATTTGATCAGCAAACTCATCGCAAGCAAGCTTGACAGCACTTGGTGTCATATCAAGGATATCTCTCTCAGCTCTCAATCCAAAGCCATTTGATAGTCGGGTCTCAAACCACAGTAGAAATACCAAAGCAGTTCCCCGAGGTCCATCTGGTGTTTGGAGTTCTTCCTCGAGTGTAGGTACTCAAATCTACGCCAAGCGAGATGAAAACCTTCATTCGACAATAGACAGAACGAGGTAACAACACTTCTATCCATACAAGCATCAACAACATGTCCATTCTCCCCACAAACTTCGCAATACAGGTCATTCATGTATACCTACACACAAAGACAAGCAAGGAAGAGTAGTTCCGCAACAAAAGCAAAAAGCTAAACTAATATATATACAAAACTCAACAAAGAGCGCAGCAAGAACACAAAGAGCACAAGCACACAAGGTAACCAAGAACAGATTAGATAAGTTTGCTGAAAAAGATAGGGGGAAAGAAAGGAGGTAAGAAAGTGAAGTTGCTAAGAAACAAAAGTCAAACACTAAACCAAAGGAGTTAAGTCCCCGGCAACTGCACCAAATTTATCAATCGTTTTTTCACCAATTAAATATGTTTATAAGCCAAAGAACACTTATCACTACTCAAATCCAAGTGCAATGGCACGTTGTCCCCGAGTGTCGTTCTCTCGGGACCTAACGTGGCTTTGTTCGAGGTTTTTGTATGAGATTTCAGTCATTGAGTTCAAGTTGGTTTTTGAAATGGTTTTAGACCACAACAACTAGAATCAAACTTGTTTGTAATAAAAGATGGAAAACGGTTGGTGGTAGAAATCGAATTAACATGTATGGATTACGAATATGCTCACAAGTTCAGGCGTAAAACCTTCGACTAAGTCTTCTAAGCAACCGTCTAGGTAACTTTCAAGACACACATCATAAACGATCACTATCAATACTTTAGAGGTGTTTGTCACTAACACCATTTATCTAGCATGCTACAAATTGCAAACATACAATCATATAGCTTTCACTGTCCACGAGTTTGTCACATACTCTATTCGAATATATTTTATAGGCAACTATGAATCATATGAATCAATTTGCAGCAAGATTGAATCACAATCTCATGTAAGCATAAACATAATCCAACACATGTAAATTCTACATCCTACCAACAACACAAAGGATTTAGCTACTCATATTCAATAATGAAAACATCAAATCATATGAATTGTTACAGGAAAACATTTTTTATCAAACTACTAGACAAGAGATTGATACAAAGTTACCACCAAAGCTATTACTATTCGGTGGAAATTGATAGAAACCTCTCCGTAGATGAAAATAGGATGCAATCCTATGGCCAAATCCTCAATCCAATGTGAATTACAATGTAAATCTGAGTTCTAGGGTGAAAATAGGGGCTTAGATCTCTTCAAAATTCGAATGCTGAAGTCTGAATGTCAAAAAAGTAACTGAAAATGTGTTATAAAGACAGAATCCTGATTCTGTAACTGCAGCCAAGCGGACCGTTTGGTATCTGCCAAGCGGACCACTTGGCTGTTGCCAAGCGGACCGCCTGAATGATGGGTCACTTCTCTGGAATTCTAGAGATTTCCAAGCGGAGGGATTGGCTTCCGGAAGCGGCTCACTTGCTCTGTGGGGCAGATTTTTACTTGGAAGCTCAATCCTTTGCCCACGATCGGCCTCGGGTGCCTTGGACTCGTCCTTCTCAACACTTATTGGGGCTCAAGCACTCACAAACAAAGCCACGGAGGTCGAGGAACTTCAGCGGGGCCATTTTCGATAAAAAATGATCGTTTTTAGCTCCAAAAACACTGTTTCATACCTAGGTGCCTGAAAATGCTGAAAACACAAAACGTGACACTATTCTACAAAACTAACCAAAAAACTAAGCAAAAGGATAGCAAAAGAAGACAAAAAAGACAAGATGAACACGTCAAAAATACGTTCATCATACCGTACGGCCACCCGGAGACAAATCGCTCTATAAGATTTTTGATAACTGGAGACAAGTAAGCCCCATCTGTTCTACAAGTATGAAAGAGTTGTGATCACAATGACTCTTGGTTATAGCAGACCCATAACAGATAAATAATATGACTAAGCACGTGTATTTGATGTGAAATATTGATGTATCGATGTGTATATGATGAAAGGTATGTAATGAAGAGTATACTGATGATGTGCTTACAAGATAAGTGACTTGTATTGGAACAAATAAGAAATGAAAGATGAAGGTAAATGTATGTATGGAAAGAGAATAAAAAGAAGAAAGAGAAGAAGTATATATGATGACATGGATGTTCTATGATTGCCTTTCCAATGGTTAAGTAACTGGTTATCAAGTACCTTACAGTATGTTAAGTGACTTGTTACTTGATTATACCTATTGAGCTCGCAACTCATCCAATTGTGATGTTGTTGTTTTAGAATTATCAAAGAAGAAGACAAAGGAAAGGGCTTAACTGATAAAAGTTAAGTTGCGAATCAAAGGTTGGCCGGCTGGTTTCACTCCTTGGTATTGGCTCATCATCATCTGCATCTCATATAGGTCATTGTGGGTCTGTAAGAGAGGATCGAATCCTCCAAGCATGTAAAGTATGTGCTTATAGTATAATTATTAACTCTTCCGCAAATATTTTTAATTAAGTGTCGCTTCCGCTCACGTACAGAAAGCTTAAAAAATGTCTTTTCACTTGCTTATGTGAAGATCCTGCAAAGAGTAAGGTTTTAAAATGTTTTTGCACTCCTTAATACCTAACTGCGTTTAATTGCGTACGATCGTGTTAGGGTGTTACATTTGGTGGTATCAGAGCACCGGTACGGGTTTTGTTGCAATATGTATGGTATGAAGTACTGGTGCAAGGTGTGTTTCTATTAACATGATTGGTGTGATCCAAAAAGGGATCTACAGAAATTAAAATGACAGGTGTGATCCATAGTGGGATCTATAGACATTTTGATGTTGAAGTGAAGTTTTTGCAAAAGCTATATGGTATGTCACATCACGATCATATAGTTGCATACTAGAAGTGCATACATTCATCGATGAGCCAAGTGTACTACAAGATGGAGAAACAGCTGAGCCTGAGTATGATCCTTTTGCATTGCATTAAGAAGAGATAAGTGGGTTTATTACATGATTGTCTGTACACAAGTTGGTACATTGATATTGTTATTAATACTGTATAACATAATCATAAGTTGGTGACTCACAGGTGCTAAAGTATGAGAGACCTTTAAGGGTTTTTCCTCTAAGAGATTCTTGGTAAGTACCGGTTAAGTAAGCATTTTTGAAAATTAAGTAGGATTGTTACTACGGGAATGTTGTTGCTAATGTCTGGTGGGACATGTATTTTGTTTAATCGTATCATTTTGGGTGTGATACGCTGAAAGTGTGTGAAATGATACGAGAAGAATGGGACGCCTGTTAGCGACATGGAAACCAGGTTATCTATCTGACACCTGAAGACAGTCATTTCTTTACATCGTGTTATATGGATATCTTAAGATATTATATTATTACGGTGAAGAGACATTTGGGTTATTGTCTCAATATTTGAAAATGGTTGGTACGATTATTATCGTCGTTGATGACTTAAGTTATTGATTATGGTTCTGAAATTACGAGTCACTATAGGATACCGATGTAAGTTTGGTATAGATTGTTTGGATGATTAACCTGTGAAACTGATTGTTTCACCATGGAAATAGTTTCCAAATGTATGATACGACCAGTATATTGGTTGAAAGTGATAAAGAAAGTATCGTTGTTGGTACAATATATGCGTTAAGAATGTTTGAAATGAAGGATAGAGGAAGTCGAAAGATTATTTGGCTCATGTTGTGGAGGATACATTAGGTTATCTAATTATGCAGATATTCATGTTGTCAGAAGACCGATAAAGACCTTGCAAAGGTATGACTTGGTCCTGTGTTATAAAAATCATGGATACTTGGAATGATTGTATATGTATCTTCGAATGGTAGTGTTCGATGATAGTAACCAATCTTATGGCAACATTGAGTTTTGTATTAGACTGTTAGGAAACTTGTAATTTTGATGAGCAATTAACCATGATAAATTAAGTTAAGTCCAGTAACTAGTTCTCTTAAGGTCCATAGGAATTTAGAATTTTAAAGGACATTGTAAAAGAGGAACGTTTGCTGATGACTTAGTGTAGGTACTAGTTAGGTTCTTATATGTTTGCTGATGATGTACGTTGTTTTTACAAACAATCTATTGAAGACCTAGAACCGCTCAGAAAGTTGATGATTCGAAGACTGAAGACTTAGAAGAATTCTGAGAAGGTATCTACAAAGGCACATGTTATCTCAGAAAGTGAGAAACTCACCAAATCAGTATGCATAAGTGAAAATATATATGACAGAGTAGGTTGTGTTTGATGAAACTCAGATTGACCACTTGCTGATAACATTTGTGACCTACTTGCTGAAAACTCTGCATTTTGGCTCCAACGTTCATATTTGAATTTTCAAAGAGCATTAAATGTTACAACATGCTGAAGACATGAAGACAAAAGAAGCACGTTGCTGATAATACTGTTCTGGCAAGCGATAATGGCATCTTAAGGTACAAGATTAGAATTTGAAATTCAAACGGCTACCTTTAGACACTATTAATAGAGGTCCTTAGGCTGAGCAGAAGGGTGTGTCAACAACGTGATCAAACTCTCACTTGTGCTTTAAACACTCAAATCCTTCTCTACTCTCAATCTGCCTATTGATCCGTTCCAAGACATAAGATTGAAACAAAAGCTACTTGTGAAGAAGTAGAATAGTAAAACCTCACAAATTAGTTAAGTGTTCTTTCCTCTAAACAAGAACAAGTCTTGACACCAGAAACAATAAACTTGCTTACTTTGAAGTATTACAAGTTGAGTTTCTTTAGATTACTTGTTATAACTGAAAAGTTATTTTCAAGTCATCTCATCCCAAACCTCTCTAACTGATAAAAACCACCTTTCAGGCGTGTTTGTCAGGGGGAAATAATCAAGCATAGTTTTTCTGATAGAGAGTCCCAAGTTTGGTGGAGAACGAGGTTACAGTTCTCTAGTTTAGGTTGGAAACAAGACAGGTGCGCTTTGGTTTCTGAGAATCTTTAGTGATAGGATTTGTAATGAACCTCATTGATAGTATGTATGTCCTAGAGACAACCTTTATTAAGGTCAAATGTACTATTACACAGTCAACGTAATATATTATATGTTTGTTTATCCGTATTGGTGTTTACATATGTATTTATATATTACACCAGGCATACATCATGTTATATCCTTATCTAGTTTGTCTGTATAGATATCAAACATGTCCCCAGTGGATAGATGACTGATCACATAATTTGTGGGAACTATGTGAATTATCATCTATCCCAAATTCTCCCTAGTCGAAGCTCATCTCAGAGTAGGGGTCTGGATGAGGCAATATAGACTAGTATGCGTGGAGGTTATACTTGTTAGAGCAAGTGTGAGTCGATCCCATGACCACGGAATGAATTGTTAGACGAATCCATGATGTTCCCATAACTGCGCATAGTTGTTCGAAGAGGATTCCGAACAATGGAAATACCCACCGGATACTCCCATCGATGTATACTCTACACCAAGGTGTTTATGGGAACCGGAGTTGTCGAAGTGATGTCATTCGTCCTCTGACTGTCAGGACTTTATCATCACATTTGTTGCCCCATGTCTTTGGTTGGAATCCAATGCCCGCTCAGAATAAGCAGCTGGTTACGGCCCTTCAGGGATCATGGCTATATTATAAATGTGGATGGTAAGTGTTCCTGAGAGGATTCATTTCTCATGTGTAGCATTGGAGAGAACTGCTCAAGTCATTCATAGTTGTGTTGGTAAATCGCTGGCCAGCGTATGGATATATTTATGAATGGTCATAAGATATATCGCATTAACCAAGCAACTCACTGAAGACACCAAGAGTCCAATAGTTGGGTATTAGATACAGCTTGTGGCTCACACATTTGTAATAATGTACAGCGGCTAACTGATGACAGGCTAGTCAAGCAAGGGGAAATCGATCAACGCGTCGGGAACGACAATGCTGTTATTGCCAAGCGTGTTGGAAGATACAAGATCGATTTTCCCTCTGGACATAGAATAGAACTTCATAATGTTTATTATGTTCCTTCTATTGTCCGCAATATTATTTCCATTCCATTGTTAGAAAATTTGGGTTTTTCCTTTCATTTTGCTAATAATACTTGTTATTTTTCGCACAACGGTTTATTTTATGGAAAAGCACATCTAGAGAATGGTTTATATTTATTGCGAAGTAGTCAAACCATGTTTCACAACGAAAACAAACAACCACCTTTAAGTAAGAAGAGTAACCCATCTTACCTATGGCATTGTAGACTTGGCCACATCAATGAAACACAGATTCAACGACTAAGGAAGTTGGAGTACTTAGAACCATTCGATTTTGAGTCGTATGGAACATGTGAATCTTGTGTTGAAGGTAAAATGACAAACAAACCCTTTACGAGAAAAGGCGTTCGTGCCACTCGCTGCTTAGAGCTAATACACAGTGATGTATGTGGACAGTTCTCTGTTCAAGCGCGTGGAAGTTATTCTTACTTTGTTAACTTTACAGACGATTTTCAAGATTCGGTTATATTTATTCGAAGAAACATAAATCCGAAACTTTCGAGAAATTCAAGGAGTTTAGGAATGAAGTCGAGAATGAATTGAACTTAAGCATAGTAAAACTTCGCTCCGATCGAGAAGGCGAATACTTAAGTCATGAATATGTAGATTACTTAAAAGGAAAATGGAATTCAATCACAATGGACTCCTCCTGGAACGCCCCAACTAAATGGCGTATCTTAGAGGAGAAATCGAACCTTGTTACACATGGTAAGATCCATGATTGCGTCCTAAACTCTTCCAAAATATCTGTGGGGATATGCGCTACAAACATCAATCTATATTCTGAATCGTGTACCATCTAAATCAGTTGAGAAAACTCCATACGGATTATGGAAAGGCAGAAAGCCTAATTTTGACTATCTTCGTGGGTGGGGTTTGTCCCGCAATAGTCAAGAAAATGCACACTGGTAAGTTAGCTGAGAAAGGTGTTAAGTGTTATTTCATAGGTTACACTCGTGAAACGAGAGCTTATGAATTCTATCATGTTGAAGATCATAAATTGATCATATCTAGAAACACTAAGTTTTTATAAGAGGAATATCTTGAAGACGAAAGACTTGAAGATATGATAGAACTTGAAAAAATTCAAGAAGATAGCACTGAGGAATATGAGCCTATTGTTATGGACTCAAGTTCAGTGGGAGCTTTTGAAGCTAATGATGTCAACGAAATGACACTTGCTAGGCATGTCATAGCCAGTGGGAGTCCTGTGAACCATGCTACAGTTCAGACCACTCCGACAGAACCAACTGTCGATCAACCTGTGCAACAAGAAGCACAAGCACAGCCTCCTGTGAGGGGACCGACGCGCAGAGCGCCACCTGTACCAATGCCCGTTGATAATGTTCGAGTTACACGAAGTCAGAAAAGAAAAGCACCGAAGATCTCAACTGAAAGGTCGAGCTCCGTAGGTCGATGAGGAATCTGAAACTTCCTCCAATGGAAGACATTGACTTAGAGAGATGGAAAGAGGCCATGGAATTGGAAATAGACTCCATGTACTAAAATCAAGTTTGGAACTTGGTTGATTTGCCCCAAGGCGTCAAACAATTGGGTGCAAATGGGTCTTTAAGAGAAAGACCGATGCTGAAGGCAAGGTGTTAGGAAACTTGTAAATTTTGATGAGCAATTAACCATGCTAAATTAAGAAAAGTCCAGTAACTAGTACTCTTAAGGTCCATAGGAATTTAGAATTTTAAGGACATTGTAAAACAGGAACGTTTGCTGAAGAATTAGTGTAGGTACTAGTTAGGTGCTTTAGTTTGCTGATGATGTACTTTGTTTTTACAAATGAACTATTGAAGCACTAGAACCGCTCAGAAACTTGAAGACTCGAAGACTGAAGACTTAAGAAGATTTCTGAAGATGGTATCTACAAAGGCAAATGTTGGTCAGAAAGTGGAACCTTCAGCAACAGCTTGCATAAGTGAAAATCTAAACGACAGAGTAGGTTGTGCTTGCTGAAACTGAGACTGACCACTTGCTGAAATACATATGTGACCTCCTTGCTGAAAGTACTTGCATTTGCGCTCCAACGTTCATATTTGAATTTCATTCAAATGAACATTAAATGCAAAGTAAGCACGCGAAGAACATTGATGAACGTATTTTTGACGCGTTCATCTTGTCTTTTTTACCATCTTTTTCTATCTTTTAGCCTTGTTTTTTGGTTAGTTTTGTAGAATAGTGTCACGTTTTGTGTTTTCTGCATTTTCAGGCACTTAGGTACGAAACGACATTTTTGGAGCTAAAAATGAGCCTTTTTGATGGAAAAGATGGCCCCGTTGAAGTTCCCCAATCTCCGTGGCTTGTTCGTAAGTGTTTGAGCATCAATAAGCATCCAGAAGGATGAGTCCAAGGCACCCGAGGGCCGTGCGAGGGCAAAAAGATTGAGTTTGAAGACAAAAATCTGCCCAGGAGCCAAGCTAAGCGCCTGGAATAGTGAAGCGCTCCGCTTCATTTTCCAGGAGCTTTGGCACAGAAGCCAAGAGAAGCGCTTGGAGTGCCAAAGCGCTTCGCTTGCCAAGCGCTTCGCTTGCCAAGCGCTCCGCTTGGCTTCTCCAAGCGGTCCGCTTGGCAGCGGTTACGTTTTTGGATTTTCCTTCTTAGATCTGATCTCCAGTCACTTTTTGAATATCTTTTGAACTGTAGCTTCGTTTTGGAGAGCTCCTAAGCCCCAAAACTGAGAGGAAACTCAGATTACATTGTATTTTAGCATGGGATTCAAGATTTTGATTGGGATTCATCCTTTGTAATCATCTACAGAGAGGTTTTCTTTGATTTCCACCGATTAGTGACAGCTTTGGTGGTAACTTGTATCACTCTTTTGTCTTGTAGTTTGATATGATGTATTCTGATTATTATTCGTATGAATTGATGTCTATGTTGATGAATATGAGTAGCTAAATCTTTTGTGTTGGTGGTAGAATGTAGAATATGCATGCTATGGGTTATGTTTATGCTTACATGAGATTGTGATTCAATCTTGCTGCAAATTCCTTCATATGATTCTTAGTTGCCTATAAAATATATTCGAATTGAGTACAGTGACAAACTCTTGGTCAATGAAAGCTATAGGATTGTATGTTAGAGATTTGCAGCATGCTAGATAAATGGTGTTAGTGACAAGCACCTCTAATGTATTGATAGTGGTCTTGTATGATGTGTGTCTTGAAATTTACCTAGACGAGTTGCTTAGCAGACTTGATCGAAGGTTTTACGCACTGAACTTGTGAGCATATTCGTAACCCATGCATGTGTATTTGATTTCTACCACCAACCGTTTTCCAAACTTGATTACAACAATCTGATTTCTCGTTGCTTTGTTCAAGGAAAACGATTCTATAAACATTTGAACTCATTGACTGAAATTACTAGCAAAAACCTCAAGCAAAGCCACGTTAGGTCCCGAGAGAACGACACTCGGGGACAACTTGCCATTGCACTCTAGTTTGTGTAGTGATAATTGTTCTTAGGCTTTTAAACAAATTTAATTGGTGAAAAACGACATCATCAATTTGGCGCCACTGCCGAGGACTTAACTCCTTTGGTTGGTGTTTTTGTTTTGGTTTTTTCAGCCAACATCTCTTCTTTGTCTCATTTCTGTTTTTGTTTCTTTTTGCTTGAGATACTCACTATCTTGTATTTCAGGTGAGTGCATGCCTAGAACCCAAACGGGTGGACCTATTACTGAACCTTTTGTAGACGAGATCGATCGTTTGTTTCAAAGGAGAAGGAGGAATTTGAATCTCGAATTTGAAGGAGTAGCATCTAGAGCTTCCACTTCTGATATTTGAGAAGAGTCTTCTTCTTATCTTTTGGAGCCAATACTTGAATCTGTTTACTTGGAAGGTGAAATGGCGGAGAGACCTATACGTACACTTACTAAGCCTACGGTTGGGGCTAGAGGACCAACAATTGTCCTCAATGATGCCACAAGGAACTTGGAGATCAAGAATCACATGTTCCAACAACTTCCCAATTCTATGGGATGGCTAATGAGGACGTGATTGGGTACTTGAATGAGCTCGAGAATTTTGTTCTCCATCTTGGGCGACCAGGGGCTGGTGTTACGGATGATGATCTCCGTAAGAAGGTCTTTTCTATGGGGCTAGGTGATCGTGCAAAGGCTTGGCTTAATACTTTGGAGGCCGGGTCTTTGACAACATGGGATCAATGTTTTGACAAGTTCATGGAGCGTTACTACCCCGCTTCCAAGACAATGGCTATAAAGAGCCAAATTAGCTCCTTTGAGCAGAGGTACGATGAGCCTTTCCATGAGGCCTATGATCGATTCATGGGGTTGCATCATCGATGCCCACATCACGGGTATGATAAAGGTCAGCTTCTCCAATTCTTTTACAATGGTTTACATCCCGAGATTCAATCTCAGGTGGATAGTATTTGCGGAGGTAGTATGGGGGAGTTGCTTCCTTCTCAAGCTGAAGTGAAGCTGGACATGATGTACCGGAATTCCCAAAACCAGAATGTGAGGGCTCGTGTGCTCCAAAAGGAGCAAAGAGGTGAGGCCAAGGTAGTAGTGGAACAAAATGCCTTCGATGGGTTCGCCCATGAAGTGAAGCAAGCTTTGAGGCAAAGCGTTCCTTCTCCTTCTACGGAAGTTTGTGGTGTGTGCAAGAACTATGGGCACCCGGCCTATTTATGCCGTTCTGAATTTGCTAGAGAGCAATATATCACGAACGATGTCCGTCAAGAAGTGTATGCTGATGAGGGAGAACAAGTAGTTGGAGATGTGAATTACGGGCAAGGTTATGGCAATATGAGGCCACAAAACCGTGGATCCCGAGGTGGGTACCAGAATCAAGGCAACCGTGGTTATCTTCATAACCCGGATCAAAATGCCTATGGGCCTAATCAAGATAGAAGTCGTCTCAGCTATGGGAACAATTGGTATGAAGGAGCACCGCCTTCTAATCCTACACCTCCACCTCAGGTTGCTAGTTCGGGGCCACAAGGTGGAGGGGTGCTTCCTTCACCTCTTGTCTCTTCTCTCAACGATCTTGTGTTGAAGACAAATAAGTTTATGGAGCATTACTATCGTAATGAGGCTACTAACAATCAACGCTTTGAGAAGCTTGAGGCTAGTAGTAGCAACCTCCATAAGAAGTTGCAAGAGCTGATAGATCGGGGGCTAGTAGAGAGCAAGGGAAGTTTCCCAGAAACACGGAGAAGGCTATGGCCATAACCGTGGTGACTGATTTGCCCGTGGAGATCACGGTTGTGAGAGACAATGCACTAGTTGAGGTGCCAAGTTGCAAGATAACTGAAACTTGCAAGGTGAGTGAGGAGCTTGAGACTCCTAAGGTGGTTGTGGAAGAGAAAGTGGTCGCACAATCTGATGCGATAGTGGAAGAAGTGAATGAAAACTCATTGTCTGAGGATGAGTTGGTGGATATGGTGGAAGTGCCTATCCAAGAGAGCTTTGATGTGGAAATCGGCTTGGGTAAGAAGGATGGAATAGTTGCAACTCTAGACACGGGAGCGGGTGTGAATGTCATACCTTTGAACGTGTACGAAGAGTCGGGTTTGACTGGCTTAGGACCAATGAAGTGCATGGTGCAATTGGCGGACGGGTCTATGAAGAAGCCATTGGGTGTGATCGAGAATCTAGTGGTAAGAGTCGCCGGTGTAGAGGTCAAGACGAACTTCATCGTCATGCCTACATCCTCCGCAAAGCTCAAGGATGTGGTTCTTTTGGGTAGAGCCTTCATCAACAAAGTACATATGGTGATAGACATGTATCGTCGTACATGTAGCTTCGAGGTAAATGGCAAGCAACATACGTTGAGAGCCATAATTAATTCATGTGCTTATGTTGATACTAACGAACTTGTAGGATTCTTTGGTCCTCTTTATGTTCGTCAAGATGTGCAGGGACTAGATGCTTTGAAGAGCACTTGGACGGGGAAGTCTAGTACCCGATGCGAAATTGATCCCGCATGAGCTAAGACGAGTCGAGCCAACGACTTTTAAACGAAGGCGCTTCTCGGGAGGCAACCCGAGGTTGTAGGTACTTGCATATAGATTAGAAGCACGTTTAAATTTTGTTTCGTTGTTTAGACAAGGTTTTTGGGGTGAAAATTTAGCAAAAGTTGAAAAAAAATGGATTTGGGAGCTTCAGGTCCCAAGCGAACCGCTTGGAAAGCCCAAGCGGTCGGCTTGGATTTCCAGTAAGAATTCCATTCTTACTGGAAATCTAAGCGGAGCGCTTGGCTCGCCCAAGCGGTCCGCTTGAATTTCCAGTAAGAATGAAAATTCTTACTGGAAATCCAAGTGGAGCGCTTGGCAGTTCCCAAGCGGACCGCTTGCCAAGCGCTTCGCTTGGGACGGACCAAGCGCTTCGCTTGGCTTTCCTTAAGAAAGCTAAGCGGGGCACTTGAGTATCAAGGCTCCCCACTTCGTTTTTCTTCCTCCATTGCGGATTTTGCACCCCAAAAATCTCAATCTCTCTCAATTCTCCATCAATTCTTGCAATCTTGTGCATTTTACAAAGCCCATCACCCCCTCTATCATCTAAACCGATCAAATTTCACGTTTGAAGCATCCATAACAAGGAATCAAAGGTACCTCTCATGAACCCTAACTTTCTTGAATTTGGGATTTTATCTTAATTAGCTTCAATTGTGTTATGCATTGGTGAATTAGAGTTTGATGATGATTGTTGAGCATGTTTCTTACTAGATGTGATGTCTAAATTCGAATTTTGCTTCTCTTGATTTATGGTGAACTCTAGTGCTCGAATTTTGCTATATAATTGTTTGATGATTGTTAGCCTTGAATTTGAGTTATGTTATGATTATGGTGATGTTGTGATTGCATAAGAATGTGTAGGATTGGTTGGGTAGTTCTAATGGAGAGTTTGTTTGCTTGGTTTGATTCGAATAAGCTAATCGTAACGAAGTGTAAAAGCTTCTCAATTCGCTATGTTTGAATTTTAGCAAGCCTTCAAACTCGTTAAAAAGAACACTTGAGTGAGTTTTGACGTCTAAGAGTCGACTTGTTGCGTTATGACTTGTTTTAAACGAAGAACGTATACTTGTCTTAGAGTAGAAGTAGATTGTTTGGTAGTAGTGTAAGAGTCTAAGTCTCATTGTCTCTTGAAGTTATCTAATAAGATTATTCTAGGTACCATGGACACAAGAGCCAAGAAGAAAGCAAGGAAGGATGGAGCTTCAACCTCCAAGGAGATTCGCCGTGATGAAAGCGACCGTGACCCATACAAAGAATCGGACACATTGCGGAGGTTCCGATACAACTTCTATAGGGGAGGAGAACGGTCAGTGATTTGGGACCGTAGCATCTCCTTTACTTCAAAGGAGTTGGACGTACTAAAGGGGACAAAATATGAGAACAAGGGACTTTTTTTTGATGTACCCTATGCACCCTATGCTCACCTTACCAGGCTTATAACGGCGAGAGGATGGATCTTCTATGGGAAAGAACTCTCCGGATGGGATAGAGACCTTGTCGAGGAGTTCCACATTGCCTTCGAGGACTATAACTATAAGGCCGAAGCAGTACCTATTCGTGGTGTGATGGTCCCTTTCTCACCATTGAGTATCACTAGTTTCATTATGGGACTAGAGGAACCCTTGCGGAAAGACAAGAATAAGGTAGCATACTATGTGAGTGATCCCTATGTGCACTATGTCTATGACCCAACGATTGAGAAGTTTCCGAGGAGGATAGCCGGGGTTTTGACAACCAAGGACTACAAGCCAAGGAAGACACGTCTCGATAACACCTTGAAGTATAAAGATTTGGACTTGCACGCCTGCATGATCCTACCTTTCGTGGTAGCTAATCTGATCCCGGGACTCATAACCGAAGAGACAACGCCGGAAGTCGGGATCTTAATCTATTCCCTCATGGCGAACTTTCCCATCACTCCCGGGGACATCATTTTCCAGCAATTCGAGATTAAATGAGAACCCGGCTACCCACTAGTCTTCCCACATTTGATCACTGCTATGTGTGAGAAAGCAAATGTGCCAAACATCCGGCGCACCGAGGCATCGAGGGAACCAATCGACATAGAGACACACGATCTGATACTCCACCACTTCGGAGTAGAGCAAGGGTTCGAAGACCCTTTTCCCCTTGTCATCCCTCACCGATCCGAGTCATTTTGCGGTGGTGGTACTCCTTTTTTATACTCTTAATTGATGATGCAACTTGAAGACTCCTATACTTTTTTATTGCTTTTGTAGTTGTGGCCTGTGTGCCTTTTATCGTGATAGTTTAGTCTAGTTTTTGTCTTGGTGCCTTAGGTGATTAAGATAGGAAAAGAAAACATCGAAAATCTGGAAACAGAGCCAAGCGAAGCGCTTGGAAGGGCCAAGCGGTCCGCCTGGACCCTGTACCCAGATTTTCCTCGTTTTTTCCATTCTTCTCACCTTTGCGCACCCGTTTTCACATGTTTCTTGAGTCCTTTCAGGTACTACTCATATATAGGAGATTGGACACGAACCTTTATCTCAGGGAAGTGTACTTTCAATCAAATTTTTCCTTTTCATTCAACTTTTCTTTGCTCGAGGACGAGCAAAAGTTTAGGTTTGGGGAGGGGGTATTGGATTTTCAGTACTATATGCTTGTGTGGTTCGTACATGCCTGATTTTGCTCAAGTTCATGTGATTTGTCGTGTTTTTTTCAATTTTTTTCATGCATATCATCCCTAGATTAGTTGTTGCACGTTGTTGTGTGTGGAGTTTATTGCCAAGTCTTTTGAACTTTTTTATTGAGTAGACTAAGTGTTTATGACCATTGATCATATGTTGCATCACTTTGCAAGTAGTTTGAGGCTTGTCTCGCTTGGTTTGTCACATTTACATGTGCACTAGTTAAGCTTAGTAGTCTCGACATCACCTTGAGTGGTGTTTTTCTGTTGCGGTTCACGATGGCCTTATGAAATGATGCATGTTTGAGTCTATGGTTGTAACCCGTGTAATTATGTACGTAAGAGGCGACAAGTTCTTCACCTTGATTAGAGATTGCCAAATGCCTAGGAAGGAGGTAGTGTGAGGTGTGTGATTCCTTGTAGTAGACCTATTCTATCGAATAGGTTTGGGGAGGGGGTTGCTTCGTTATACTTGTCTTTCGTCTTTGAGTCGTTGTAAAGTTTTCTTTTTCTTTTTCTTTTTGTTTTGTGTCCCAACCTATTCTTTCGAATAGGTTTGGGGAGGTGTCTTTGTAAAAGAGTCATTCCTTTTTCTTTTTCGTCTTTGTGCTCAAACCTATTCTTTCGTATAGGTTTGGGGAGGTGCTTTTGACACATAGTACTGCTGCTTGCCCCTATATATAAAAAAAAAAAAGAAAGAGAAAAAAGAAAATAAGAAGAAAAGAAAAAGAAATATAAAAAAAGAGAGAAAAAAAAAAAGGGAAATAAAGAATAAGACCCAAAAAGTAAAAGAAGGGTCTTTGCAAGCCAAAAAGCAGTCTAGTAAAGTGTCAAGTGTCATGTAAATATTTTGTCCTTGTGAAGTTATCGAGTTGTAAATTCTATCTTTCGTTTCGTGTCGCCTTTGTCCAAGGCCTGTTCTTGACCACCCTCGTCTTGCTATTCAAGAAGTGGTTGAAAGAGGCTCATTCTTGAGAGTCTGGGTAGAGTAGGGGAGTGTTATCTTTCTAAGGGAACCCTCATTCGTTTGATGAGAGCCAGTATTGGTTCGCCCTCACTTGAGGAAAAGTCTCGCTTGGTGAACAGTAGTAAGCCCTCGGTTTCATAGGAACGGGGCAATTGTAGTATGATAACATGCATCATTGTGTCGTCACTGACCAGGTCCAGGTAGAAGATGTTACGAGAGACTCCTTTGTTTAACCAAGTGCACATGAGAATGTGTATATTCGCAATCGAGGCATTCAACCTACTTGCATGTCATGCTCATTTGGTTTTGTTCATAAGCATTTGGTAGATTCAATAGATTAGTTCACTTTAATTGGCATGAGACTCCTTTTGTGTTGCATTTAGGATAGTTTGTTGCTTGAGGACAAGCAAAGGTTTGGTTTGGGGAGTTTGATGAAAGTATTTTTGACGCGTTCATCTTGTCTTTTTTACCATCGTTTGCTATCTTTTAGCCTTGTTTTTTGGTTAGTTTTGTAGAATAGTGTCACGTTTTGTGTTTTCTGCATTTTCAGGCATTTAGGTACGAAACGGCGTTTTTGGAGCTAAAAACGAGCCTTTTTGATGGAAAAGATGGCTCCGTTGAAGTTCCACAATCTCCGTGGCTTGTTCGTAAGTGTTTGAGAATCAATAAGCATCGAGAAGGATGAGTCCAAGGCACCCGAGGGCCGTGCTAGGGCAAAAAGATTGAGTTTGAAGACAAAAATCTGCCCAGGAGCCAAGCTGAGCGCCTGGAATAGTGAAGCGCTCCGCTTCATTTTCCAGGAGCTTTGGCACAGAAGCCAAGCGAAGCTCTTGGAGTGCCAAAGCGCTTCGCTTGCCAAGCGGTCCGCTTGGCTTCTCCAAGCGCTTCGCTTGCCAAGCGGTCCGCTTGGCTTCTCCAAGCGGTCCGCTTGGCAGCGGTTACGTTTTCGGATTTTCCTTCTTAGATCTGATCTCCAGTCATTTTTTGAATATCTTTTGAACTGTAGCTTCGTTTTGGAGAGCTCCTAAGCCCCAAAACTGAGAGGAAACTCAGATTACATTTTATTTTAGCTTAGGATTCAAGGTTTTGATTAGGATTCATCCTTTGTAATCATCTACGGAGAGGTTTTCTTTGATTTCCACCGATTAGTGACAGCTTTGGTGGTAACTTGTATCACTCTCTTGTCTTGTAGTTTGATATGATGTATTCTGATTATTATTCATATGAATTCAAGTCTATGTTGATGAATATGAGTAGCTAAATCTTTTGTGTTGGTGGTAGAATGTAGAATATGCATGCTATGGGTTATGTTTATGCTTACATGAGATTGTGATTCAATCTTGCTGCAAATTCCTTCATATGATTCTCAGTTGCCTATAAAATATATTCGAATTGAGTACAGTGACAAACTCTTGGTCGATGAAAGCTATAGGATTGTATGTTAGAGATTTGCAGCATGCTAGATAAATGGTGTTAGTAACAAGCACCTCTAAAGTATTGATAGTGGTCTTTTATGATGTGTGTCTTTGCCGGATGACCTCTATTTATAGTGAATCAAGGGAGCCGTTTGAATTTCAAATTCTAAGGCTTTGTTCCTTAAGATGTCACTATCTTGCTTTTGTACTTTCAGCAGCGTCCTTTATTTGTCTTCTAGTCTTCATGTTCTTCGCGTGCTTACTTTGCATTTAATGTTCATTTGAATGAAATTCAAATATGAACGTTGGAGCGCAAATGCAAGTACTTTCAGCAAGGAGGTCACATATGTATTTCAGCAAGTGGTCAGTCTCAGTTTCAGTAAGCACAACCTACTCTGTCGTTTAGATTTTCACTTATGCAAGCTGTTGCTGAAGTTTCCACTTTCTGAGCAACATGTGCCTTTGTAGATACCATCTTCAGAAATTTTCTAGTCTTCAGTCTTCGAATTCTTCAAGTTTCTGAACGGTTCTAATGCTTCAATAGTTTCTTTGTGTAAACAAAGTACATCATCAACAAATGCTTCAATAGGTTGTTTTTCTTTTCAGAAAACAAGATACATCATAAGCGAATTAAAACACCTATCTAGCACTGATGAATGTGTATTTTACACTTTCATTCGAGTCTTTTTCACCTAATTTAGCTATCCTCTATGATAATTTAGCTATATTTTAGTACATTTTATTAGAATAGTGTCACGTTTCCCTTTAGATTTTATTTTACAGGTTTTGGTTGAAATTCGGAGATTTCGGGGCAATTATATTGAAGTTGACAAGGAATTGGTGTTCCAGAAGCCTATTTGGAGTATCTGGAGGTTTCCGGATAGGATTTGGAGTCTAGGGGCCGAATCTGGAGGTTAGAAGGCTACTAGAAGTCATAAACCGAGTCCGAAAAGGTGAAGAAATCCAAATCCGCGTCGAAAACGCAGAAATTCCGCGTTTACACTGTGGGGCGAACCGCCGGAGGCTGAGGCGAACCGCCGCGGGCATAATTCGGGCCTATATATAGTGCTCAGTTTTCTCTCCGAAAATCATATCTTTCCAAGCCTACTTTCTCACCTCTCTCTATAGTTTTAGGTAGGAACTTTCCAGGGCCTGTCCTGGGAGTTCCGTAGCTTAGGGGATACTTTTTCATAGTTGATTGGAGCGCGTAGGATCGCAATCATCCGGAGATTGACAACCTTCGGTAACTTTGTATCTTACAGTTTTTATCTACTTATTTTATTCTTCTTTCAATATGTTTTCTTCTATGATTGCTATTGATTGCATGGCTATTATGAGTAGCTAAACTTATCGTTGGTGGTAGTATGTGAATTCTTAGCGAGGGAAGATAATCATGCTAATGGCTATATCGCGCATTATACTCCGTGTCATTGCTTTATTTCGTTGATCAGTTCCAACCAAAATTCTCGTATGTTGTATTGATTATTATGCACACATGGACACTTGTCAACCAATCAGACCAATTATCTTCGTAGTGTTGAATAATTACGGAACACATTAGGACGTTAGTTGTTGATGAGTCAGACCCATATTATCTTCGTAGTGCTTAATATTTGCAACAGGACACAAGATTGATTCAAAGATCTCTATGCAAGACCGAGGAATTTATGCATGATTATCGACCCATTATGTTAAGAAGGACCATACTATCACCAATCTCCATTATCTGCTTGAAAGCCCCTATTGCTTTCTATCTGCTGTTTTATATTCTTAATTAGATTTGATAAAGCTAGTATAGTCCCGAGAGAACGACACTCGAGTCATTCTACTACTACACTACAATTTTCGTTGTAGTTGTGGATTGCCTTTGGCTAAATACAAATTTATTTGATTGAATCTGACACGTTCATTAAATTGGCGCCGCTGCCGGGGAATATACTCCTTTTTTCTATTTAATTTGTTTTTATTTACAGCTTTAGATTCCTAATTCTATTAGTTTTAGTTTTCCTTTTTAATCTCTCTCTACATTCCTAGTTTGTTTCTAATCACTTTTCCTAGTCTGTCACAGATAGTGTATGCCGCATACACGTTCTGCAGGAACACCGCTTGCTAATTCAATTGCTGAGATCGATAGAGTCTACCCCCAAAGAAGGCGACTACTTGAAAGGCGCACACTAGAGGAAATAGAGGAAACCGATTTCTCTGAATCTCTAATTAGTCTATTCAAGGAAATCGACGGAATGGCAGAAGCTAGACCACTGAAGGCATGGGTACAACCCACCAAGGATCGTATGAGGGGACCGGCGATTGTTCTTTCGCCTGCAACCCGAGATCTGGAGATCAAGAACCACGCATTCCAACAACTTCCGAGGTTCTATGGCTTATCAAGGGAAGATGTGATGGGGTATTGGAACGATATCGATGATTTCGTCAACCAACTCCCACGACCCGGAGCTGACATAACAACGGATGAGTTGAGGATGAAGGTTTTTGCTATGGGACTTGGAGACAGAGCCAAGTCATGGATGAGTTCTCTACCAGCCGGCTCACTAGACACCTGGGAAAAGGTTTTTTCAGCCTTCATGGAGAAATACTTCCCACACACTCTGACTACCGCGCTAAAGGCGCAAATCACTGGATTCAAGCAGGACTATGATGAGACCATCTACACCGCGTTCGAGAGGTTCCAAGATCTCACGAACAAGTGCCCTCACCATGGTTTTGAACTCTCTGACTTAGTCCAACACTTCTACAATGGACTAACCTTCGAGAACCAACAAGTGGTGGATTTCCAATGCCGAGGCAATATTTGGGAGGAAACCGCGGAAGCCGTCTGGGCTGTTTTCGAAAGGCTTGTCAAGGGTTCGCAGTTCAAAGACGCAAGAGCAATGGTTAGGAGACGTGGAGCTGAAGCTCCACCGACTCAAGAAGCCCCTATGTACAGGGGGAATGGGGATCAATTCGAGTGCTTTACCAACGAATTGAAGCAAGTCCTCAAGAGCGCCACCGGAAAAACTGTTTCAAACGAAGTATGCCGAATATGCAAGAACTATGGGCATGGGGCTCATATGTGTAGATCGGAGCTGGCATACGATGATGGCAACTGGGCTCGAGGAGGAGAAGAAGAAGCCTTTGCTACGGAGTTTGGCACTCAAGAAGTTAGCTACGGACAAGACGGTAGGAATCCTCGAGGTGGATTTTGGAGAAGAGGATACCGTAACAATCAAGGATATGCACCGGCTAACCAAACTTATGGACCTAACCAAGACCGTAGTAGGCTGAACTATGGTAATGATCACTGCGAAAACCCCGCTCCGAAAGAGCCACCGAAGTCGAAGTCGGCTCTACTGATGGAGAACTTGCAGAACATGGTTGATCACACACAAAGTTTTCTCAAACGTTATGAGGAAGATTCGGAGAAGACTAGGGTAAGGCTTGATAAGTTGGAAGAAAGCACTAGGCTTGCCCATCAAAAGATGCAAGAGTTGATCGACCGAGGAGCGAGTAGGGAACAAGGCAAACTGCCTAGCACCACTGAGAAGTCATTGTCCATTAACTTAGTAGGTGATATACCTGTTAAAATCAACATCAAGAAGGTTGCTAAGTGCGAGAGTTGCAAGAGGGAACTGCCCCCACAGACCGAAGAAGAAGAAAAGGACCTTGGTATTAACAAGAGTGAAGAGGAGCAAGAGGATCCCGAGCCACTCCCTCAAGGTTTCGATATTAAGGTCGGGATTGGGGAGCTTGAAGATGTCCGAGCCACACTAGACACTGGATCCTACTCAAATGTGCTCCCTTTGAACGTTTTCGAGAAGAGTAACCTTGGAGAACTAACTGTGCATAAGGCTATTGTGCAACTGGCGGATGGATCCCTTGTGAAGCCCGAAGGCGTTGTGAAGAATGTATTAGTCAAAATTGGTGAAACCTCTGTCCACACCGATTTTGTAATCATGCCAGCATCAGCACCAGGGACGGGGGATGTCATACTCTTAGGACGAACATTCTTGACTAAAATACGCTCAGTGATGGACATCTACCAAAGGACTTGCACTATCGAAGTGGATGGCAAGCAACATCTGTTGCAAGCCATATCTGATCCACCTGATCCACCCGATACTTCTAACACTATTGATTACAGTGGTCTTAACGTATATGTTCACTCTTATTCACAGGATCAAAGCACGGGAAGGAGAATCATGAAGCGGAAGTCTAGTACCCTCAGAAGGAAAAGATAGGCGAAGACAGGAGTCGAGTCAGAGACTTTAAACAATGGCGCTATCCGGGAGGCAACCCGGGGTTTTTTCGCTTTCTTTACTGCTTTATTGCATGCATTCATACTTGAACAATTTGCTTTTCATATGTGAATTTGTTCGGTTCTGTGTCGTATGTGCTTATGTTGTGTTCGAGTGCGACTTTTAAAGTGATTTTTTGAAGAAAATGATTTTTCGGGGACTAAAATTTTTATTCGGGGACTTAAAACCGCATTTTTATTTTCAAAAAACGTTCGTCTCCCACCTAAAACTGGGGGGCGAATCGCCCCACGACCAGAGCGCGCGCGTGCGCTCTGGGCGTGCGGGGCGGTTTGCCCCGCACGGGGCGGTCCGCCCCAGGTGTGTGGCGAACCGCCCCACACCTCCAGAGACTTCAAATCGGGGGTTTCTTCCCCAAACCCCCATTTTTCTCCATTTTCATCCTTCAAACTCCAAAATTTCCTCCATATTCAAAATAACTTCAAATCTTCATAACTTCTTCATCTCTCCATCATATTGAGTGTTCTTTAGCTTCATTCGAAGCCCGTTACGTGCTCTATCATTCTTTCCGAACAAATTTCTTCCTAGCTCATTTAATTTACGGATTTGAGGTATTAACACATGAACCCTAATTTTTGCAATTTGGGGATTTTTTGATTTTTGCTTCAATTAGGCTTGTATGATGAATGGGTTGATGATTTATGTGTTTAGATTCATTATTCATTGTCAATTACATGTTCATTTAGGCTTGGTTTGATGATTTGAGATTTTGCTAATTGGATGATATATGTCTTGTTAGGTCTCTCTCACTTTCATTCCTTGTTTAAACATGTGTTTATTGATATGAAATTGATGGATGTATTGGTAGAATGCATGATAGTGAGATTGAGGATTTATGCTAGAGATTGAATTTTATGATATGGATTGAACCTTTTGATTTAAGGCATTTGTTATTAGCAAGAGCATGATGTGATATGTTATTGTAGTAGGTACATTGATATGTTACGTAATGAATTAGCTAGATTAGGCTTTGGGATTTTGAGGAGTTGGATTTTTGGGAATTTCACTCGTTTGTTCGCTCGTTGATTTACATATGCATAGGTCTGTTTTGCATTGTACAAGATACTAATTGCTGTTTGTAGGAATCATGGCACCAAGGACAAGGAGAGCCGGCTCTAGCAAAAAGGGAAAGGGAGTAGCATCGAGCTCCCAACCATCTCACGATTCGTACGAGTTGTCTGCTGCTGCAATAGAGGTGCGACAACGGTTAGACGAGGAGATGGCCGACGGAGGAAGGTCTATCATTCCCGATAGGAGGATTGACATTCCTGTGTCTTCAGCGAATAGAGCGGGATATAGGACTCTGTCAAGTTTGGGGTCACAGAGGAATTGGGCATGGTACAGTTCCGACAGGTTCAAAGGCTACGATGAGAGCCTCCTCCGAGATTTCTACACGGGGTATACGGATCTCGACGAGAAGAATGGGGTGTTAGTCAGAGGCCTGATTATTCCATGGAGCCCAGAGTACATTTCTTCCTTCATCCATTTCGGGAACTTGGAATTCACAGAGAGCGCACACGCCTACTTGTATTCAAGGGCCGCTAGGGGGATAGGAAGAGACATCACCGAAGTGATCTGCAACAGGCAGTACAGATATCCGGAAGTTGGGGCAGCACCTGGACGGATCGGTTATAGCGACATTAGCATCGAAGCTAAGGTGATGATGAAATTTTGCATCTCCGACTTGATCCCGAGGAAGAATGACACATGGATTCATCCCTACTACGCCGAGCTCCTCTACTGCCTCATTGACGGACATCAGGTCGACATAGGGCGCATTATATATGAGGAGTACGAGCGCCACTCGGAGAAGAAGAGGAAGCCTTTCATCTTCCCGAGCTTCATCACATTCTACTGCAAATATCATGGGGTCGACGATATTGAGGAGGGGGATTGCGAGGTCGCTGCCCTTTCACCCTCGACCATTGAGGTACAGCTCAACAGGTATCAGTTGAGGAACCCCACTGCAGCCGCTGCTGATGTAGGAGGGCCATTCCAGCCAAATGATTCCGATCATGAGGATGCTATGGAGGCCGATGTTGGTGAAGCCCCGATTCCAGATATTCCGTTTGTCCATCATGCACCGCATGCACCAGCTAGAGCACCACAGGGGTCTGGAGGATTTGACTTCTCTGAATTCCGTACCTACCTTGACAGCCGTTTCGACAGGATTGATGCCAACAACGCGGCCATGCGATAGGACATCGACAGGCACATTGTCCAGCACAACCGCGATTGGGAGATATTCGAGGAGCACCGTCGAGAGGATAGGCAGCACATGTGGGAGCAGCAACAACTGATCCAGCAACAGCAGGAAGCTCTACGACAGTCCAATGAGCTCATGAATGACATGTGGAGTGACTTTTATGGGGACTACCATCCCAATGATTAGTACTTCCACTTGTCCACTCTCAGCCGACCGAGGCCAAACCCTTCGGTAACATCTAGTATCACTTCTTATTACTCATTCTCTTTTGCTAGGGGGCTAGCTTAAGAATCATAAGGGGGATGGGATGTGAACCATGATGTTAAGTTTTGTTTGGTTTTGTGTCGATTAGTGTCTTGTTCTTTGTTTGCATTTGCACGTTTACTGCTTTCTTAGATTTTTTAGGTTGCATTCATCCTAGGATAGTCTTGCATGTTTTTTATAGGAGTTTATTGCTGAATTTTTTGAACTTTTTTATTGGGTAAATCAACTAGCTATGCCATTAATCGTATGCTTCATCTCTATGAATTTGTTTGAGGTTTTTCTCCCTTGGTTTGTCACATTTATGTATTGCACTTAGTTGAGCTAGGTAGTCTCGACATCACTTAGTGGTGTTTTCTCTACTGCGGTTCACGAAGGCCTTTATAATAGGATGATGCATGTTAGGGTCTTATGGTTGTTTCCCGAGTAATTATGTACCTAAGAGGCAACAAGTCTTCACCATGCTTTGAGATTGCTAAATGCCTAGGAAGGAGGTAGTGTGAGGTTGTGTGATCCTTTGTTTATAACCTATTCTTACGAATAGGTTTGGGGAGGGGGTTACACCATCATAGACTTGTTTCTGTTTTTCATTCTTCGTATCGTGAGTTTATTTTTCTTTTCCGTGAATTTTGTACTCCAACCTATTTTTCAAATAGGTTTGGGGAAGTCGTGTGAGTCATTTTTTGTTTCTCTTTGTTATGCTACTGCTGGCTAGAAAAAAATCGAAAAAAAAAAAGACGAAAATTTCCAGAAAAAAAAGGGAAGAAGAAAATGAAAAAAGAATCTGGAAAGGAAAAAAAGAAAAAAAGAAGACCCCAAAAAAGCAAAGAAGGGTCCAGAAAATAAAGCCAAATAGCAGTTTAGCAAAGTTTGAGTCTTTTTCATTTTTCGTATTGTTCGTAATTGTATTTTTCTATTGTAGATCTTTTTTGTCTTAAGTTTCATCTGTTCTAGACCACCCTCGTCCTGCCATTCAGGAAGTTGTGAATAGCTTAAGACTTTACTTGAGAGATGGGTAGAATAGGGGAGAGTTATCTTTTATAGGGAACCCTCCTTCGTTTGATGAGAGCCAGTACTGGTTCGACCTCTTTTGAGGGAAAGTCTTATCATGGTGGAACAGCAGTAAGTCCTCAGTTTCATAGGCACGGGGCAACCATTCGTATCTTAGCATGCATGATTACGTCGTCACTGACTAGGTCCAGGTAGAGAATGTTACGAGAGACTATCTTGTCTTGACATAAGTTCTTATGTGGATGTGTATAAGTCAATCGAGGTATTCTTCAACCTATATTCATGTTTTGATCTATATGGTTTTTGTTCATATTTTATTTGGTAGATTCAGTAATTTAGTTCATTTTATTTGGCATGAAACTCCATTTTGAGTCTTGCATGTTTTTTGTATTAGAGTCTAGCTTAGTTGCTTGAGGACAAGCAAAGGTTCGGTTTGGGGAGTTTGATGAATGTGTATTTTACACTTTCATTCGAGTCTTTTTCACCTAATTTAGCTATCCTATATGATAATTTAGCTATATTTTAGTACATTTTATTAGAATAGTGTCATGTTTCCCTTTAGATTTTATTTTACAGGTTTTGGTTGAAGTTCGGAGATTTCGGGGCAATTATATTGAAGTTGACAAGGAATTGGTGTTCCAGAAGCCTATTTGGAGTATCTGAAGGTTTCCGGATAGGATTTGGAGTCTAGGGGCCGAATCTGGAGGTTAGAAGGCTACTAGAAGTCATAAACCGAGTCCGAAAAGTGAAGAAATCCAAAACCGCGTCGAAAACGCGGAAATTCCGCGTTTACACTGTGGGGCGAACCGCCGGAGGCCAGAGGCGAACCGCCGCGGGCATAATTCGGGCCTATATATAGTGCTCAGTTTTCTCTCCGAAAATCATATCTTTCCAAGCCTACTTTCTCCCCTCTCTCTATAGTTTTAGGTAGGAACTTCCCAGGGCCTGTCCTGGGAGTTCCGTAGCTTAGGGGATACTTTTTCATAGCAGATTGGAGCGCGTAGGATCGTAATCATCCGGAGATTGACAACCTTCGGTAACTTTGTATCTTACAGTTTTTATCTACTTATTTTATTCTTCTTTCAATATGTTTTCTTCTATGATTGCTATTGATTGCATGCCTATTATGAGTAGCTAAACTTATCGTTGGTGGTAGTATGTGAATTCTTAGCGAGGGAAGATAATCATGCTAATGGCTATATCGCGCATTATACTCCGTGTCATTGCTTTATTTCGTTGATCAGTTGCAACCAAAATTCTCGTATGTTGTATTGATTATTATGCACACATGGACACTTGTCAACCAATCAGACCACTTATCTTCGTAGAGTTGAATAATTACGGAACACATTAGGACGTTAGTTGTTGATGAGTCAGACCCATATTATCTTCGTAGTGCTTAATACTTGCAACAAGGACACAAGATTGATTCAAAGATCTCTATGCAAGACCGAGGAATTTATGCATGATTATCGACCCATTATGTTAAGAAGGACCATACTATCACCAATCTCCATTATCTGCTTGAAAACCCCTATTGCTTTCTATCTGCTGTTTTATATTCTTAATTAGATTTGATAAAGCTAGTATAGTCCCGAGAGAACGACACTCGAGTCATTCTACTACTACACTACAGTTTTCGTTGTAGTTGTGGATTGCCTTTGGCTAAATACAAATTTATTTGATTGAATCTGACACGTTCATCAAGCACCTACTCTAAGTCTTCAGCAAACGTTCCTCTTTCACAATGTCCTTTAAAATTCTAAATTCCTATGGACCTTAAGAGTACTAGTTACTAGACTTTCCTTAATTTAGAATGCTTAATTGCTCATCAAAATTACAAGTTTCCTAACAAATTTCCCCCTTTTTGATGTTAGCAATCCATGGCTAAAATTAATTGTTACCCTTTTAGAGGTTTCTGATGTTGAATAAATCAGTTGATTAATGCAAGCATACTTGAATAATAAAACATTAAGCATAAGTAGATTGAATAATCAAAAACCAATAATAGTCAAAAGCTTTATTGTTGATAGTTATCTTTCAGTAAGGTTACAAGAAAGTTCAGAGATAACTACACAAATCAGCAAACAAAACTAAACAAAGCTTTTACAAGGGACTTAAGCTATTCCAGCAGAAGATTTCCTCAGAATCTCCCTTACACTTTTCTCAGCAAGCGTAGAAAATTCAACACAGTCCTTTTCGTAATCTTCAAGTAGCTTACGGACTTCGAGCTGAATGATCCTTGCATTCTTGCAGGCGGTATAATGATGGTTTTCACCATTCATTTCTTTGTAGTGCAACACCCACAAATGCATGCCGCAATTGCTGGCATGGAGATTTTGTGTATCTGAAATTCCCTTGTTAGCATGAATCTTCCTTAACCAGAGAAGATCTCTTCTTGATCCTTGGCAGTGAGATAAAAATACTCATAAGGAATCAAGCCATATTTCTTCTTTGACTTCTTGGTTAAAGGGTCAAACTAGTAACCAACATCAATTGGTTTGATTAAATTAGGCACTTGCTTCATTTGCTTGCCAATAGATGTTCTTCTTACCAAGACTTCCAGATTCAGCCATCTTGCAGCAATGTTTCTTGGGTAGGGAGGAGGATCCCTTTTGTTTCTTTTCACCTTTAATTCAATCCAAGTGTACATTTGATTCAGTACAACAGTTGGAAATAAATCATTTATCAATACATCTTCCAGCATTAAGATCCAACAACCATGAACATTTCTGATCACATTTTGAGTTGTTTCCTCATTGTTGATCTTTGTATAATCAATGCCGGAGCCAATGGCAATGCTGGCTAGCCTCTTTTATTCCTGTCTTTGCCTTCTTCTTCTTGACTTTGCATTTTCTTGATCTCTTGCTGAAGATCTTGAGTGAGAAGAGAAATGTTTTGAGTGGCCAGAAGGAGTTAGGGCTGTGATTGGTCTAGCTCTTACAGCTTGAGCTATTGTTTGATTGTCATCATCATCATCATCTTCATTCAGATCTTGATGACTCTCAGTATGACAGTATTCATGAGTTTCAGCAGATGTTCTTCTCCTTTTCGGATTTATTGAATTTAACTCAGAATCTGTTTCAGCTTGTCTTTTAGAATTTTGCTCTCTTTCAGGAAGAGGTTCTATTGTCAATGGCGCTTCAGCAGGGGTTTTCTTTCTTGAAGATTTTCTTTGTTTATCTTCCCCCTTAGACATGGATTGCATCATTGGAGTAATGTGCCGGGAGAAAAACTCATTGCAATTTTCAGCAAGAGTGCTTAGGCTATTGTACTTAAGAATAATCGCTTGCTGATCAGCGGTCAGCTTGGACAATTCTTGTTTGATACTCACCAAGTTCCCTCATGTCTGCGCTCATTGTCGACTTTTTCTTCAATGAAAGTCTGAGCCTTTTTCAATGCAGTCTTTGCCAGTTTGAGTGCTTGACTGACATCTTCTTCATAGGTTTTATGATGTAGACTTATGTCTTTTTGAGCTAGGGTAAGAGAAGTAGTGCGTTTCAGCACAGTCCAGTATTTTGCATATGTCAAGCGGACTCTCAGCAAGCAGTGCATCGTCTTCTTCTTTGGAGGCTTTGTGGACTTCCATTAGTGCCTTAATTCTTGGAGTAAAATCCTCCACACTAGGGAACGACACTAAAGAAGGGGTTACAGAATGAACTTTGATCTCAGTAGCGAATTGATCATCTTTGGTCAGCAAATGGCATCTTATATCATCTCCTACATCATTTTCATCATCAGGAGGAGGAATTGTAACCACTGTGGGTTCAACTTTCTTTGTGAGATCTTCTTCATTTGCTGAGAGATCTTCTTCGTCATCAGATTCATCAAGGCCAGCAACCTTGGCTCCTAAATTTGTAGCTTCATTTCCCTTTCGGTTGAGTGGTTGCTGAGGGCAACTCTTGAGACTCAACAAACGGAGATTCACCAGTAGTAACTTTTGGTTGAGGGGTTGCTGAGGGCAACTCTTGAGACTCAACAACTGGAGTTTCACCAGTAGTAAGTGGAAGGGAGGGGACTTCCGTATGCTTCACTCCTGAATATTGAGCAATGTCAAGATTATGCGTATGCCTTGCATGAATCTGTAGACTGTTTTGAAGTGCTCTTTGATAATCTTCATCCATTTCTTCATCATCAAGGTTTGGTTCAGTGACCTTGGCATCGAGTAAAGATAAATCGGCATCAGAAAGCTTATTTTTTCCTAATTTCATTTCAGCGCGCTTTCTGGTGTACTCTTCTTCAGTTTCAGCAACTTGTTCAGTTGCTTGAGTACTTGTCTCAGCAGGAGCAGGATTGGATTCTTGTTGCGGACTTGGTGTGTGATCAGCTTGCTGATTTTCAGTATCATGACGTTCAGTCTCAGCAACTGTCAGTTTAAGTCCACCAGCATCACGACTAGGACCTTGATTATCATCATCGTCATCCTTTTTGTCCTTAGAATCGTTTCCTTCATCATCACTTGGATCTTTGGGAATGTTCCCATCTTCTTCTTCTTCATCATCGCCCGTCAGTATGACCAACTTAAGATGTTTGTACATTGCGACACTTGTAACTTCCTCTTCTTCGTTAATTTTGTGGGGATCAGCCACCACGGGTACAAAGGAACCCTTGAGCATCACAGCTTGTTCAGCTGGAGAGGCACTCTTGAATTTAGCTTTCATATTCTCTCTGATTAGAGCAATCAGACTTGAGCTCATGAGCTGAGAATATGTCAATTCTTCTGGAAGTATAGAGTGCACAAACGTCTCGAGTTTCAGCAGAGAAAGTCGCTTTTTCTCGTTGGACAGATGAAGGTGAAGATCAGAAAAGTCCATCCTTTTGTACCTTTGCCAGTTGCTGACAGATTTAGCAACTCTCGTCAAGGTAGTTCTCTTGAAGTCCGAGTAAAGTTCTCAGAATTTACTTTCAGATCTTCAGTGATGTGAACCACTTCAGTGGTCTCCTTTTGAGCCTGAAAAAGAATAAAATTAAGTTCAGTAAGGTTTTGGAGAACATTTTTAGAGTCAAAAGCTGGACCATGAGTTACCTGCTGAGATTCAGCAAGCTCATGTTGCACACTTGTTTGTGATGGTACTATTTCCATTGCTTCAAGAGCTTGAGAAGCATCCTTGAATTGTTCATCCTGAAATAATTTTAAGTTAGATACAAGCACTAAGTTTTCAAACTTAGTTGATTTACCAAAAACTTTATCTACCTGCTGAACAGGAGTTGTGGATTCTGGTGCAGAAGTTTCAACAACCTTCTGACTTGTATCTTGAGAAGTCTGTAAAGAAATCATTATATTAGCAAAAGAATGAGTTTCAGAAAGTGAAGTTTTGCTTATGGTTGAGTAACTACCTGCTGAAGAAGGGCAGGTGGTGACTGAGTCTTTTCAGCAATGACAGCTTCTTCATTATCTGGGACTTGTTCTTCAGCAGACTTCTTCTCTTGCTCTAATTGAGAAAGATGTGCAGATTCAGCAATTCCCTTGTCTCTGAAATGACAAGTTGAGCAGAGACATCTTGACCTTTTAGTTCACTGCTGGTCATGAAAACATCTACAGATTTGTTGGAGGTGTCTTCAATCTCCAATTCCATTTGCTGGCTCAGTTCTGTCAGCACCAGCTGAACTTTGTCAATGGATATTTTCGGTGAACTAGGTCCATTATTCTCAGCATCACGAGATGCGTCGTCGAATAATGTCTCTTGTGGTGTTTCAGCAATTTCAGGGACTTGAACCATTGCAGTCTCAGCACCTGGTTCTTCAGCAATCACAGTCTCAGTAACTGCGGTTTCAGCAACTTGATGAATTGCTTCTTCAACAACCATCTTTTCAGCATCTAGATTATCTACAATGTAGATATCTTGCATTGGGGCAGGAATTTCGTATCCACTGCCTTGTGGACTTATCTCAGCAGATGTATCAACATTAAGTTGATTGTTGAAGGCTTCTGCAAACACTTCAACATTGTTGAAGTAGGCTTCCGTAAGCACTTCATCAACATCTACTGGAGCTTGTGTTTCAGCTTCTGCTGGAGTATCATCCGAAAGATCATGGACAATTGCAACTGACTTGCGAGCCAGTGTTTTCTTTTCTTGGGTTATTTGTCCGCTTCCTCTTAGGGATGGGGTTAGCTGATGACGCTGCAGTTTGATTGTCATCATCAGCTTTCCTCTTTTTCTTCTTAGATTTTTCCAGTTTCTCTCCAGCAGCAGCATCTGTAGTAGTTGCATTTTCAGCAACGGCTGTTGTACACGACCTTGTTGATCACCATCTACAGCAGTTTCATCAACAACTTTTTCAGTTGTTGGAGTCTTGTCTTGCTGACTAGTGGTGACAACATCTGCAGCTGTTGTATACCTTTCTTGCTGACTTGTGCTGACAACATTTGCAGCTGTTTTCTTCTTTGATTTCTTATCAGCAAGCTTAGGTCCATTTTGCTTGTAGAAGGCTCTTCCCACATTGCATACTGATTTCTTAATCGGCAATGGGTTTCTCAGCTGAATCCTGAAGTGTTCAAGGATATAGCATATTTTTAGTCCATACATGACTGGGAAGGTAGGTGAGACCTTGTTGTCTTCAACCTTGACCTTAAATTTAGTAACACAATCAACAAGTCTGTTCAAAATGTACTTTGCCCAGTTGAGCTCAGTTTTGTTCTCATGTATATGCATCAGCAGCGGCCACCTTCTCAAGCCTACTTGGTCAATTCCTCCAACTTGGAAGTCTAAGACTTTGATGAGTAGCAGAGCTACTAGACCAAGTGAATGGCAGAGATGATTCCTCTTAACGTGCTTTGTCCAAGTCACGGGAGCAATCTCTCCTTTCTTCATTTTCTCGTTTCTGACATCACTGTAGAAGGCTTCAATTTCTTCATCAGTGGCAGTGATGTCATCTTTAGTTCCAGTGGTTGGAATCTGAAAGATGTTGGCTAAATCAATCCATTTCAGGACGATTTGCACACCTTGAACTATGGTGGAAATCACTTTTTCAGTGACTCCTTGTCCATCAGTCAGAGTTTGGATTTTCTGCATTGTTGTAGAATTCCATGGTGTCTAACATACTCACTTTCTTAGGGCGAGCAGTTATGAAGAAAGTAAGGCCTTGTTGTTTTATCAACTCAAGTGCCTCTTCATTTTCTCCATCTAGTTCTTGTTCATAGAAGTATCTTATATACTTCTCTTTGGCAAATCCGCCCCATTGCATCATCAGTTCACACTTTGCAGTGTCAAGATATGCAGGCGGCATGGGTCTCTCTGTTATGCGGTCATTCTTCAACACAATTTTCACTGTGTTGGTTGCCGGAGTTATAACCGGAGCAGTGCTTTTTCCAGCGCTAGCAACCTTTGATGACTTTGAGGTCTTTGAGGACTGTCTCTTTGGGGCTATTTCTTATATAGTGTGAGAAATGTACGAAAAAGATTACTTTGCTTTTTGACTGGAGGTACAGTGAATTCAGGCACATGATATAAAAATTTGCAGAGAAAGGAAATGTGAGTTAAAGAATTTTGTCTTTCTCTAACTCTTTGTTTATATAGTATCTCTGGTGTGCAAGAAGCTCAATCGTTTTTGAGTTCTCAGCAAGGGTAAATCAGAGATTCAACAGCGTTAGTGGAGCCTTTGCATTAAATGCATAGTGGTCCACTAACAAAAACCGTCAGAGCACTCTTTCTCTTTGCAATATTAACCGTCAGATCAAAAACTACTTTAAATCAATGGCCACGATTGTATTTCATGTCATGATTATTAGCGAGTTTATCTGTGCCCGATTAACGTCACAAATTGCTTTTACCTAGATTTATGGGATTTGATTGCTTGCTGAAGTAAACAAGAATCTTTTTAGTGAATTTGTGTAACAAGCCTTGTTACTTGCTGAAAGTTCCCCCTTAATCAAATATCTCACATTTTCTTAAATTAAAAGACAGTTCTGAATTCCCGTTTCAGTAAATTCTTTTTTTCTTGAGATATCTTTTGGTAAAATCTGAGAAGTGAGTTTGCTCTTTGCTGAGTTCCCGTCTCAGAATTTTCCATTGATACTTGAATACCTGTTTCAGTATCTTTGATTGTCTGAATGTCCGTTTCAGAAATCCTTAAGGTTTTTCTCTTACTGAGTGCCCGTCTCAGCAAGTGATCAAGTTTCCTAACAAATACCCGTTTTGAAGGAATTACTTGTTGAATGCCTGTTTCAGCAATCATGTAGTGACCTATCATTTCTTTTTAGAAGAAATCAGTGGAAGGAGCTTTTATTCAAGTAAGTATGCTTTGGCTTGCTGAATGCTTGTTTCAGCAATCGTCCAATTGTATCCCTTACTATTGAGGTAATTCAATCAATCCAAGGTTATACCTTAGCATTGCGAATCTGTTATCTGGTAGGGGCTTGGTAAAGATGTCAGCAAGTTGATCATCAGTACCTACTTTCACAACTTCAGTGTCTCCTTTTTCCACATGATCTCTAATGAAATGATGTCTAATATCAATGTGCTTTGTCCTTGAGTGGAACTTAGGATTTTGCGTGATAGCAATAGCACTTGTATTATCGCAAACGATCGGTGTTTTCATTGCAGAAATACCATAATCTCTTAATTGTTGCTGAATCCATAGGATTTGAGCTTTGCAACAACCAGCCGCAATGTATTCAGATTCAGTGGATAAATTGGCAACACAGGTTTACTTCTTGCTGAACCATGATATTAATCTAGTGCCTAGAAACTGACAAGTTCCAGAAATACTTTTTCTATCAAGAGTTGATCCTCCATGATCAGCATCAGAATAACCAACCAATTCAAGTTCAGAATCTTTAGGATACCATAATCCAACATTGACTGTACCTTTGACATATTTCAGTATCTTAAGTGCCTTTTTGTAGTGTGATTCTCTTGGATCAGATTGGAATCTTGCACACACACAAACAACATACTGAATGTCAGGTCTACTTGCTGTTAAATACAACAAGGAATCAATGAGCTTCCTATACTTGTCTTCTTCAACACATTTATCTTCTTTAGTATAACCCAATTTGGTACCAACACTCATAGGGATCTTTTCAGGTTTTTCTTCCTCTTTGATCCTAAACTTTATGAGCATTTCTTTCGCATACTTTGCTTGATTTATGAATATTCCATCCTTGAGTTGCTTGACTTTCAATCCTAGGAAATAATTCAAATTTCCCATCATACTCATTTCAAATTTGTTTGTCATGAGTTTGGCAAAATCATCACAAAGTTGCTTGTCCTTAGATCCAAATATTATGTCATCCACATAAATCTGAACTAAGAGTATTTTACCATCATGGTTCATGGTAAACAAAGAATTGTCAACTTCACCTTTCTTGAAACCATTATCTAGCAAGAACTTAGCTAAGGTATCATACCTAGCTCTAGGTGCTTGCTTTAGACCATATACAGCTTTCTGAAGCTTGTATACCATCTTGGTTTCTGAGGGAAGTTCAAAACCAGGGGGTTGTTCCAAGTAGACTTCTTCAGCAAGTTCACCATTCAAGAATGCACTTTTAACATCCATTTGATAAACAATGAAGTCATTTTGAGCAGCAAAGGCCAAGAAAAGTCTAATTGCATCCAATCTTGAAACTGGTGCATAAGACTCATCATAGTCCAATCCTTCAGTCTGGCAGTAACCTTGAGCAACCAAACGTGCTTTGTTCCTTGTTACTTCACCAGACTCACTCAGCTTGTTTCTGAACACCCACTTTGTACCAATAGCTTTCTTGCCTTCAGCAAGAGGTACAAGTTTCCAGACTTTGTTCCTTTCAAATTGATCAAGTTCTTCTTGCATTGCCTTGATCCATTTAGAATGCTTTAGAGCTTCTTCTATGGTCTTGGGTTCAATTTCTGAAACAAAGCAAGAGAACAAAGCTTCTACTTCTACAACATTTTCTTCTTCAGCAAGTCCATGAGTGGCAGATACTTTGGATCTAGTCACTTGGCGTTTGTCAATATCACCAATCATATCCGTAGAGGGATTATCTCTAATCCATTTGTTAACAGGTTTTCTGCTCTTTGGATCTAGATAAGTTTGCTCATCAGCATGTGACTCTTGAGCATGTACTTGTTCAGTACCACTGGTATTTTGTTGTGTCTCTGCTGAGATCGGTTTATCAGCAACTGCTTGTTCAACATTGCTTGATTGTGGTAACTCATCAGCAGGCACAGGAAGTGGCATAGTTTCAGCAACATCCGGAGCAACTGCGTCTTTTGCTGGAAATTATTTGTCATGAACTACATTTATCTTGTCATGACTTGGGGGAGGAGAGTCACTGTCAGAATCATCATTTAGTTCAATTGACTTCATTTGCCTAGCATCAGATTCAGTTCTTTGCTCATGTATGAGTAGCTTCTTCATACATTCTGATATTTCTTCTTCAGCAGGCACTCCTAGTGACTTTTCATAGAATACAACAAGCACTGATTCTTCGATCTTTTGTGCCTTTTTGTTGTAAACTCTGTAAGCTTTACTATGCAAGGAGTAACCAAGAAATATCGCTTCGTCTGCCTTTGGTTGAAATGTTCTTAGGTATTCTCTACCATTGTTAAGAACGAAACACTTACAAACAAACACTCTTAGATGGGTGATGTTAGGAGGTCTTCCAACAAATAACTCATAAGGAGTTTTGTTGTATTCCTTAGTAATCAGACATCTGTTTTGAGTGTAACAGGCGGTATTAATCGCTTCAACCCAGTAAGGCTCACTTATTTCAGTGTCAGCAAGCATTGTTCTTGCGGCTTCTTTTAGGGTGCGATTCTTCCTTTCAGCAACACCGTTTTGTTGTGGTGTCCTTACTGAGGATAACTGATGTTGTATGCCTTTTGAAGTGCAACACTCAGTGATGTACTGGTTTACAAACTCAGTACCATGGTCTGTTCTTATGACTTTTACCTTGTCATTTTTCATGACTTCAAGCTTATTCAGCAAGATAGGTATTTCAGTCCTTGTTTCAGATTTGTGTTTGATAAATACTACCCAAGTGAATCTTGAATAGTCATCTACCACCACCAGACCATACTTCTTACCAGCATAGCTTGTTGAAGAAGATTCAAACAAGTCCATGGGCAAGAGTTGTAAAGGTTTTGTAGTTGACGGTACTGCCTTGTTCTTAAAAGAAGATTTGGTTTGCTTTCCTTGCTGACATGCATTGCAAACACCATCCTTCTTGAAAGTAACCTTAGGTAATCCAACTACAAGTGCCTTTTTAGACAGCTTATTCAGCGTCTTGAAGTTTAGGTGACTTGTTTGTTTATGCCATAACCATGCTTTTTCAGCAAGGCAATCGTGATCTGAGACAAGGCATTTTTCAACGATTGCTGAAGACCAATCTACAGTGTACAATCCTCCTGATCTTCTAGCAACCATAATAACCTTTTTGTCTCAAAGTCTATAAGTTTACATTCATCAATTTTGATTTTGATGAAGTATCCTTTATCAGCAAATTGACTCATGCTGAAAAGGTTGAACTTAAGATTTTTGACATAAAGAACTCCCGAAATGGTAATGCATCCTAACTTCGCGTCACCGTAGCCTTTTGTAGAACCAGAGCCTCCACCAGCAAACCTTATTGTTGGACCTTTAGACCACTGTCTATAGTTTATAAGGTTATTCTTGTTGCGCGTCATGTGCTTTCCACAACCACTGTCAAAGTGCCAGATTGCATCGTTTGTCTCCGTGGCTGAAGTCTGCACAATCAAGAGCAAACAAGTTAATTATCCAATATTGGATGTCCATTAACATGTTCAAGAATGCGTCCAGTGGAAACCCAAGTCTTAAGTTTTTCAACTTTGACTTGTTTTCTACTTGCTGAGGAACTAGGAGGTTTTGAGCCGAAAGACTTTTGATTCGTGCTGATCAAATCCACTTTCTGATGTGGTGTCTTGCTCGGTTGACCTTTTTGCTGAACATAATTTTCAGTACGTTCTTTTCTTGCAAGGTTCCTTCTAGCCCTAGCGTTTTGAGTCTTGTCAGAACTGTAGGCTTGGTTTTGGTCATCTCTTTGAAGTATCTTTGCTGACTTTGCTTATACTCATGAAAAAGTTGACTTTGCTTGGTTTTGAAACCGAGTCCACTTTTTGGAGAATGCTGAGCTTTTGTCTCAGCAACCTTACTTGATTCAGGTTTGTCAGCAAAGGTCTTCTGATTACTTTTAGTAATCTTGCCTTTTGACTTAACAAATTACTTTTCAGCAACTTGTTTGGCGGAATGCTTTACAACATCCTTTTTCTTTACAGTTTCCTTTTCAGAAACCTGTTTTCCTTTTAAAGTCTTGTTACTTTGAGTAGCAACAGCGGGCTTTACGGTCGTAGGTACTTGATTGCATTTTTCAGCAACCTTAGATTGACCAATCTGATAGAGTTCTGGTTGACCACTATCAGTTGCACGTACAAAGGTAATTGGTGATTTATCTTTACTCAAGATTATTACATCATCACCTTCATACGTTGCACCTAAACCTTCTTTCTGAGATGGATCTCTCAGATAAGAGTTTAGTTCAGTCAGCGTATTACTTGCATCAGCATAAGATTTGAAATTGATTTTCATCTTTCTCATTTGTTGTATTTCAGCAAGTAACTTTAGAATTGAGGACTGATATTCTTCCAATTCTATTGCCATCTGAGAATTCTTCTCTGTAGCTTCAGCAATCAACTTCTTGAGATGCAATATTTCAGCATCTTTCTTTTTTGTCTCTTCCTTCAGCAATACATACTTTTCAGTAGTCTGCTTGGTCAGAGTTTCAGCATTCTGTAGTTTCTCTTGCTGTTTGCTCAGAGTTTTCTCAAATCTTTCGATTTCTCCTTGAATCTTGTCAAGGTCAATCTCGTCTTCACTTTCTGAGTAAGACTCAGAGGTAGGACTGTTTACCTGACCGGCCATGAGGCAGAATTCGTAGTTTGACACATCTGGATAAGCTTCCATAGCTATTCCACAAACTTCCTTGCCAATCTCTACGTCAAGAGTGACTTCTTCATCTTCAGTGTCTGAGCTTTCTTCCTCACTGTCTTCGGAGCTAGTATCAATGCACAGCGCATCGATTTTTGCTTGAAGCTTCTTCTTTTCTTCAGCAATAAAAGCTCTTTTGAACTTCTTCTTCTTTTTAGCAGATTTGCCTTTTAGCAAAGGACAATTTGCTTTGAAGTGTCCAGGCTTTTTTCAGTAAAAGCAGAGATCATTTCCAACTGCTGGTTCTTCAGAGGAATTTGCTTGCTGAACTTGCTTGTTCAACGAGCTAGCCTCATTCTTGTATTTATGGTAGTTGTTACCAAGATGCTTTTTCAGCTTCTCTTTTGCTTTTCGCCTTTCAAGTTCCTTACTGATGAATTTCTTCATGTTTTTAACAACTAAAGCATTTTCATCAGCAGGCTCTTTATCATTCTTCTTTTCAGAAGATGACGGCTTTGCAGCAAGAGCAATGTTTTGCGATTTTTCAGCAAACACATTTTCTCTTTGCTTTGTCTCGTAGTTGATAGTAGCAAGATGAGAGAACAACTCTGTAGGTGTGATGTTTGGCATTCCTTGATTGTAGCAGAAATTCTGAGTATGGATCCATTCTTGATTCAGACTTCTGATAATGGTTTTCACCTTCTCAGAATCTGAGTAAAAATTTCCAACTCCCAAGGCAACCATCTCACTAACTAGAGTTGTGAATCTGAAGTCCAAGTCTTCCAGTGACTCATTTGTACCTTGTTTAAAGTTCTGTCACTTTAACTTCAGCACTTCGAGTTTGTTTTCCTTGGTTTTGTCAGATCCAGCACAAAGATCTTGAACCATTTTCCAAGCTTCCTTAGCAGTTTTGGCACCCCACAGTTTGCACTATATAGTATCCGGAGTTGATCGAATAATGATGTTTCTTGCTTGTCCATCAAGACGGAATCTCTTGGCTTCGTCGGAAGTCCATTCCTCTCTTGGTTTTGGAACAACAGTATCAACTGGTTCGCCTAAGATAGTTTCCTTTCCAGCTTCTGTGGTTTTGTGAGGAAAACTTCTCTCAACCTTAGTGATCTTGATAGGTCCATCATTAATGACAGTAACCATCTCATCACTAATGGCCTCAAGATGTAGCATCATGTTGTTTCTCCATTTTTCATAGTTTTCCAGCTTCAGCAAGGGAGCGTCTCCTAAAGATATCCTGTCAGCAAAAGACTACCAACCTAATCAAGTGAGAGTGATTTACGAAAAGCACCTTAAGGGGATCTAGGTTCAGTGCTGAAGGTTAAAGAACCTCCAGCTCTGATACCACTTGTTGGTCCCTTTAAACAACATGAAAAGACTAGAAGGGGGGTGAATTGTCTTTTCAAACTTTCGTCGTTTAAAAACTTTCTCAGCAAGGGCTTATTACTTTTCAGTAATGAGTTTGCTGATACTTAACTTTCTCAGCAAGTACTAGTTGTTTTTTAGTAACGAGTTTTACTGATACTTAAAATCAGAGAGCGGAAGTCTTTGTACAATAAGAGCTTTGTCAGTAAGTGATAGTTTCAGCAAGTGAACAGAGTGACAGTGTACAGATAGATATGCTTTGCTGAAAACTAAATGCAGTAAGTAAATCACACAAACACTTTTATAGTGGTATCTGAGAGTGGCGTAATCTCTCAACTAATCCACTTTGTCCTTTCTAGGACTGAATCCACTAAGATAAGTTTGCGGTTCCTTACAAAGCACACTTGCTTCGTTTCCAACCTAACTAGAGAACGAGACCTTGTTCTCCACCAAACTTGGGACTTATAATCAGCAACACTATGCTTGATTAAGTTCTCCCTGAATTTCATGCCTGAAAGGGTGTTTTTCAGTTAGAGAGGTTTGGGATGAGATAACTTGATTATAACTTATTCAGCTACAACAAGTAATCTAAGAAACAAAACTTTGAATACTTTGCAGTAAACAAGTTTGATTGTTTCTGGTGTCAAGACTTGTTCTTGTTCGAAAGAAAGAACACTTAACTAATTTCTTAGCCGTGTATGTTCTACTTCTTCACAAGTAGCTTTTTCAAGCTTTAAGTCTTGGAACGAATCAATGGAAGTAAAGAGTATTTGAAGGGTATGGGAGTTTAAGCAGAAGTGAGAGTTTGATCACGTTGTTGACACACTTCAACTCTTTGCCGGATGACCTCTATTTATAGTGAATCAAGGGAGCCGTTTGAATTTCAAATTCTAAGGCTTTGTCCCTTAAGATGTCACTATCTTGCTTTTGTACTTTCAGCAGCATCCTTTATTTGTCTTCTAGTCTTCATGTTCTTCGCGTGCTTACTTTGCATTTAATGTTCATTTGAATGAAATTCAAATATGAACGTTGGAGCGCAAATGCAAGTACTTTCAGCAAGGAGGTCACATATGTATTTCAGAAAGTGGTCAGTCTCAGTTTCAGCAAGCACAACCTACTCTGTCGTTTAGATTTTCACTTATGCAAGTTGTTGCTGAAGTTTCCACTTTCTGAGCAACATGTGTCTTTGTAGATACCATCTTCAGAAATCTTCTAGTCTTCAGTCTTCGAATTCTTCAAGTTTCTGAATGGTTCTAATGCTTCAATAGTTTGTTTGTGTAAACAAAGTACATCATCAGCAAATGCTTCAATAGGTTGTTTTTCTTTTCAGAAAACAAGATACATCATAAGCGAATTAAAACACCTATCTAGCACCTACTCTAAGTCTTCAGCAAACGATCCTCTTTCACAATGTCCTTTAAAATTCTAAATTCCTATGGACCTTAAGAGTACTAGTTACTGGACTTTCCTTAATTTAGCATGGTTAATTGCTCATCAAAATTACAAGTTTCCTAACAAAGATGATATTGACCTTGATAGAATTCAAGGAGAAATAGAAAGATTTGTGAAAACTCTGAGCCAGAATGCTGAAACTCTGACCAAGCAAACTACTGAAAAGTATGTTTTGCTGAAAGAAGAGTCAGAAAAGAAGGATGCTAAAATATTGCATCTCAAGAAGTTGATTGCTGAAGCTACATAGAAGAATTCTCAAATGGCAATAGAATTGGAAGAGTATCAGTCCTCAATTCTAAAGTTGCTTGCTGAAATACAAGAAATGAAAAAGATGAAAATCAATTTCAAATCTTATGTTGATGCAAGTAATACGCTGACTGAACTAAACTCTTATCTGAGAGATCCATCTCAGAAAGAAGGTTTAGGTGCAACGTATGAAGGTGATGATGTAATAATCTTGAGTAAAGACAAATCCCCAATTACCTTTGTACGTGCAACTGATAGTGGTCAACCAGAACTCTATCAGATTGGTCAATCTAAGGTTGTTGAAATATGCAATCAAGTACCTATGATCGTAAAGCCCGTTGTTGCTACTCAAAGTAACAAGACTTTAAAAGGAAAACAGGTTGCTGAAAAGTAAACTGTAAAGAAAAAGGATGCTGTAAAGCATTCCGCCAAACAAGTTGCTGAAAAGCAATTTGTTAAGTCAAAAGGTAAAGATTACTAAATCAGAAGACCTTCGCTGACAAACCTGAATCAAGTAAGGTTGCTGAGACAAAAGCTCAGCATTCTCCGAAAAGTGAACTCGGTTTCAAAACCAAGCAAAGTCAACTGTTTCATGAGTATAAGCAAAGTCAGCAAAGATACTTCAAAGAGATGAATAAAACCAAGCCTAAGAGTTCTGACAAAACTCAAAACGCTAGGACTAGAAGGAACCTTGCCAGAAAAGAACTTACTGAAAAGTATGTTCAACAAAAAGGTCAACCGAGCAAGACACCACATCAGAAAGTGGACTTGATCAGCAATAATCAGAAGTCTTTCGGCTCAAAACCTACTAGTTCCTCAGCAAGTAGAAAACAAGTCAAAGTTGAAAAACTCAAGACTTGGATTTCCACTGGACGCTTTCTTGAACACGTTAATGGACATCCAATATTGGATAATTAACTTGTTTGCTCTTGATTGTGTAGATGATGAACGTGTATTTTACACCTTCATTCGAGTCTTTTTTCACCTATTATGACATCCAATACGGTTCGCCCCACACCAGGCGGTTCGCCCGGTGTCTGGGGCGACTCGCCCCACGCCTTCCGAACTCCTATATATAGTTGCATCTGTTTCTACGTTTTTCAGACTTCTTTAGACCTTTTTTCATACTTTTCACTTAGTTTTAGAGAGGAATTTTCCAGAGCCTGTTCTGGGAATTCTTAGCATAGGAGACTATCTTTCTTATCAATTTGGAGGATTATCTTGCTTGTGAGTTAGCAATTCTTCGGAGATTGACAACCTTCGTCGGTAACATTGTATCTCACGATTTTTTATTTATATTTATATCTTTCAACATGTTTTCATTCAATCTTGCTTTGATTTCTGTTGATTGCATGACATCTATGAGTAGCTAAATCTATCGTTGGTGATAGTATGTGAATTCTTAGCTAGGATTCTTAATTATGCATGATGCCTGTAACGCGAATCAGACCTGAGTTATTGCTTTATTTCTTTGATCTATCTAAGCCCTCTATCTTCGTAGTGTTCAATTGAACGAAACACATTGGACAATTCATGATCTTAGATTTCTATGCAAAACGATCGGGTACTTCATGCATGATTATTAACCTGATGCTTGGAATGATCATCCTATCACTAACTTCCATTATTATTGATAAGAAAATCTGTGCTAAGTCGATTGTTGAGTTTATAGTTTAAGTTAAATTAGATAAAGCTAGTTATAGTCCTTAGAGATCAACACTCGAGGTTATTTTACTGCTACACTACGGTTTTCATTGTAGTTGTGAATTACCTTTGGCTAAAAACAAATTTATTTGATTAATTGAGTCTGACAAACTTTCAGTTCATCAAATTGGCGCCGTTGCTGGGGACTATACTCCTTTTTTCTGTTTAGCTTATTTATATTTTCAGCATTCAATTCCGAGTTTTAGTAGTTTAATTTGATCTCTCTGATACACCTTTCTTAGCTTGTTACAGATAGTGTATGCAAAGTACACGATCTAGGGGAACACCGCTTGTTGAACCAATCGCTGAAATCAACAGAGTCTACCACCAAAGAAGGCGACTACTTCGACGACGTGAACTAGAGGAAGTAGAGGATACTGATTTCTCTGAATCTCTACACAGTTTTTTTAAGGAAATCTTCGTAATGGCAGAAGCTAGACCACTGAAATCATGGGTTCAACCCACCAAGGATCGTATGAGGGGACCGTCGATTGTTCTTTCGCCTACAACTCGAGATCTGGAAATAAAAACCACGTGTTCCAGCAACTTCCGAGGTTCTATGGCTTGGCAAGGGAAGATGTGATGAGGTACTTGCACGATATCGATGACTTCGTCAACCAACTCCTGATGAATGTGTATTTTACACTTTCATTCGAGTCTTTTTCACCTATGTTAGCTATCCTCTATGTTTATTTAGCTATATTTTAGTGCATTTTATTAGAATAGTGTCACGTTTCCCTTTAGATTTTATTTTACAGGTTTTGGTTGAAATTCGAGGATTTTCGGGCAATTATATTTAAGTTGACAAGGAATTGGTGTTCCAGAAGCCTATTTGGAGTATCTGAAGGTTTCCGGATAGGATTTGGAGTCTAGGGGCCGAATCTGGAGGTTAGAAGGCTACTAGAAGATAGAAACCGAGTCCGAAAAGGGGAAGAAATCCAAAAACGCGGAATTCCGCGAAGTTTTCTCCGGGGCGAACCGCCGCAGAGGTGGGGCGAACAGCCCCACACCGGGAGAACCGCCGCGTGTGTGGGGAGAACCGCCCCACAATAATTCGAAGCCTATATATAGTTGCTCAGTTTTCTCTGAAAATCATATCTTTCCAGACCTACTTTCTCACCTCTCTCTGTAGTTTTAGGTAGGGACTTCCCAGAGCCTGTTCTGGGGGTCCGTAGCTTAGGGGACTCTTTTTCATAGCAGTTTGGAGCTCGTAGGATCGCAATCATCCGGAGGTTGACAACCTTCGGTAACTTTGTATCTTACAGTTTTATTCTACTTATTTTATTATATTCTTTCAACATGTTTTCTTCTATGATTTCTGTTGATTGCATGCCTATTATGAGTAGCTAAACTTATCGTTCGTGGTAGTATGTGAATTCTTAGCGAAGGGAAGGTAATCATGCTAATGGCTATATTGCGCATTATACTCTATGTCATTGCTTTACTTCGTTGATCAGGCACAACCTAAATTCTCGTATGTTGTATTAATTATTATGCACAATTGGACCCTCGTCGACCTGTTCGCGAGTTTATCTTCGTAGTGTTGAATAATTACGGAACACATTAGGACAATAGTGATTGACTTGTCAGACCAATTATATTCGTAGTGCTTAATAATTGCAACAGGACACTAGATTGATTCGAAGATCTCTATGCAAGACCGAGGAATTTATGCATGATTATCGACCCGTTATGGTAAGAAGGACCATACTATCACCAATCTCCATTATCTGCTAGAAACCCCTTTGCTTTCTGTTTGTTGTTTTTATATTCTAAATTAGATTTGATAAAGCTAGTTATAGTCCTGAGAGAACGACACTCGAGTCATTCTACTGCTACACTACGGTTTTCGTTGTAGTTGTGGATTGCCTTTGGCTAAATACAAATTTATTTGACTGAATCCGGAGCACGACATCCGCGTTAATCAAATTGGCGCCGTTGCCGGGGACTATACTCCTTTTTTCTGTTTAATTTGTTTATATTTTCAGCTTTCAATTCCTAATTCTATTAGTTTTAGTTTTCCTTTTTAATCTCTCTCTGATACTGCTTTCCTAGTCTGTTACAGATTGTGTATGCCGCATACACGTTCTGCAGGAATACCGCTTGCTGATTCAATTGCTGAGATCGACAGAGTCTACCACCAAAGAAGGCGACTACTCGTAAGGCGCGCGCTAGAGGAAATAGAGGATACCGATTTCTCTGAATCTCTACACAGTCTTTTCAAGGAAATCGACGGAATGGCAGAAGCTAGACCACTGAAAGCATGGGTTCAACCCACCAAGGATCGTATGAGGGGACCGGCGATTGTTCTTTCGTCTGCAACTCGAGATCTGGAAATCAAGAACCACGCATTCCAACAACTTCCGAGGTTCTATGGCTTATCAAGGGAAGATGTGATGGGGTACTTGCACGATATCGATGATTTCGTCAACCAACTCCCACGACCCGGAGCTGACATAACAACGGATTAGTTGAGGATGAAGGTTTTTGCTATGGGACTTGGCGACAGAGCCAAGTCATGGTTGAGTTCTCTACCAGCAGGCTCGCTGGACACTTGGGAGAAGGTTTTTTCAGCTTTCATGGAGAAATACTTCCCCCACACCTTGACTACCGCGCTAGAGGCGCAGATCACTGGATTGAAGCAGGAGTATGATGAGACCATCTACACCGCGTTTGAGAGATTTCAAGATCTCACGAACAAGTGCCCTCACCATGGTTTTGAACTTTCTGACCTAGTCCAACAGTTCTACAATGGACTAACCTTCGAGAACCAACAAGTGGTGGATTTCCAATGCCGAGGCAATATTTGGGAGGAAACCGCAGAAGCCGTCTGGGAAGTTTTCGAAAGGCTTGCTAAGGGTTCGCAGTTCAAGGACCCAAGAGCAATGGTTAGGAGACGTGGACCTGAAGCTCCACCGACTCAAGAAGCCCCTATCTATAGGGGGAATGGGGATCAATTCGAGTGTTTTACCAACGAATTGAAGCAAGTCCTCAAGAGCGCCACCGGAACAACTGTTTCGAACGAAGTATGCCGAATATGCAAGAACTATGGGCATGGGGCTCATATGTGTAGATCAGATCTGGCATACAATGATGGCAACTGGGCTCGAGGAGGCGAAGAAGAAGCCTTTGCTACGGAGTTTGGCACTCAAGAAGTTAGCTACGGACAAGACGGTAGGAATCCTCGAGGTGGTTTTTGGAGAAGAGGATACCGTAACAATCAAGGATATGCACCGGCTAACCAAACTTATGGACCTAACCAAGACCGTAGTAGGCTAAACTATGGTAATGATCACTGCGAAAACCCCTCTCCGAAAGAGCCACCGAAGTCGAAGTCGGCTCAACTGATGGAGAACTTGCAAAAGATGGTTGATCACACACAAAGTTTTCTCAAACGTTATGAAGAAGATTCTGAGAAGACTAGGGCAAGGCTTGATAGGTTGGAAGAGAGCACTAGGCTTGCCCATCAAAAGATGCAAGAATTGATCGACCGAGGAGCAAGTAGGGAACAAGGCAAACTGCCTAGCAACACAGTGAAGTCGAATGCCATTACATTGGCTGGTGATGTACCTGACGAAATCACCATCAAGAAGGTTGTTAAGTGCGAGTGTTGCATGAAGGAAGAACTTCTACAGGCTGAGGAAGAAGAGAAGGACCTTAGTTCTGACGCAAGTGATGGGGAGCAAGAGGATCCCGAACCACTCCCTAAAAGTTTCGATGTTAAGGTAGGGATTGGTGAGCTTGAAGATGTCCGTGCCACACTAGACACGGGATCCTACTCAAACATAATTCATTTGAATGTGTTTGAAAAGAGTAACCTTGGAAACTATCTGAGCAAAGGGCTATTGTGCAACTGGAGAATGAATCATTTATGAGACCCGAAGGAGTTGTGAAAAATGTGTTGGTCAAGATTGGGGAAGCATCTATATACACCAATTTTGTAGTTATGCCGGCATCTGCACCTGGGACGGGGGATGTCATACTCTTAGGGCAAACATTCTTGACTAAACTACGCTCCGTGATGGACATCTACCAAAGAACTTGCACCATCGAAGTGGACGGCAAGCAACACGTGTTGCACGCCATATCTGATCCACCTGATCCGCCCGATATTTCTTTCACTACTCACTACTGTGGTCTTGCAGCCTATACTCTTTCTTATTCACAGGTTCGTGGCATGGAGAGGAGATCAATGAAGGGGAAGCCTAGTACCCGCAAAAAGAAGAGATAGGCGCAGACAGGAGTCGAGTCAAAGACTTTAAACAATGGCGCTATCCGGGAGGCAACCCGGAATTTTATCGCTTTCTTTACTGCTTTTCTGCATGCATTCATTCTTGAACAATTTGCTTCTCGTATGCGAATTTGTTCATGTCTGTGTCGTATAAGCTTATGTTTGAGTGATATTTTTCGAGTGGTTTTTTGAAAAAAATTGGTTTCGGGGATTAAAACCGCATTTTCTGACAACGGAAGCCGTCTCCCCGCATCGGGGAGCACGGGGCGAACCGCCCCACGTGGGGCGAACCGCCCCGCGGCTCCAGAAACTTAAAAACGCGGATTTCTTCCCCTTTACCTCATTTTCTTCATATTTCATCATTCCTCCTCCCAAATAAACCGAAAATCGCGATTTCAACTTCAAATCTTCATAACTTCTTCGTTTCTTGACCAAATTTAGTGTTCTTTAGCTTAAATCGAAGCCTATTACATGATCTATCTTTCCATCCGAACAGATTTTGTCCTAATGCATTAGATTTTCAGATCTGAGGTATCATTCTAAGAACCCTAATTTTCAAATTTGGGGGTTTTCTAATTTGAGCTTCAATTATGCTTATTTGATGCATGGGTATGTTGTTTGTGTGATTAGAAGTGTTATTTACTATCAATTGCATGCTCAATTTTGCTTGAATTGTTGATTTGGGAATTTTGCTACTAGATGATATATCTTGTTATGCAATATGACTTTATCTTAGATTTCTTGCATATGATTGTGTTTATTGATGTAATATTGGTGGATTTGACGCTAGAATGCTTAATTGTTGAGTATGAAGATTTATGATGATCAAATTTTTCGCTACTATGGTATGAATTGAGCCTAGTTATGTAGGGTATTGGTTGTCTAGCAAGAGAATGATGTGATGTATTGCATGTAGTAGTTACATTGGTATGTTGCATGTTGTGGAAGCTAGGCTAGACATTAAAGGTTTGGGCAGCTCGATTGTTGATCATATCACTTGTGTGTTTTGCTCTTACACTAGCGTATGCATGAGTCAGTTTTGTGTCATGTGAAGTACTAACTGTTGTTTGTACGAACCATACCAAGGGAAAGAAGCATTCCCGTATGATTACTGTGAAGTATTGGAGAGGGATCGATTACAACCATGTCAAGAAGAGTGACCTCGTTAGATGTGCGTTCGAGCAAAGGGGTTTTGCAACGACGTCGTGGATTATCCAAGAGGAGGAGCTAGAGTACACCTGGAGTGAGGACTCCTATGCCTATTCATGCACCACCGAAGGGACAGAAACCATTATTACGTCAGCACTCCATCACGAGAACTGCAAAGTTCGAGTGAACTTGAAGGCACCGGGACAGTCTTGCCGCGACGGTTTCAATCTTGAGTCCGCAGTTACTCGAAGGTTCCGAAGCGCTAGCTTGGTTCAAAAACATAACGACATGGGTGCCCGACCCCTCTTAGGGGTACCCCTTGCCTGCCTCTAAAGGGAGCATCATATAGACATCGGTCGGATCAACAATAGAGAATGTGGTCGACATTGGAAAAAATGGTAGAAAACTTCTGAGTATCCGAGCAGCTGACTGAAACCTTCTCGTGGTGTAAAACGTTGGAGGGGGAGGTCCTGATACCACTGCCCTTTCCCCTTCAACGGTTCACATCCTATTGGAGGGCTTCAGGATGGAGGATTCCATAACAGAAGCGGCCAATCTTGAAGATTCCTTTCGACACTGCAACTCTACTAGTGACGATGTGCGTGACAGTAGTGACAATGAAGGCCATACGGGCAATGATGATACTAATGGAGGAGTTGTTCCTGTCCGGCCTATGATTGAAACTACCACGCATACCAGAAGACCTGATGACACTCTATAAAGCTCCCGGAGCAAGCCCAATAACTCACAAGCAGCATACTCAGCCGACCGAGGCCAAACCATGGGGTAACATCTAGTATCACATCTTATTTCCTCATTTTCTTACTGCTAGGGACTAGCGTTAATTTCATGAGGGGGGATGGGATTTAAGTGATCTAATGTTGTTAGTTTGGAGCTTGGTATTGGTAGGATGAGTATAGTACCTTGCATGCTTTATCCGTCTGCATTTTGCATTTGCACGTTTACCGCTTTCTTAGATTTTTTAGGTTGCATTCACTACGTTCATCCTAGGATAGTCTTGCATGTTTTATATGGAGTTTATTGCCAAATTTTTTGAACTTTTTTATTGGGTAGATCAACTAACTATGCCACTAATCGTATGCATCATCTCTATGAATTTGTTTGAAGTTTTTCTCGCTTGCCTAGTCACATTTATGTATTGCACTTAGTTATGCATGGTAGTGTCGATATCACTCAGTGGTGTTTTCTCTACTGCGGTTCACGAAGGCCTTTATAATAGGATGATGCATGTTAGGGTCTTATGGTTGTTTTCCCGAGTAATTATGTACCTAAGAGGCAGCAAGTCTTCACCATGCTTTGAGATTGCTAAATGCCTAGGAAGGAGGTAGTGTGAGGTTGTGTGATCCTTTGTCTATAACCTATTCTTCCGAATAGGTTTGGGGAGGGGATTACACCGTCATTAGACTTGTTTCTGTTTTTCATTTTCGTATCGTGAGTTTGTTTTTCTTTTTCCGTAAATTTTTTACTCCAACCTATTCTTTCGAATAGGTTTGGAGAAGTCGTGTGAGCCATTTTGTTTCTCTTTCTATATGCTACTGCTGGCTGAAAAAAAATCGGAAAAAAAGAAAGAAAGAAAAATTACAGAAAAAAAAGAAAAAATCTGGAAAGGAAAAAATGAAAAAAAAAGAAAAGACCCCAAAAAAGCAAAAGAAGGGTCCAAAAAAGAAAAGCCAAATAGCAGTTTAGCAAAGTGTTGTGTTTTTTCCAATTCTTGTAATGTTCGTAATCGTGTTTTTCTATTTTTTATCTTTTATCTTTTTTGAGTGTCATCTGTTCTAGACCACCCTCGTTCTGCCATTCAGGAAGTGGTGAATAGCTTAAGACTTTACTTAAGACATGGGTAGAATAGGGGAGTGTTAACTTTTATAGGGAACCCTCCTTCGTTTGATGAGAGCCAGTACTGGTTCGACCTCTTTTGATGGAAAGTCTTAACATGGTGGAACAGTAGTAAGTCCTCAGTTTCATAGGCACGGGGCAACCATTCGTATCTTAGCATGCTTCATTACGTCGTCACTGACTAGGTCCAGGTAGAGAATGTTACGAGAGACTATCTTGTCTTGACATAAGTGGTTATGTGGATGTGTATAAGTTAATCGAGGTATTCTTCAACCTATATTCATGCTTTGATTTATATGGTTTTTGTTCATATGTTTTTTGGTAGATTCAGTAGATTAGTTCATTTTATTTGGCATGAGACTCCATTTTGTGTCTTGCATGTTTTTTGTATTAGAGTCTAGCTTAGTTGCTTGAGGACAAGCAAAGGTTCGATTTGGGGAGTTTGATGAATGTGTATTTTACACTTTCATTCGAGTCTTTTTCACCTATTTTAGCTATCCTCTATGTTAATTTAGCTATATTTTAGTGCATTTTATTAGAATAGTGTCACGTTTCCCTTTAGATTTTATTTTACAGGTTTTGGTTGAAATTCGAGGATTTCCGGGCAATTATATTTAAGTTGACAAGGAATTGGTGTTCCAGAAGCCTATTTGGAGTATCTGAAGGTTTCCGGATAGGATTTGGAGTCTAGGGGCCGAATCTGGAGGTTAGAAGGCTACTAGAAGACAGAAACCGAGTCCGAAAAGGGGAAGAAATCCAAAACGTGGAATTCCGCGAATTTTTCTCCGGGGCGAACCGCCGCAGAGGTGGGGCGAACCGCCGCGTGTGTGGGGCGAACCGCCCCACAATAATTCGAAGCCTATATATAGTTGCTCAGTTTTCTCCGAAAATCATATCTTTCCAGACCTACTTTCTCACCTCTCTCTGTAGTTTTAGGTAGGGACTTCCCTGAGCCTGTTCTGGGGGTCCGTAGCTTAGGGGACTCTTTTTCATAGCAGTTTGGAGCTCGTAGGATCGCAATCATCCGGAGATTGACAACCTTCGGTAACTTTGTATGTTACAGTTTTATTCTACTTATTTTATTATATTCTTTCAACATGTTTTCTTCTATGATTTCTGTTGACTGCATGCCTATTATGAGTAGCTAAACTTATCGTTCGTGGTAGTATGTGAATTCTTAGCGAAGGGAAGGTAATCATGCTAATGGCTATATTGCGCATTATACTCTGTGTCATTGCTTTATTTCGTTGATCAGGCACAGCCTAAATTCTCGTATGTTGTATTAATTATTATGCACAATTGGACCCTCGTCGACCTGTTCGCGAGTTTATCTTCGTAGTGTTGAATAATTACGGAACACATTAGGACAATAGTGATTGACTTGTCAGACCAATTATCTTCGTAGTGCTTAATAATTGCAACATGACACTAGATTGATTCAAAGATCTCTATGCAAGACCGAGGAATTTATGCATGATTATCGACCCGTTATGCTAAGAAGGACCATACTATCACCAATCTCCATTATCTGCTAGAAACCCCTTTGCTTTCTGTTTGCTGTTTTTATATTCTAAATTAGATTTGATAAAGCTACTTATAGTCCTGAGAGAACGACACTCGAGTCATTCTACTGCTACACTACGGTTTTCGTTGTAGTTGTGAATTGCCTTTGACTAAATACAAATTTATTTGACTGAATCCGGAGCACGACATCCGCGTTCATCAACTCCCACGACCGGGAACTGAAATAACAGCGGATGAGTTGAGAATGAAGGTTTTTTCTATGGGGCTTGGCGACAGGGCCAAGTCATGGTTGAGTTCTCTACCGGCGGGTTCGCTTGACACTTGGGAAAAGGTTTTTTCAGCATTCATGGAGAAATACTTTTCTCACACCTTGACTACCGCGCTTAAGGCACAAATCACTGGATTCAAACAAGACTATGATGAGACCATCTACACCGCGTTTGAGAGGTTCCAAGACCTCATGAACAAGTGCCCTCACCATGTGTTTGAGCTTTCAGATCTTGTCCAACACTTCTACAATGGACTGATGATGAACCAGGAATTTGTCGGGTCCCGATTCAGCAAATAATATTTATTATTTAGCCAAAGGCAATCCACAACTACAACGAAAACCGTAGTGTAGCGGTGGAATGACCTCGAGTGTCGTTCTCTCAGGACTATAACTAGCTTTATCTATTTAACTAGAGAATATAAAAAACAGCAGACGTAATAGCAAAGGTTTTTCTCACAGATAATGGAGATTGGTGATAGTATGATCCTTCAAAGCATAACGGGTCGATAATCATGCATAAATTCCTCGGTCTTGCATGGAGATCTTTGATCAATCTAATGTCCTGTTGTAAATATTAAGCACTACGAAGATAATGGTACTGACAAGTCAATCACTACTGTCCTATTGTGTTCCGTAATCATTCAACACTACGAAGATATAGATGCGTATAGGTCGACGAGGGTCCAATTGTGCATAACAATTAATACAACATACGAGAATTTTGGGCTTAAGCCTTATCAACGAAATAAAGCAATGACACGGAGTATAATGTGCGATATAGGCATTAGCATGATTATCTTCCCTTCGCTAAGAATTCACATACTACCACCAACGATAAGTTTAGCTACTCATAATAGGCATGCAATCAACAGAAATCATAGAAGAAAACATGTTGAAAGATATATAAAAATAAGTAGAATAAACTGTAAGATACAATGTTACCGAAGGTTGTCAATCTCCGAAGAATTGCGATCCTACGAGCTCCAAACTGCTATGAAAAAGTGTCTCCTAAGCTACGGACTCCCAGAACAGGCTCTGGGAAGTCCCTCCTAAAACTACAGAGAAAGGTGAGAGAGAAGGCTTGGAAAAGTATGAATTTCGGAGAAAACTGAGCAACTATATATAGGCCTCGAAATATTGTCGGGCGGTTCGCCCCACACACGGGGCGGTTCGCCGGTGTGGGGCGGTTCGCCCCAGAGAAAAATCTCGCAGAATTCTGCGTTTTTGGATTTCTTCCCCTTTTCGGACTCGGTTTCTGACTTCTAGTGGCCTTCTAACCTCCAGATTCGGCCCCTAGACTCCAAATCCTATCCGGAAACCTTCAGATACTCCAAATAGGCTTCTGGAACACCAATTCCTTGTCAACTTCAATATAATTGCCCGAAAATCCTCGATTTTCAACCAAAACCTATAACATAAAATCTAAAGGGAAACGTGACACTATTCTAATAAAATGCACTAAAATATAGCTAAATTAACATAGAGGATAGCTAAAATAGGTGAAAAAGACTCAAATGAAAGTGTAAAATACACATTCATCAAACTCCCCAAACCGAACCTTTGCTTGTCCTCAAGCAACTAAGCTAGACTCTAATGCAAAAAACAATGCAAGACACAAAATGGAGTCTCATGCCAAATAAAATGAACTAATCTACTGAATCTATCAAAAAACATATGAACAAAAACCATATAAATCAAAGCATGAATATAGGTTGAAGAATTCCTCGATTGACTTATACACATCCACATAAGCACTTATGTCAAGACAAGATAATCTCTCGTAACATTCTCTACCTGGACCTAGTCAGTGACGACGTAATGAAGCATGCTAAGATACGAATGGTTGTCCTGTGCCTATGAAACTTAGGACTTACTTTTGTTCCACCATGTTAAGACTTTTCCTCAAAGAGGTCGAACCAGTACTGGCTCTCATCAAACGAAGGAGGGTTCCCTATAAAAGTTAACACTCCCCTATTCTACCCATCTCTCAAGTAAAGTCTTAAGCTATTCACCACTTCCTGAATGGCAGGACGAGGGTGGTCTACAATAGATGACACTCAAGAACAAAAGAAAAAAAATAGAAAATTACAACACGATTACAAACATTACAAGAATTGGAAAATGAGACACATCACTTTGCTAAACTGCTATTTGGCTTTCTTTTTGGACCCTTCCTTGCTTTTTTGGGGTCTTTTCTTTTTTATTCTTTCCAGATTCCTTTTTTTTCTTTTTCTTTTTCTCTTTTTTTTCTGGAATTTTTCTTTCTTTCTTTTTTTCGATTTTTTCTAGCCAGCAGTAGCATAACAAAAAGAGAAAGAAAATGACTCACACGACTTCCCCAAACATATTCGAAAGAATAGGTTGGAGTACAAAATTTACGGAAAAGGAAAAATAAAATCACGATACAGAAATGAAAAAAAAACGGAAACAAGTCTAATGATGGTGTAACCCCCTCTCCAAACCTATTCAGAAGAATAGGTTATAAACAAAGGATCACACAACCTCACACTATCTCCTTCCTAGGCATTTAGCAATCTCAAAGCATGGTTAAGACTTGTTGCCTCTTAGGTACATAATTACTCGGGAAAACAACCATAAGACCCTAACATGCATCATCCTATTATAAAGGCCTTCGTGAATCGCAGTAGAGAAAACACCACTAAGTGATGTCGAGACTACCGAGCTTAACTAAGTGCTATACATAAATGTGACAAGCCAAGCGAGAAAAACCTCAAACAAATTAATAGAGATGAAGCATACGATTAATGGCATAGTTAGTTGATCTACCCAATAAAAAAGTTCAAAAAATTCGGCAATAAACTCCATATAAAACATGCAAGACTATCCTAGGATGAATGTAGCGAATGCCGCCTAAAAAAAAACTAAGAAAGCAGTAAACGTGAAAATGCAAATGCAAACGGATAAAACATGCGAGGTACTATACTCATCCTACCAATACCAAGCTCCAAACTAACAACATTAGATCACTTAAATCCCATCCCCCCTCATGAAATTAACGCTAGTCCCTAGCAGTAAGAAAATGAGGAAATAAGATGTGATACTAGATGTTACCCCATGGTTTGGCCTCGGTTGGCCGAGAATGCTGTTTGTGAGTTATTGGGACTCCTCTGGGAGCTTTATAGGGTGTCATCAGGTCTTCTGGTAGGCGTGGTAGCTTTAACTATAGGCCGGATAGGAAAAACTCAACCATCTGTATCATCATTGTCCCTATTGTCTTCATTGTCACTACTGTCACCAACATCATCACCAGTAGAGTTGCAGTGTCGAAAAGAATCTTCAAGATTGGCCGCCTCTGTTATGGAATCCTCCATCCTGTAGCCCTCCAATAGGTTGTGAACTGTTGAAGGGGAAAGGGCAGTGGTATCAGAGCCTCCCTCTCCAGCGTTTAATACCCCGTGGAGATTACAGTAGGCTGATCGGATATTCAGAGTTTGTCTACAATTTTTTCCTATGTCGACCACATTCTCTACAGTTGATGCTCCCGATGTCTATATGATGCTCCCTTTAGAGGCAGTCAAGGGTTGCCCCAACGGGGGACTGGGCACCCATGTCATTATGTTTTGGAACCAAGATAGCGCTTCAGAACCTTCTAGCAACTGCGGATTCAAGATTGAATCCGTCGCGGCAAGACCGTCCCGGTGCCTTCCAGTTCACACGAACTTTGCAGTCCTTGCGATGGATTGCTGACGTAATAATGGTTTCTGTCCCTTCGGTGGTGCATGAATAGGCATAGGAGTCCTTACTCCAGGTGTACTCTAGCTCCTCCTCTTGGATAATCCATGACGTCGTTGCAAAACCACTTTGCTCGAACGCACATCTAACGAGGTCACTCTTCTTGACATGGTTGTAATCGATCCCCCTCCAATATTTTATAGTAATCATACGGGAATGCTCCTTTCCCATGGCATGGCTCCTGCAAACAACAGTTAGTACCTCACATGACACAAAACTGACTCATGCATATGCTAGTGTAAGAACGAAACACACAAGTGATAAAATCAACAATCGAGCTCCCCGAACCTTATATGTCTAGCCTAGCTTCCACAACATGCAACATACCAATGTAACTACTACATGCAATACATCACATTATGCTCTTGCTGGACAACCAATAACCTAGATAACTAGGCCCAATTCATACCATAGTAGCGAAAAATTCTATCATCATAAGTCCTCATACTCAACAATTAAGCATTCTATCATCAAATCCACCAACATTACACCAATAAACACAATCATAAGTATGTAATCAAAGATAAAGACATATTGCATAACAAGATATATCATCTAGTAGCAAAATTCCCAAATCAACAATCCAAGCATCATTGAGCATGCAATTGATAGTAAATAACACTTCTAATCAAACAAACAACATACCCATGCATCAAATAAGCATAATTGAAGCTCAAATTAGAAAACCCCCAAATTCGAAAATTAGGGTTCATAGGATGATACCTCAGATCTGAAAATCTAATTTATTAGGACGAAATCTGTACGGATGAGAAGATAGATCATGTAATAGGCTTCGATTCAAGCTAAAGAACACTAAATTCGGTCAAGAAATGAAGAAGTTATGAAGATTTGAATGTAAAATCGCGATTTTCGGTTTTTGGGGAGGAATAATGATGAAGGTATGAAGAAAATGAGGTAAAGAGGAAGAATCCGCGTTTTTGACTTACTGGAGCCGTGGGGCGATTCGCCCCTGGTGCGGGGCGAGTCGCCCCACACGGGGCGATTCGCCCCCCATGTGGGGCGGTTCGCCCCGTGCTCCCCGATGCGGGGAGACGGTTCCTGTCGTCAGAAAACGCGGTTTTAATCCCCAAAACCAATTTTTTCAAAAAAACACTCGAAAAATATCACTCAAACATAAGCATATACGACACAGATATGAACAAATTCGCATACGAGAAGCAAATAGTTCAAAAATGAATGCATGTAAAAAAGCAGTAATGAAAGCGATAAAAATTCCGGGTTGCCTCCCAGATAGCATCATTGTTTAAAGTCTTTGACTCGACTCCTGTCTTCGACTATCTTTTCTTTCTGAGGGTACTAGACTTCCCCTTCACGAATCTCCTTCCCATGCCTCGATCATGTGAATAAGAATGAACATAGACATTAAGACCACTGTAATCAATAGTGTTAGGAGTATCAGGTGGATCAGGTGGATCGGATATGGCTTGGAACACATGTTGCTTGCCATCCACTTCAATAGTGCAAGTTCTTTGGTAGATGTCCATTACGGAGCGTAGCTTAGTCAAGAATGTTCGTCCTAAGAGTATGACATCCCCCGTTCCTGGTGCTGACACCGGCATAGTTACAAAATCGGTGTAGACAGAAGCTTCACCAATCTTGACTAATACATTCTTCACAACGTCTTCGGGTTTCACAAGGGATCCATCCGCCAGTTGCACAATAGCCTTATGCACAATTAGTTCTCCAAGGTTACTCTTCTCGAAAACATTCAAAGGAAGCACGTTAGAGTATGATCCCGTGTCTAGTGTGGCATGGACATCTTCAAGTTCCCCAATCCCGACCTTAACATCGAAACTTTGAGGGAGTGGCTCGTGATCCTCTTGCTCCTCTTCACTCTTGTCAGTACCAAGGTCCTTCTCTTCTTCTTCGGCTTGTGGGGGCAATTCCCTCTTGCAACTCTCGCACTTAGAAACCTTCTTGATGGTGATTTCGACAGGTAGATCACCTACTAAGGTAAATAACATCGACTTCTCAGTGTTGCTAGGCAGCTTGCCTTGCTCCCTAGTTGCTCCTCGGTCGATCAATTCTTGCATCTTTTGATGGGCAAGCCTAGTGCTCTCTTCCAACCTATCAAGCCTTGCCCTAGTCTTCTCAGAATCTTCTTCATAACGTTTGAGAAAACTTTGGGTGTGATCAACCATCTTTTGCAAGTTCTCCATTAGTTGAGCCGTCTTCGACTTCGGTGGCTCTTTCGGAGCCGGGTTTTCGCAGTGATCATTACCATAGTTTAGCCTGCTACGGTCTTGGTTAGGGCCATAATTTTTGTTAGCCGGTACATATCCTTGATTGTTTCGGAATCCTCTTCTCCAAAATCCACCTCGAGGATTCCTACCATCTTGCCCGTAGCTAACTTCTTGAGTACCAAACTCCGTAGCAAAGGCTTCCTCTTTGCCTCCTCGAGCCCAGTTGCCATCATCATACGCAAGCTCCGATCTACACATATGATCTCCATGTCCATAGTTCTTGCATATTCGGCATACTTCGTTCGAAACAGTTGTTCCTGTGGCGCTCTTGAGGACTTGCTTCAATTTGTTGGAAAAGCACTCGAATCGATCCCCATTCCCATATACATAGGGGCTTTTGAGTCGGTGGAGCTTCAGGTCCACGTCTCCTAACCATTGCTCTTGGGTTCTTGAACTGCGAACCCTTAGCAAGCCTTTCGAAAACTGCCCAGACGGCTTCTGCGGTTTCTTCCCAAATATTGCCTCGGCATTGGAAATCCACCACTTGTTGGTTCTCGAAGGTTAGTACATTGTAGAAGTGTTGGACTAGGTCAGAAAGCTCAGAACCATGGTGAGGACACTTGTTCATGAGATCTTGGAACCTCTCGAACGCGGTGTAGATGGTCTCATCATAGTCCTACTTGAATCCAGTGATTTGCGCCTTTAGCGCGGTAGTCAAGGTGTGAGGGAAGTATTTCTCCATGAAAAGCAGAAAAAACCTTCTCCCAAGTGTCCAGCGAGCCTGCTGGTAGAGAACTCAACCATGACTTGGCTCTGTCGCCAAGTCCCATAGCAAAAACCTTCATCCTCAACTCATCCGTTGTTATTTCAGCTCCGGGTCGTGGGAGTTGGTTGACGAAATCATCGATATCGTGCAAGTACCCCATCACATCTTCCCTTGATAAGCCATAGAACCTCGGAAGTTGTTGGAATGCGTGGTTCTTGATTTCCAGATCTCGGGTTGCAGACGAAAGAACAATCGCTGGTCCCCTCATACGATCCTTGGTGGGTTGAACCCATGCTTTCAGTTGTCTAGCTTCTGCCATTCCGTCGATTTCCTTGAAAAGACTGTGTAGAGATTCAGAGAAATTAGTATCCTCTATTTCCTCTAGTGCACGCCTTTGAAGTAGTCGCCTTGTTTGGTGGTAGACTCTGTCGATCTCAGCAATTGAATCAGCAAGCGGTGTTCCTGCAGATCGTGTATGCGGCATACACTAGCTGTAACAGACTAGGAAAGCAGTATCAGAGAGAGATTAAAAAGGAAAACTAAAACTAATAGAATTAGGAATCGAAAGCTGAAAATATAAACAAATTAAACAGAAAAAAGGAGTATAGTCCCCGGCAACGGCGCCAATTTCATGAACCGGGAATTTGTCGGGTCCCGATTCAGCAAATAATATTTATTATTTAGCCAAAGGTAATCCACAACTACAACGAAAACCGTAGTGTAGCGGTAGAATGACCTCGAGTGTCGTTCTCTCAGGACTATAACTAGCTTTATCTATTTAACTAGAGAATATAAAAAACAGCAGACGTAATAGCAAAGGTTTTTCTAACAGATAATGGAGATTGGTGATAGTATGATCCTTCAAAGCATAACGGGTCGATAATCATGCATAAATTCCTCGGTCTTGCATGGAGATCTTTGATCAATCTAATGTCCAGTTGTAAATATTAAGCACTACGAAGATAATGATACTGACAAGTCAATCACTACTGTCCTATTGTGTTGCGTAATCATTCAACACTACGAAGATATAGATGCGTATAGGTCGACGAGGGTCCAATTGTGCATAATAATTAATACAACATACGAGAATTTTGGGCTTAAGCCAGATCAACGAAATAAAGCAATGACACGGAGTATAATGCGCGATATAGCCATTAGCATGATTATCTTCCCTTCGCTAAGAATTCACATACTACCACCAACGATAAGTTTAGCTACTCATAATAGGCATGCAATCAACAGAAATCATAGAAGAAAACATGTTGAAAGATATATAAAAATAAGTAGAATAAACTGTAAGATACAATGTTACCGAAGGTTGTCAATCTCCGAAGAATTGCGATCCTACGAGCTCCAAACTGCTATGAAAATGTGTCTCCTAAGCTACGGACCCCCAGAACAGGCTCTGGGAAGTCCCTCCCTAAAACTACAGAGAAAGGTGAGAGAGAAGGCTTGGAAAAGTATGAATTTCGGAGAAAACTGAGCAACTATATATAGGCCTCGAAATATTGTGGGGCGGTTCGCCCCACACACGGGGCGGTTCGCCCGGTGTGGGGTGGTTCGCCCCACGTCTGGGGCGGTTCGCCCCAGAGAAAATCTCGCGGAATTCCATGTTTTCGACGCGTTTTTGGATTTCTTCACCTTTTCGGACTCGGTTTCTGACTTCTAGTGGCCTTCTAACCTCCAGATTCGGCCCCTAGACTACAAATCCTATCCGGAAACCTTCAGATACTCCAAATAGGCTTCTGGAACACCAATTCCTTGTCAACTTCAATATAATTGCCCGGAAATCCTCGATTTTCAACCAAAACCTGTAAAATAAAATCTAAAGGGAAACGTGACACTATTCTAATAAAATGCACTAAAATATAGCTAAATTAACATAGAGGATAGCTAAAATAGGTGAAAAAGACTCAAATGAAAGTGTAAAATACACATTCATCAACTGACCTTTGAGAACCAGCAAGTGGTGGATTTCCAATGCCGTGGCAATATTTGGGAGGAAACCGCGGAAGCCGTCTGGGCGGTTTTCGAAAGGCTTGCTAAGGGTTAGGAGACGTGGACCTGAAGCTCCACCTACTCAGGAGGCCCCTATGTATGGGAGGAATGGGGATTGACGAACGCTTTGGATTGTCGTCTTCCAAGCAATCAATCAAATAAATTTGTATTTAGCCAAAGGCAATTAACAACTACAACGAAAACCGTAGTGTAGCAGTAGAATAACCTCGAGTGTCGATCTCTAAGGACTATAACTAGCTTTATCTAATCTAATTTAGAATATAAAACAGCAGACGATTTAGCAAAGGTTTTTCTTAACAGATAATGGAGATTGGTGATAGTATGGTCCTTCAAAGCATAACGGGTTAATAATCATGCATAAATTCCTCGGTTTTGCATAGAGATCCTTGATCAATGAATTGTCCAGTTGTAATTACTAAACACTACGAAGATATAGATTTAGATAGGTGTAAGACCAATAAATTGTCCAATTGTGTTTAGTAATTAATCAACAATACGAAGATAGATATTTAGATAGATCAAAGAAATAAAGCAATAACACAGAGTATAATGCGCGTTATAGCCATTAGCATAATTATCAACCCTTCGCTAAGAATTCACATACTATCACCAACGAGAAGTTTAACTACTCATAGTTGTCATGTAATCAACAGAAATCATACCACGAATGAATGAAAACATGATGAAAGATATATAAAAATAAGTAGAATAACTGTAAGATACAATGTAACCGAAGGTTGTCAATCTCCGAATACAAGCATCAAACTGCCAAGAAAAAGTGTCTCCTAAGCTAAGAACCCCCAGAACAGGCTCTGGGGAATTCTTACCTAAAACTACAGAGAAAGGTGAGAGAGAAGGACTGAAAAAGTATGAAAAACGGAGAAAAACTGAGCAACTATATATAGGCTACGAATTGTGTGGGGCGAAGGGCCCCACACACCGGGCGATTCGCCCCACATCCCGGGCGATTCGCCCGGGAGTAAAACTCGGCCAGATACGCGTTTTCAACGCGTTTTTGGATTTCTTCCCCTTTTCGGACTCGGTTTCTGACTTCTAGTGGCCTTCTAGCCTCCAGCTTCGACCCCTAGACTTCAAATCCTATCCGGAAACCTTCAGATACTCCAATTAGGCTTCTGGAACACCAATTCCTTGTCCACTTCAATATAATTGCCCGGAAAACTTCGTTTTTCAACCAAAACATGTAAAATAAAAACTAAAGGGATATGTGACACTATTCTAATAAAATGCACTAAAATATAGCTAAATTAACATAGAGGATAGCTAAAATAGGTGAAAAAGACTCAAATGAAAGTGTAAAATACAGATTCATCAAACTCCCCAAACCGAACCTTTGCTTGTCCGCAAGCAACTAAGCTAGACTCTAATGCAATAAACAATGCAACACACAAAATGGAGTCTCATGCCAAATAAAATGAACTAATCTACCGAATCTATCAAAAAACATATGAACAAAAACCATACAAGTCATAACATGAATATAGGTTGAAGAATGCCTCGATTGACTCATACACATCCATATAAGCACTTATGTCAATACAAGATAGTCTCTCGTAACATTCTCTACCTGGACCTAGTCAGTGACGACGTAATGAAACATGTTAAGATACGAATGGTTGTCCCGTGCCTATGAAACTGAGGACTTACTGTTGTTCACCAAGTTAAAACTTTTCCTCAAAGAGGTCGAACCAGTACTGGCTCTCATCAAACGAAGGAGGGTTCCCTATAAAAGATAACACTCCCCTATTCTACCCATCTCTCAAGCAAAGCCTTAAGCTATTCACCACTTCCTGCATGGCAGGACGAGGGTGGTCTAGAACAGATGACACTAAAAAACAAAAGACAAAAAATAGAAAATTTCAACACGATTACGAACATTACAAGAATTGGAAAATGAGACACAACACTTTGCTAAACTGCTATTTGGCTTCCTTTTTTGGACCCTTCTTTGCTTTTTTGGGGTCTTTTCTTTTTTTTCTTTTCCAGTTTTTTTCTTTTTTTTTTCTGGAAATTTTTTCTTTTTTTTCGATTTTTTTAGCCAGCAGTAGCATAACGAAAAAGAAACAAAATGACTCACAAACAACTTTCCCAAACCTATTCGAAAGAATAGGTTGGAGTACAAAATTTACGAGAAAGGAAAAATAAACTTTCAACACAAAAATGGAAAACGAAAAACAAGTCTAATGATAGTGTAACCCCCTCCCGAAACCTATTCGGAAAAATAGGTTATAAACAAAGGATCACACAACCTCTCACTACCTCCTTCCTAGGCATTTAGCAATCTCAAAGCATGGTGAAGACTTGTTGCCTCTTAGGTACATAATTACTCGGGAAAACAACCATAAGACCCTAACATGCATCATCCTATTATAAAGGCCTTCGTGAACCGCAGTAGAGAAAACACCACTAAGTGATGTCGAGACTACCAAGCTTAACTAAGTGCAATACATAAATGTGACAAGCCAAGCGAGAAAAACCTCAAACAAATTCATAGAGATGAAGCATATGATTAATGGCATAGTTAGTTGATCTACCCAATAAAAAAGTTCAAAAACAATTCGGCAATAAACTCCATATAAAACATGCAAGACTATCCTAGGATGAATGCAGCGAATGCAACCTAAAAAACTAAGAAAGCAGTAAACGTGCAAATGCAAATGCAAAACAAAAAATTTCACGAGTTTATCATAAGCAAGATAAGTATAGAGATAACCAGCGATAACCCCCTCCCCAAACCTGAACGTCGTCGCTCGTCCCGAACGTCGAAAGTGGATTCAAGGTGAGAGCTAATACTTGTATAACTGACCTATAAAACTCAATCAAACTCGTGAGAAAACAAAACAAAACACACTAACCTTTTGTGGAGGCGGTAAGGGTAAGCTCAAGGTGATCAACCTCCCTTTGATCACTAGATATCTCGAAGTATGGCTTCACTCGCTGGCCATTCACCTTGAAGGTATTGACCGTCTTTGGATCAAAGAGTTTTACAGCTCCATGGGGAGCAACTTCGATAATTTCGTTCGGTCCATCCCAACGAGTACATAGCTTTCGAGGAAATAGTCGAAGGCGAGAATTAAATACCAAAGCTTTTTGTCCAGGAATCAATTCCTTACGTACTATACCACGATCATGATACTTCTTAGTACGTTCCTTGTAGATCTTGGCATTTTCATAAGCACCTAGTCGTAATTCATCAAGCTCATCTAGTTGCAACAATCGTTCCTCACCAGCTTTTCCCATATCAAGATTGAGTGCCTTAATAGCCCAATATGCCTTGTGTTCCATTTCTACGGGAAGATGACATGCCTTCCCATACACAAGTCTGTACGGAGTGGTCCTGATCACCGTCTTGTAGCTAGTCCTGTATGCCCAAAGTGCATCATTCAATTTTCCTGCCCAATCTTTCCTACTAGGCTTCACTACTCGCTCCAGGATCTTCTTAATTTGACGGTTGCTAACTTCGACTTATCCCGATGTCTGTGGGTGATATGGTGTAGCTACACTATGGTGGACACTGTATCTCTTAAGAAGGGAGGCAAATGTTCTATTGATGAAGTGTGACCCTCCATCACTGATGATTGTCCTAGGGCACCTAAATCTAGAGAATATTACCTCCTTCAAGAACTTCATAACCACTGCGCCGTCATTTTTTTTTGTAGGAATTTCCTCTACCCATTTAGTCACATAATCCACTGCAACGAGAATGTATACATAGCCTCCACTTGATGGAAATGGTCCCATGAAATCAATGCCCCATACATCGAAAGATACTACCACTAGATTTCCTTGGAGGGGAATTTCATCCAATACCACTACCTCGTTGACACGGGTCACAATTCTTCACAAAACTTCGAGCATCTCGGTATATTGTTGGCCAGAAAAATCCTGCTTGCAGTACCTTGCGAGCTGTTTTCAAGCCACTATAGTGTCACCCACAATTAAGCTCATGGCAATGACTCAGCACACTTTGTTGCTCTTCTTGTGGCACGCATCTCCTTAGAATCCCATCAGCTCCTTCCTTGAATAGATGCGGATCATCCCATATGTAAGTCCTGCAACGCTTGACAAGAGCTCTCTTGTCTGAGGCTGAAAAGTTAGTGGGGCAAACATTCATAGCCAAATATTTTACAATATCTGCATACCATGGCTCTTCATTAGCCTTCATTAAGTGCTCATCAGGGAGGTCCTCATTGATGGGTATTGAATCAACAGGGATATTAGGTATTCTAGATAAATGATCTGCTACTAAATTCTCCGTACCAACTCTATTCACTATGGTCAAATCAAAGTCTTACAGCAAAAGGACCCAGCGGATTAATCTAGGCTTAGAATCTTGATTAGCTATCAAATGTCTCAAAGCAGCATGATCAGTATGGACATTCACAGGATGGCCAATTAAATAAGACCTAAACTTTTGTAAAGCAAAGACAACATCTAAAAACTCCTTTTCAGTAGTTGTATAATTAACTTGCGCAGAGTCTAGAGTCTTACTAACATAATAAATCACACGATACTGTTTATCAACTTTTTGGCATAAAACAGCACCCATAGCAAAATTCGAAGCATCACACATAATCTCAAACGGAAGATTCCAATAAGGCGGCACAACAATGGGGGCAGAAACAAGCTTTTCCTTTAGGGTATTAAAAGCAACTAAGCATTCATTAGAGAAATGGAAAACCATATCTTTTGCAAGCAAGCTACTTAAAGGTTTAGCAATTTTCGAAAAATCTTTAATAAACCTCCTATGAAAACCTACATGGCCAAGAGAAGATTGCAATTCTTTCACACAAGTAGGTGGGGGAAGTTTTTCAATGATTTCGATCTTAGCCTTGTCCACCTCAATACCTCTTTCAGAAACTACATGTCCTAGAACAATGCCTTCTCTAACCATGTAATGACTCTTCTCCCAGCTTAAGGTCAAATTGCATACAATGCACCTTTTCAAAACAAGATCTAATCTTTGCAAGCATTCATCAAACGAATCACCAAAAAGGGAAAAATCATCCATGAAAACTTCAATAAATTTAGTTACCATGTCAGAGAAAACAGAAAGCATGCACCTTTGAAAAGTGGCGGGAGCGTTGCATAGTCCAAATGGCATCCTCCTATAGGCGAATGTTCCGAATGGGCAAGTGAATATCGTCTTCTCCTGATCCTCCGGTGCAATCGGAATCTGGTAAAAACCTGATAAACCATCAAGAAAACAATAAAACTTCCGCCCCGCAAGGCGGTTTAGCATGTCATCTATAAATGGTAAAGGGAAGTGGTCTTTCTTTGTGGCGGCATTTAATCTTCTATAGTCAATGCACATCCGCCATCCAGTGGTCTTCCTAACCGGTACCAACTCCCCCTTCTCATTCTCTTCCACCGTGACTCCTGATTTCTTAGGGACTACATGTACCGGGCTTACCCATCGACTATCAGGAATGGGGTAAATCATATCGGCATCTAGCAACTTGATCACTTCTATCTTTACCACCTCTTGCATGGTCGGATTTATCCTTCACTGAGGTTGCGTAACGGGTTTGGCGTCTTGTTCTAGAGTGATGTTGTGCACACACCGTGTAGGGCTAATCCCTTTGATATCACTGATCCCTCATCCTATAGCTGCAGAATTCTCTTTCAATACTTCAATCAGCCTGCTTTCTTCATTGTTGGAGAGATGTGAGGAGATTATGACAGGCTTCTTCTGATTCTCTCCTAAGTACACATACTTGAGGTGCGCAGGAAGTGGTTTTAATTCTAAGCTAGGCCCTTCAGGAAATCTACTTTCTTCCTCTTCTTCATCCAAAGGTTCAAGTACCTCCTCTCCTGCAGGAATTCTGGGGTGCTATCCATTATTTCAACTAGTTCCCTTGCTTCCTCGGTCATGTAGCACGTCTCAGTTTGTATGGTTAGTGCCTCCTCAAGTGGTTCAAGATCATTATGGCAATGATGAAATTTGGAAATCACGGAATCATAGCAATCGACAAAATTTAATTCTTCCGTGACTTCCTTATCGCCGATGCTGCATCCTACCAACTCAATGTTTTCGCCCATTACCTCCATGGTTATTTTCTTGCCCTTAAGTTCATGGCATGTGTTGGTAGTCGCCATGAACGGTCTCCCAAGTAGTACTACGTGCTCACGAATATGGCTCTTCCCCTCGTCTGCAGACTTCATTATTACAAAATCAGCTGGGATTATCAATTTGTCCACCTTCACAAGGATGTCTTCTATTATCCCGACCGGCCTCTTCACACTTTGGTCCGCCATTTGGATGACCATATCCGTTGGTGTCAATTCTCCGAGTTCTAGGGCCTTGTACACCGAATAGGGCATTAAGTTAATGCTAGCTCCTAAGTCAAGCATTGCCTTCGTAGTTCGTCCATTCCCTAAGGCGATGTCGATGATGAAACTTCCAGGATCCTTTTTCTTCACGGGCAATCCGGAAATTGAGTTGACTGTTTCAACCCTATTCACTTCCTTTCCTGAAGTAACCATTTTGTTCTTGATCTCACGAAAGAATTTTGTATAAGCTGGAATGTTTTGGATTAACTCCAAGAGAGGCACATTGACTTCCACTTTTGAGAGGCGTTGGAATAGGGGTGACTCTTGAATATCCTTCTTGGGTGTCTTGATCCGACTTGGAAATGGTACATGTGGCTTTGGAGGCACATATGGATTAGAAGATTTGTGAAGTTCTACTGGCGTAGGAGTTCCTACCTCGACTTCGTAACCACCTATGTCTTCCACAGATGGTCTTGGTTCATCATTCCTTCCCCGAACTTCTTGAGGTTCTTTGGAACTTTCGCTAACTTCTTGTTCCGTGCTTGGTCCTGTATTTTCGGTCCCAGTAGATTCAACTCGTTTAGGACGCACGAAGTTAGGAATTTTGGTCATCTTGCCTCCATGGAGTAGTAGATTCACCTCTTCGCACTCATTCTCCTCGGTAGTAACAGCTGGAAGTGGCTCAGGATCAGTTTCAGGTGTCATATCTGGGGAACTGGGGTCGTTCAATTCCCTGGAGTCGGGGGACGATGATGACAATCAAGGTCCAAGTCCTGGTGCTGGTGGATTGAAGTTACCAGTTGCTGAAAATACTCAATCTGACAATCAGCAAGCTGAACAACAACAATCTCAGCAAGAATCTCAACCTCCTCCTGCTGCTGCTGAAAATCAAGCACCTGTACAAGGTGCTGATACTGAAGAAGAATACGCCAGAAAAAGGGCTGCCTTGAAAAATGGCAAGAGTCCAGTTTCTGATGCCAAGGTTACTGAAGAAAACCTTGAAGATGAGGATGAAGAAGATGAAGATTACCAACGAGCTCTACAAAACAGTCTCGTGATCCATGCAAGGCATACACAGGATCTGGAAATTGGTGAATCTTCAAGACCAAAATCAAAGGAAGTTCCATCCCTTCCACTTACTACTGGCGTAACTCCAGTTATTGAGTCTCAAACGTTGCCTTCAGCAACTACTCAATTAAAACTAACTACTGGCGAAACTCCAGTAATTGAGCCACAAACTCAATTGAAACAACTATCTACTGGTGAAACTCCAGTCGTTGAGTCTGAAGTGTTGCCATCAGCAACCACTCAACAAAAAGGATGTGAAGCTACTGACAAAGGCTTAAAAGTCGCTCAACATGATGAATCTGAGGATGATGACGACTTGTCAGAAAATGATTATGAACAATCCAAGCGAGACCCAAAAGTCGTTCAGATTCCTCCTCCTGATTACATCAATGATTTAGACGATGGTCTAAGAGCTGAATTGTTGACGCGTGATGATCAGTTTGCTTCTGAAATTAAAGTTCATTCCTTAACACCTCATTTAGTGCCGTTCCCAAGAGTTGAGGAGTTTACTCCCAGATTCTAGCACTAAAGCAAGTCCATGATGCCTGCAAAGCTGAAGATGAGGCATTGCTTGCTGAGAGCCCACTTGACATTGGAAAAATATTGGCTACAGTGCTGAGACGCACTACAACTTTGACAATAGCTCAGAGAGACATAAGTCTTTATCACAAGAGCTATGAAGAAGATGTAAGTCAGGCGCTCAAGCTTGCAAAGAATGCTCTTGTCAAAGCTCAGAATATTATGGATGAGAAGGCCGCAACAGAGAAAAGACATGAAGAGAACATGATGAATATTCAAAAAGAGTTGGCAACAATGAACTCTGACCAACAAGCAATCATCATGAATTATAACAGTCTCAACACTCTTGCTGAAAATTGCAATGAGTTTTATTCTCTGCACATCACTCCGATGTTGCAATCCATGTCTAAGGGGGAAAAGAAGAACACTAGAAAAAGCAATCAAACCCCTCCTACTCCTGCTGTTGATGCGCCACTTCCATTAGAACCTCTTGCTGAAAGAGAGCAAAGTTCTAAAAGACAAGCAGAAACTGAGTTAAATTCAGCAAGTACCAAAAAGAGAAAAACCGCTGCTGAAACTCAAGATTTCTGTCACACTGAAAGTCATCACAATCTGAATGAAGATGATGAAGAAGATGATGACAATCAAACAATAGCTCAAGCCATAAGAGCTAGACCCTTAACAGCCATAACTCCGTCTGGCCACTCAAGGCATTTTTCGTCTGACTCTTCAGCAAGAGATCAAGACAATGCTAAAACAAGAAGAAGAAGGCAAAGACAGGAAGAGAAAAGGCTGGTCAGCATTGCTATTGGCTCCGGCATTGAATATACTAAGACCAGCAATGAGGAAACCACTCAGAATGTAATCAGAAACATTCATGGTTGCTGGATTTTAAAGCTGGAAGACTTGCTGGTAAATGAGTTCTTTCCTACAGCCATTTTGAATCAAATGTTCAAATGGATTGAACTCAAGGTCCAAAGAAATCAAAGGGAAGAATCCCTCCCAAGAAATGTTGCTGGGAGATGGTTGAATCTTGAGGTCCAAGTAAGAAGAATTGCCATTGGTAAGACATACAAGCAAGAACCAAATCTGATCAAACCACCTGGCATTGCTTACTACGCTGACCCGGTAACAAAGAAATCTAAGAAGAAACTTGGATTGATTCCTTATGAGTACTTCTATCTCACTGCTAAGGATCAAGAAGAAGATCTTCTCTGGTTAAGAAAGATTCATCCGAGAAGCATTTCAGATACACAACTTCTCCATGCCAGCAATTGGGGCATGCATTTGTGGGTAACTAATTACATGGAAATGAATGCTGAAAAGCATCATCATACTGCCTGCAAAAATGCAAGAATTCTTCAACTACAAGTCTGTAGGCTTCTGGAAAACTACGAGAAGGATTGTGTTGAATTCACTGCACTTGCTGAGAAGAGTGTAAGAGAGATTTTGAGAAAATCCTCTGAAAGAGCTTAAGTCCCTGCAATAGTTTTTGTAAAAGTTTTTGTTTGCTGATTTCTTGTTATCTATGCTTTCTTGTAAACTTCTGATTGATAACTTTCAGCAATGAATTCTTTTTTACTCTTATTGGTTTTTGATTATGCAACTTACTTATGCTTACTGTTTATTTATTCAAGTATGCTTGCATTAATCATCTGATTTATTCAACATCAGAAACCTCTAAAAGGGTAACAATTAATTTAGCCATGGATTGCTAACATCAAAAAGGGGGAAATTTGTTAGGAAACTTGTAATTTTGATGAGCAATTAACCATGCTAAATTAAGAACAGTCCAGTAACTAGTACTCTTAAGGTCCATAGGAATTTAGAATTTTAAGGACATTGTAAAAGAGGAACGTTTGCTGATGACTTAGTTAGGTGTTAGATAAGTTATTTCTTTTGTGTATGACATATTTTATTTTCTGAGAAGAAAATATCTTATTGACACAATTGCGTATGATGTATTTTATTTTCTGAAAAGAAAATATCTTATTGATGCTTAGCTTTAATGAATCTTATTTTCTGAAAAGAAAATAACCTATTGAAGCATTTGCTGAAGATATATTTTGTTTATTACAAACAAATTATTGAAGCAAATAAGAAACCGGTCAGAATCTTGAAGACTTTTGAAGATCTGAAGAATTGAAGACTTGAAGACTTGAAGATTGCTGAAGACTGCTAAGGCACGTGTTTACTCAGAAAGTGGAATGATCAGCAACAGCATTGCATAAGTGAAAATCTGAAAGACAGAGTAGGTTGTGCTTGTTGAAACTGAGGCTGAACGCTTGCTGATGAACATATGTGACCTCTTGCTGAATGTACGAGAATTTGCGCTCCAATGTTACTGTTTGAATTCTATTCAAATGTGCATTTAATGCAAAGCTTACACGCAAAGGACATGAAGACTAGAAGACAAACAAAGTCGTTGCTGAAAGTACAAAAGCAAGATAGTGACATGTTAAGGAACAAAAGCCTTAGGATTTGAAATTCAAACGGCTCCTTACTTGCACTATCAAACTCTCACTTGTGCTTAAAAACTCACAAACCTTCAATCACTCTTACTTCCATTGATCCGTTCCAAGACTTAAAGCTTGAAAAAGCTACTTGTGAAGAAGTAGAACAAACTCGGCTAAGAAATTAGTTTAGTGTTCTTTCTTTCGAACAAGAACAAGTCTTGACACCAGAAACAATCAAACTTGTTTACTGCAAAGTATTCCAAGTTGTGTTTCTTAGATTACTTGTTGTAACTGAATAAGTTATAATTAAGTCATCTCACCCCAAAACTCTCTAACTGAAAATACACCCTTTCAGGCGTGATATTCAGGGGGAACTTAATCGAGCATAGTTTTGCTGATTAAAAGTACCAAGTTTGGTGGAGAACAAGGTTGAGTTCTCTAGTTTAGGTTGGAGACAAAGCAAGTGCGCTTTGGTTTCTGTTGAATCGGTTTAGATATGAGATTGTAAGAAACCTCAATCATATCTTAGTGGATTCAGTCCTAGAAAGGACAAAGTGGATTAGTTGAGAGATTACGCCACTCTCAGATACCACTATAAAAGCGTTTGTGTGATTTACTTACTGCATTTAGCTTTCAACAAATTATATCTGTTTGTACACAGTCACTCACTTCACTTGCTGAAAACTCTTTACTTGCTGAAAGAGCACTTATTGTTTCAAAGACTTCCGCTCTCTGATTTTAAGTATCAGCAAACCAAGCTACTGGAAAGTAACTTACGCTTGCTGAGAAAGTTAAGTATCAACAACCTCATTACTGAAAAGTAATAAGTACTTGCTGAGAAAGTTTTTAAACGACGAAAGTTTGAAAAGACTATTCACCCCCCCTCCCTCTAGTCTTTTCTTGTTGTTTAAAGGGACCAACAGTGATGAAATGGTCACTGTCATAAATGATGGACCTATCAAGATCACTAAACTTGAGAGAAGCTTTCCTCACAAAACCACGGATACCGCTGGTAAGGAAACTATCTTAGGAGAACCGGTTGACACCGCCGTTCCAAAACCAAGAGAGGAATGGACTTCCGACGAAGCCAAAGATTCCGTCTTGATGGCCAAGCAAGAAACATCATCATTCGATCAACTCCAGATACTATACAGTGCAAACTTTGGGGTGCCAAAACTGCTAAGGAAGCTTGGAAAATGGTTCAAGATCTTTGCGCTGGATCTGATAAAACCAAGGAAAACAAACTTGAAATGCTTAAGTTAAAGTTCCAGAACTTTAAACAAGGTACAAATGAGTCACTGGAAGACTTGGATTTCAGATTCACAACTCTAGTAAGTGAGATGGCTGCCTTAGGAGTTGGAAATCTCTATTCAGATTCTGAGAAGGTGAAAACCATTATTAGAAGTCTGAACCAAGAGTGTATCCATACTAAGAATTTCTATTATAATCAAGGAATGCGGAATATCACACCTACAGAGTTGTTCTCTCATCTTGCTACTGTCAACTACGAGACAAAGCAAAGAGAAAATGTGTTTGCTGAAAAATCGCAAAACATTGCTCTTGCTGCAAAGCCGTCATCTTCTGAAAAGATGAATGTTAAAGAGCTTGTTGATGAAAATGCTTTAGTTGTTAAAAACATGAAGAAATTCATCAGTAAGGAACTTGAAAGGCGAAAAGAAAAAGAGAAGCTGAAAAGCATCTTGGTAACAACTACCATACATACAAGAATGAGGCTAGCTCGTTGAACAAGCAAGCTCAGCAAGCAAATTCATCTGAAGAACCAGCAGTTGGCAACGATCTCTGCTTTTATTGCAAGAAGCCTGGACGCTTCAAAGCAAATTGTCCTTTGCTGAAAGGTAAATCTGCTGAAAAGAAGAAGAAGTTCAAAAGGGCTTTGATTGCTGAAGAAAAGAAGAAGCTTCAAGCAAAAATCGATGCGATGTGCATTGATACTAGCTCTGAAGACAGTGAGGTAGAAAGCTCAGACACTGAAGAAGAAGAAGCCACTCTTGATGTAGAGATTGGCAAGGAAGTATGTGTAATAGCTATGGAAGCTTATCCAGATGTGTCAAACTACGAATTCTGCCTCATGGCCGGTCAGGTAAACAGTCCTACCTCTGACTCTGACTCAGAAAGTGAAGATGATATTGACCTTGATAGAATTCAAGGAGAAATCGAAAGATTTGAGAAAAGTCTGAGCAAACAGCAAGAGAAACTACAGAATGCTAAAACTCTGACCAAGCAAACTACTGAAAAGTATGTTTTGCTGAAAGAAGAGTCAGAAAAGAAGGATGCTGAAATATTGCATCTCAAGAAGTTGATTGCTGAAGCTATAGAGAAGAATTCTCAAACGGCAATAGAATTGGAAGAGTATCAGTCCTCAATTCTAAAGTTGCTTCCTGAAATGCAAAAAATGAAAAAGATGAAAATCAATTTCAAATCTTATGCTGATGTGAGTAACACGCTGACTGAACTAAATTCTTATCTGAGAGACCCATCTCAGAAAGAAGGTTTAGGTGCAACGTATGAAGGTGATGATGTAATAATTTTGAGTAAAGACAAATCACCAATTACCTTTGTACGTGCAACTGATAGTGGTCAACCAGAACTCTATCAGATTGGTCAATCTAAGGTTGCTGAAATATGCAATCAAGTACCTACGACCGTAAAGCCCGTTGTTGCTACTCAAAGTAACAAGACTTTAAAAGGAAAACAGGTTGCTGAAAAGCAAACTGTAAAAAAAAAGGATGTTGTAAAGTATTCCGCCAAACAAGTTGTTGAAAAGCAATTTGTTAAGTCAAAAGGCAAGATTACTAAAATTAATTAGAAGACCTTTGCTGACAAACCTGAATCAAGTAAGGTTGCTGAGACAAAAGCTCAGCATTCTCCGAAAACTGGACTCGGTTTCAAAACCAAGCAAAGTCAACTGTTTCATGAGTATAAGCAAAGTCAGCAAAGATACTTCAAAGAGATGAATAAAACCAAGCCTAAGAGTTCTGACAAAACTCAAAACGCTAGCACTAGAAGGAACCTTGCCCGAAAAGAACTTACTGAAAAGTATGTTCACCAAAAAGGTCAACCGAGCAAGACACCACAGCAGAAAGTGGACTTGATCAGCAATAATCAAAAGTCTTTCGGCTCAAAACCTTCTAGTTCCTCAGCAAGTAGAAAACAATTCAAAGTTGGAAAACTCAAGACTTGGGTTTCCACTGGACGCTTTCTTGAACATGTTAATGGACATCCAATATTGGATAATTAACTTGTTTGCTCTTGATTGTGCAGACTTCACCCACGGAGACAAATAATGCAATTTGGCACTTTGACAATGGTTGTGGAAAGCACATGACGGGCAACAAGAAAAACCTTATAAACTATAGACGGTGGTCTAAAGGTCCAACAATAAGGTTTGCTGGTGGAGGCTTTGGTTCTACAAAAGGTTATGGTGACGTTAAGTTAGGATGCATTACCATTTCAGGAGTTTTTTATGTAAAAAATCTTCAGTTTAACCTTTTCAGCATGAGTAAATTCGCTGATAAAGGTTACTTCATCAAAATCAAAAGTGATGAATGTAAACTTATAGACTTTGAGACAAAGAAGGTTATTATGGTTGCTAGAAGATCAGGAGGTTTGTATACTGTAGATTGGTCTTTAGCAATCGTTGAAAAATGCCTTGTCTCTGATCATGATTGCCTTGCTGAAAAAGCATGGTTATGGCATAAACGAACAAGTCACCTAAACTTCAAGACGCAATATAAGCTGTCTAAAAAGGCATTTGTAGTTGGATTACCTAAGGTTACTTTCAAGAAGGATGGTGTTTGCAATGCATGTCAGCAAGGAAAGCAAACCAAATCTTCTTTTAAGAACAAGGCAGTATCGTCAACTACAAAACCTTTAGAACTCTTGCACATTGACTTGTTTGAATCTTCTTCAACAAGCTATGCTGGTAAGAAGTATGGTCTGGTGGTGGTAGATGACTATTCAAGATTCACTTCGGTAGTATTTATCAAACACAAGTCTTGAACAAGGACTAAAATACCTAACTTGCTGAACAAGCTTGAAGTCATGAAAAATGACAAGGTAAAAGTCAACCGGCAAAGAGTTGAAGTGTGTTAACAACGTGATCAAACTCTCACTTGTGCTTAAACACTCATCTTCCATACTCTTTACTGCCTATTGATCCGTTCCAAGACTTAAGCTTGAAACAAAAGCTACTTGTGAAGAAGTAGAACATTCACGGCTAAGAAATTAGTTAAGTGTTCTTTCTTTCGAACAAGAACAAGTCTTGACACCAGAAACACTTAACTTGTTTACTGAAAAGTATTCTAAGTTTTGTTTCTTAGATAACTTGCTATAGTTGAATAAGTTATACTCAAGTCATCTCATCTCAAACCTCTCTAACTGATAAACACCCTTTTTCAGGCGTGAAATTCAGGGGGAATTAATCAAGCATAGCTTTACTGATTAAGTGTCCCAAGTTTGGTGGAGAACAAGGTTTTGTTCTCTAGTTAGGTTGGAAACGAAGCAAGTGTGCTTTGGTTTCTGAAGAATCATTACAGATAGGTGTTGTAAGGAACCTCAAAACTCGTTACTGAAAAGTAACTAGCACTTGCTAAGAAAGTTAAGTATCAGCAAACTCATAACTGAAAAGTAGTAAGCTCTTGCTGAGAAAGTTTTTAAACGGCGAAAGTTTGAAAAGACTATTCATCCCCCCTCTAGTCTTTTCTTGTTGTTTAAAGTGACCAACACAAGGTACAAACGCACAAGGCAAGGCTTGTGCCTAAGGGTTATACCCAAAGGTATGGCATCGATTACGATGAAACCTTTTCGCCAGTGGCAAAGTTGAATTCTATTCGAATTCTACTTGCAATAGCTGCATACTATGATTATGAGATCTGGCAGATGGATGTCAAGACTGCTTTCCTTAATGGCAATCTTGAGGAGGAAGTCTACATGGCACAACCAGAAGGTTTTAAGAGTAAAACCAGACCATCTGTTGTTTGCAAGCTACAGAGATCCATAATGGATTGAAGCAAGCCTCAAGAAGCTGGAATATCCGTTTTGATGAAGCTGTCATATCATTTGACTTCATCAGAAGTGCGGTAGATCCCTGTGTCTATAGTAGACACAACGACACTGGGGTAGTTTTCATGATTATTTATGTCGATGTCATTTTTATCATGGGAAACAATGTCTCTATGTTAGAAGACACAAAATTTTGGTTATCAAGTTCTTTTTCAATGAAGGACTTGGGCGAAGCTAATTACATCCTTAGTATTGATCATGGGTGAAGGATGTTAGGATTGACACAATCCACCTATATCGACAAAGTGCTTAAGCGATTTGCGATGGATGGTTCTAAGAGAGGTTTTCTCCCAGCAAGACATGGCGTCGTGCTGTCAATTAAGGATGCTCCTAAAACTGGGGAAGAGAGAAAGACCATGGACCGAATTTCCTACGCCTCCGTGGTAGGATGCATCATGTATGCAATGAATTGCACAAGGCCAGATGTGGCGTTTGCGCTTAGTGTCACTTGTCGACACCAACAGAATCCAGGTATGCCTCACTGGACAGATGTAAAGAACATACTCAAGTACCTTAGAAGGAAAAAAGACATGTTCTTGGTGTTTGGTGGAAAACCAGAGTTGAGAATGACTGGGTATGTCGATGCCGGCTTCGAGTCAGATCCTGATGACTTCAAGTCACAAACAGGATATGTGTTTACACTTAGCGGAGGAGCTGTCTGCTGGAAGAGTTCGAAGCAAGCCACGATTTTTGACTCAGCCACAGAAGCCGAGTACATTGTTGCATCAGAAGCATCAAAAGAAGTTGTATGGATTTTAGAGTTCTTGAAGGGATTGAGGGTTGTTCCTGCTCCTAATCCAAAAACGATTTATTGTGGCAATACGTCCACAATAATATATGTTTGTATATGTCCACAATAGATTGATAGTGTATATGTCCTAGTGACAGTCCTTACTAAGGGCATGGTGCCCTTATAGAGGGCATATATGTACTATTACACAGGTCAACGTAATATAATATATGTTTGTTGCATTTTACTATTGAGTATCGCTTTCATATTTATATTACACCAGGCATGCAGCATGTCATATCTCTATTTCTGTCTGTATTGATATTAAACATGTCCCCTCGGATAGATGACCGATCACACAAATAGTGGGAGCTATGTGAGTTATCATCTATCCCAAACTCTCCCTAGTCGAGGTTCATCTCGGATGTAGGGGTCTGAATGAACCATCTGAGACTAGTATGCGTGGAGGTTATACTTGTTGGAGCAAGTGTGAGCCGATCCCACGGCTACGGAACGGATTGTTGGACAATCAAGAAACTTTCCCATAACTGCGCATAGTTGTTCGAAGAAGCTTTATCGAACAATGGAAGTACCCACCGGACACTCCCATCAATGTATACTCTGCACCGAAGTGTCTATGGGAACCGGTAAGTTGTCGAAGTGATGTCATTCGTCCTTTGTAATTACAGGACTTTATCATCACATTTGTTGCCCCATATCCTTGGTGGACCCGTCGATGTCAGCTCTGGATAAGAAGTTGACCTAAGACACGATCCAGGATTATGGCTACATACAAATGGGGATGATAAGTGATTCTGTGAAGGAGTCATCTCTCAAGTGTAGCACAGGAGAGCACTGCTCATAGTCGTTCATAGTTGTATCAATATTATTATGATGGTCATAATAGATATTGGATTCACCATGCAACTCACTGAAGACGCCCGTGGATGTATTATTGGGATAGACACTTCATCGATCCTAGATACATTCGAGATATTCAGATGAAGGGACGTTACCAGCGCCGCGTTGAGCGCAACAGACTTCGCAACGAAAGGGTTAGCTTTGAGAAACCTCTCAAACGTCCTCATGTATTAATATTGCAAATGGAACCTTCTAGGAATTCCATGTTGCCTAGTCTAGGACTTGCTTAATACGATGAGGCCCTATGGGTCACACTATGTGGTGATTCAGCCTATCAGAATATCCTTGAAGATGGAATCGCAATTAATTTGGAATTAATTGTGATTGATGGATTATAATTGATTTGCAATTAATTATAATATTTAGTGGCTCAATTAATGATTTAGAATTATTAATTGAGTTGGCTAATTAATTGTATTTTATGTAAATACAATTAAAGATTATATTTTGGAAATATAATAGAGGTTTGATTTGAAAGGATATGTTAATTTAGAATTAACATATGCACTTGGGCAAAATCTACTTGGAGTTTGAATTGCCTTAGAACTATAAGTGGGTCCCAAAATCGGGACCCACCTACTGTCCCTGGGAGAGCGCGCGCGCGCGCATAGGCTGGATAGGGGAAGGAGTTCGACTCCTTCCTCTATTAGAAGTCTAAGGGATAAGTTAGATTTTCCTGATTGAGTTTTAATTTGATTGGGAATGAATCTAGACTTGAAATTGGTTTCCTAGTGCGATAAGAATTAGATTCTTATTACTTTATGAAGTCTAATTGCTTATGCTTTAGGCTTCTATTGACTACTATATATAGTAGACTATTAGAGAGCTTTTGACATAGATTTTCACACAGTTGAAGAATCAAATTTTTAGAGAATTATTCTACCCAGTTTTCTTAGAGAAAATAAAAGCTCTCCCCTCCTCTATAAGCCACCTGCGCGCGCCACCTACCGGAGGAATCACCGCCCCATCTTCTTGGTCACACAAAGAATATCCTAGCATTCTTTCCGATAGGTTGTTCATCCGTGGATACCAAGGTTGAGGTTCTAGGAGCTGGAAACTAACTTTTATTGTCTTGCAGATAATCAGAGTATTGCTGATATCTTCGACTTCGACGAAGGAGAAGATACACCGGATTATTATGAAGACTTGGAAGCTGCTTTGGAAGAAAGGTTAGTCTTCTAATTGACGTGTTTAAATATATACGGCATATACATAATCAATTAACCTGTATGTTAAGAAAATTTTGAAATTCCGCTGCGTACCCTAGGGGTAACTCTGACCATATTTTCTTACAGTGGTATCGGAGCATGGTTAATTGATTACGTATATATGTATATATATTGTATGATTTTGTAGATACGTGGATGCAATTGATTCTATGATTAATTCGATTTTCAAAAGTTTTGTTTTTATATAAATTTAGAATTTATATTTTTTCAAAAATAATAAAAAAAAAAAAAATTATATATATTGACCGGGCCGCCGGCGCCCTGGGTGCCTGCGGACGCAGGCGCCATGCTCGCGGCACGGGCGATGGGCGCCCGCGTGCCGCTGGCTCCCGGGTGCTGCGGGACGCAGGCACCCACGCCTGCGCCCGTAGCGCCCATGCGCCTGGGGCGCCGGGCGCCTGCGGCCGTGGTGCCCGTGCGCGTGGGGCACCCGGGGGCCTGCGGACGTAGGCGCCGGGCGCCTGCACCCGCGGCGCCGGTGCCCGCGTGCCTCGGGCGCCGGGCGCCCGGGGCCGCAGGCACCATGGGGACCGTCCCATATTTTAATATATATATATTTTTCCGGGTTGGACCCAAAATCGAATTTTTGAAAATTTTGAGGATTGAATTTTGTATTTGGAATATAAATATGATTTAATTGTAATTGTTTTTAACTAGAGGGGTTAAATTTAATTAGTATAAAGTTAAAGGGCTTATTTGTAATTTATCAATTTATTGTTTATTGCAAATTAGTCCTTCTACTTTTGAATTTTAGATTTAACACCTCCAAGGTTTCAAAAATTACAATTAAGTCCTTCGGGTTTTCGAAAATTGCTACTTGGTCAATAGAATTTTTGATTTTTCAATCTAGTCCAAATTTTCAATTATTTCATGGAGATTATAAGTATGGGATTATAATTTTCATAATGAAATTATGAATTCATTTGGCATCCACATAGGCTACTTCTTGTTTTGTATGCTCGATATGTTATTGTTTGACAATGCATGTTTAAATACCAAGTATTTTACTTTCCGTTCGACCGCTATGCATGCGAGGGTAGGCGGCGCCCTCTTATATGTCGGACCGCATATTTTATGTATGGGTAGGCGGCACCCATTATGTGCTTGACCGCGTTTAGAACTAGAATGGATAGGCGGCATCCATTACGTGTAGACCGCTCATGCATGATGGGTAGGCGGCACCCTTATTTGTTTGTAGATGACTGATAACAACCCTCAAGCGACAAGCCCCAACCAATATAAGTACAGAAATATATATATGTATGTATTTCTGAGATGCTTTCCATAGGGTGCTTTGATTCTGAACTTTCATTGCGTTTTCTTGTATTGGTGACCTCGTCTTACAGATTCGCAGTGATCGTCAGATTAGAGTAAGCCTATGGTTATGACTTACTGCATATTGTATCTAGCGACCTCGATAGGTACAATATGTAGGGCATCGGGTTAAATTAGATTTAACAACCAAGAGTTGCGTGACGCAATTGGATAGTCTTACTAGTCCTACCGGTCATATTATGTTGTGCGACCAGCCCCCGTTGGAGTATAGCATAGTATGGATTTGGATCTTGGCCACTACGGTAACTTGTTCGACATTACCCGTATGTTTGTTTTGGGGGCAAGCATATGTGAAAATAGTGGGAGCTAAACAGCTAAAGGACCTTGTTGTTTAGTTATGTTGACTGTGTATTTAGAAATAATATTTCAATAGTTGATTTATTATTTTCGTTCTATATTATTTCTCCTGGAAATCGAAATGGCGAGAATCTCGCTCCGTGCTGTCTTAGAGAAGCAAATTTTGACCGGACCAAACTTCCTAGATTGGATCAGGAATATATGTTTGGTGCTGAGGTACGAAAGGATTGAGTACGTCTTGGACGAGGCTAATCCCGTGTGTCCCGAGAATCAGACTGCCGATCAAGTTGCTGATTTGGAATCAAGCCAACAAGGCAAAGTCTGATAAGCATCATGAGGATGCTAGATCCGCGCAGTGTATTATGCTGGCGGCAATGAGCAATGAGCTGCAGAGGCAACATGAAAGCATGTTGCCGTATGAGATGCTGAAGCATCTTGAGTCGGTCTTGGAGACGACAGCTAGAAGTGTTGAATTTGATTTGATCAAAGAGATACACAGATGCAAGCTCAATGAAGGAGGGAACATGTCTGAACATGTTCTCAAGATGAGAATAAGATCATGGTGATCTTTGTCCTTCAATCATTGCCGAGTTCGTATTCGCAGTTCATCGTTAACCACCATGAATGCGAAGGACGTAACACTGCCCGAACTCCATAATCTGCTGAAGACATATGATCAAACTCTTCCTAAGAAGGAAAAGTCGGTCATGTTTGTTGGGCAACCGTCTAACCCAAACCCGAGAAACAAAGGTGCTAAGGGTAAGGGAAAGTCGGGAGCCAAGGCTAACACTTCGAGTGATAAGCCTAAGCGTCTGAACCAGAAAAAGAAGTTCAAAAGGAGCGGAACGGTACACACAGATGAATGTCTTTTCTGTAAGCAGAAAGGGCATTGGAAGAATGATTGTCCTAAACAGAGGGAAGATCAAGCTAAGAAGCCACCGACTTCTAGCTCAGGTATGTTTGTTATTGAAATGAACATGACTACTTTTGACTCCAATGGTTGGGTATTAGATACAGCATGTGGCTCGCACATTTGTAGAAATGTGCAGGGGCTAATTCAACACATGCTAGTCAAGCAAGGTGAAATCGACTTGCATGTTGGGAACGGCAATCCAGCTGAAGCCAAACGCGTTGGACGCTGCAAGATAGATTTACCTTCAGGGCAATGTTTGGAACTTGATAACGTTTATTTTGTTCCATCCATTGTCAGAAATATTATTTCCATTCCATTGTTGGACAATTTGGGTTTTTCCTAATACTTGTTATTTTTCATTAAATGACCAGTATTATGGAAAAGCTCGCTTAGTGAATGGTTTATATATTTTGCAAAGTAGTCTACCTTTATTTCAAATACATAACAAACAACCGTCTTCTAGTAGGAAGAATAATCCATCTTATCTATGGCATTGTTGGCTAGGCCATATCAATGAAACACGGATTCAAAGACTAAGGAAGTTGGACTACTTAGAACCATTTGATTTTGAATCATATGGTACGTGTGAATCATGTGTTAAGGGTAAGATGACGAACAAAGCTTTTGTTGGACAAGGTGTTCGTGCCACTCGCTGCTTAGAGCTCATACATACCGATGTATGTGGACCTTTTAAAGTCCATGCACGTGGGGGTTATCCTTACTTCGTTACCTTTACTGACGATTTCTCAAGGTAATGGGTATATTTATCTTATGACGAATAAATCCGAGGCCTTTGGGAAATTCAAGGAGTTAAGGAATGAGGCCGAGAATGAATTGAACCTAAGGATAGTCACTCTTCGATTAGAATGAGGAGGTGAATACCTTAGTGAAGAATTTATCGACTACTTGAAGGAAAATGGAATTCAATCGCAATGGAACACCACAGTTAAATGGTGTGTCTAAGAGAGGAATCGAACCCTGTTAGACATGGTGTGATCAATGATTGGATTCTCGACTCTTCCAAAACATCTATGGGAATATGCACTACAAACTGCAATCTACATTCTGAATCGTGTACCATCTAAATCAGTGGAGAAAACTCCTTATGAGTTATGGAAAGGAAAGAAGCCCTCACTGGGCTATCTTAGACCTTGGGGCTGTCCTGCGATAGTCAAAATGATGCTCAGTGATAAGTTAGATGCCAAGGGTGTCAAAGTATATTTCATAGGCTATTCTCGTTAGACGAGAGGCTATGAATTATATCATGCTGAAGATCACTAGGTGATAGTATCTAGAAACGTTAAGTTTTTAGAAGCAGAATACCTCGAAGAAGAGAGGTTAGATGACATGATAGAACTTGAAGAAATTCAAGACTTTGACATGCGCGAACATGAGTTCTTTAAATCTTCTGATTTGGACTCAAGTTCAGTGGGAGCTTTCGAAGCAGGCAAGGGTAATGATATGACACTTGCTAGGCATGTCGTAGTCAGTGGGAGTCCTGTGATTAGATCAACAGTTGAAACCACACCGATAGAACCCGTTGTCAATCAAAATGTGCAACAAGTTGCACAAGAGCAGCCTCCCGCTAGGGAACAGGGTCGCGTGGCGTGACCAGCTGCATCAGTGCCCAATGATAATGTTCGTGTTACACGAAGCCAGAAAAGAAAAGCACCAGAACCAGTCAAGCTCCGTAGGTCGAAGAGGATCCTAAAAGGACCTCAGAATCAAAGCCTTATGATAGAAGATATCAGTGAACTTGATGTCGGCTTATCAGATCGGGAAGATCCCGAGACCTAAAAAGAGGCAATAATTGATATTGACTCAGACAAATGGCAAGAGGCCATGGAATTGGATATGGACTCCATGTACCTGAACCAAGTTTGGAACTTGGTAGACTTGCCCCAATGGGTTAGACCTATTGGGTGCAAATGGGCCTTTAAACGAAAGACAGATGCCGATGGCAAGGTACAAACGCACAAAGCTAGGCTTGTGGCAAAAGGCTACACGCAAAGGTATGGCATCGATTACGATGAAACCTTTTCACCAGTAGCAAAATTAAAGTCCATTCGAATTCTACTTGCGATAGCTGCCTACTATGATTATGAGATCTGGCAGATGGATGTAAAGACTGCCTTCCTCAATGGCAACCTTGAGGAAGAGGTCAATATGGTACAGCCGGAAGGTTTTATTAGTAAAACCAGGCCGACTGCTGTATGCATATTACAAAGATCCATCTATAGGCTAAAGCAAGCGTCTAGGAGCTGGAATATCCGCTTTGATGAAACTGCTGAAGACATATACTAGGCACAGCGACAAGGGAGTCGTTTTCATGATCATCTATGTTGATGACATTTTGATCATGGGAAACAATGTCTCTATGCTAGAAGAGACTAAAGTTTGGTTATCAAGTACCTTCTCGATGAAGGACTTGGGTGAACATCCTAGGGATCAAGATCTATAGAGATAGATCCAAGAGGATGTTAGGATTGACACAGTCCACCTACATCGACAAAATACTGAAGCGTTATAAGATGGACGACTCAAAGAGAGGCTTTCTCCCAGCTAGGCATGGGATTGTCTTATCAGTTAAGGATAGTCCTAAAACTGATGAAGAAAGAAAAGCAATGAGTCGTGTGCCCTATGCTTCGGCAGTAGGGTCTATAATGTATGCAATGAATTGCACAAGGCCCGATGTGGCATATGCGCTTAGTGTCTGATGAATGTGTATTTTACACTTTAATTCGAGTCTTTTTCACCTATTTTAGCTATCCTCTATGTTAATTTAGCTATATTTTAGTGCATTTTATTAGAATAGTGTCACATTTCCCTTTAGATTTTATTTTACAGGTTTTGGTTGAAATTCGAAGATTTCCGGGCAATTATATTGAAGTTGACAAGAAATTGGTGTTCCAGAAGCCTATTTGGAGTATCTGAAGGTTTCCGGATAGGATTTGAAGTCTAGGGGCCGAATCTGGAGGTTAGAAGGCTACTAGAAGTCAAAAACCGAGTCCGGAAAGGGCAAGAAATCCAAAAACGCGTCGAAAACGCGGAATCCGCGAGAAATACCCGGGGGCGAACCGCCGCATAGCTGGGGCGAACCGCCCCGTAGTTTTTCGGGGCCTATATATAGTGCTTAGTTTTTCTCCGAAAATCATATCTTTCCAGACCTTCTCTCTCACCTCTCTCTATAGTTTTAGGTAGGAACTTCCCGGGGCCTGTCCTGGGAGTTCTGTAGCTTAGGGGATACTTTTTCATAGCAGTTTGGAGCTCATAGGATCGCAATCATCCGGAGATTGACAACCTTCGGTAACTTTGTATCTTACAGTTTTATTCTACTTATTTTATATTCTTTCAACATGTTTTCTTCTATGATTTCTGTTGATTGCATGCCTATTATGAGTAGCTAAACTTATCGTTGGTGGTAGTATGTGAATTCTTAGCGAAGGGAAGATAATCATGCTAATGGCTATATCGCGCATTATACTCCGTGTCATTGCTTTATTTCGTTGATCAGGCACAGCCTAAATTCTCGTATGTTGTATTAATTATTATGCACAATTGGACACTTGTCGACCTGTGTGCGAGTTTATCTTCGTAGTGTTGAATAATTACGGAACACATTAGGACAATAGTGATTGACTTGTCAGACCAATTATCTTCGTAGTGCTTAATGTTTGCAACAGGACACTAGATTGATTCAAAGATCTCTATGCAAGACCGAGGAATTTATGCATGATTATCGACCCGTTATGCTAAGAAGGACCATACTATCACCAATCTCCATTATCTGCTAGAAACCCCTTTTGCTAATCTGTCTGCTGTTTTATATTTTCTTGTTAAATAGATAAAGCTAGTTATAGTCCTGAGAGAACGACACTCGAGTCATTCTACTGCTACACTACGGTTTTCGTTGTAGTTGTGGATTGCCTTTGGCTAAATAACAAATTTATTTGCGTGAACTCGGAGCACGACATCCGCACGTTCATCAAATTGGCGCCGCTGCCGGGGACTATACTCCTTTTTTCTGTTTAATTTTTTTATATTTTCAGCTTTAGATTCCTAATTCTATTAGTTTTAGTTTTCCTTTTTAATCTCTCTCTGATACTGCTTTCCTAGTCTGTTTCTAATCACCTTTCCTAGTCTTTTATAGATAGTGTATGCCGTATACACGTTCTGCAGGAACACCGCTTGCTGATTCAATTGCTGAGATCGATAGAGTCTACCACCAAAGAAGGCGACTACTTGAAAGGCGCGCACTAGAGGAAATAGAGGAAACTGATTTCTCTGAATCTCTACACATTCTTTTCAAGGAAATCAACGGAATGGCAGAAGCTAGACCACTGAAGGCATGGGTACAACACACCAAGGATCGTATGAGGGGACCGGCGATCGTTCTTTCGTCTGCAACCCGAGATCTGGAGATCAAGAACCACGCATTCCAACAACTTCCGAGGTTCTATGGCTTATCAAAGGAAGATGTGATGTGGTACTTGCACGATATCGATGATTTCGTCAACCAACTCCCACGACCCGGAGCTGACATAACAACGGATGAGTTGAGGATGAAGGTTTTTGCTATGGGACTTGGCGACAGAGCCAAGTCATGGCTGAGTTCTCTACCAGCCGGCTCGCTGGACACTTGGGAGAAGGTTTTTTAAGCTTTCATGGAGAAATACTTTCCCCACACCTTGACTACCGCGCTAAAGGCGCAGATCACCGGATTCAAGCAGGACTATGATGAGACCTTCTACACCGCGTTTGAGAGGTTCCAAGATCTCACGGACAAGTGCCCTCACCATGGTTTTGAACTTTCCGACCTAGTCCAACACTTCTACAATGGACTAACCTTCGAGAACCAACAAGTGGTGGATTTCCAATGCCGAGGCAATATTTGGGAGGAAACCGCAGAAGCCATCTGGGCTGTTTTCGAAAGGCTTGCTAAGGGTTCGCAGTTCAAGGACCCAAGAGCAATGGTTAGGAGGCGTGGACCTGAAGCTCCACCGACTCAAGAAGCCCCTATGTATAGGGGGAATGGGGATCAATTCGAGTGCTTTACCAACGAATTGAAGCAAGTCCTCAAGAGCGCCACCGGAACAACTGTTTCGAACGAAGTATGCCGAATATGCAAGAACTATGGGCATGGGGCTCATATGTGTAGATCGGAGCTGGCATACGATGATGGCAACTGGGCTCGAGGAGGCGAAGAAGAAGCCTTTTCTACGGAGTTTGGTACTCAAGAAGTTAGCTACAGACAAGACGGTAGGAATCCTCGAGGTGGATTCTGGAGAAGAGGATACCGCAACAATCAAGGATATGCACCGGCTAACCAAACTTATGGCCCTAACCAAGACCGTAGTAGGCTAAACTATGGTAATGACCACTGCGAAAACCCCGCTCCGAAAGAGCCACCGAAGTCGAAGTCGGCTCAACTGATGGAGAACTTGCAGAAGATGGTTGATCACACACAAAGTTTTCTCAAACGTTATGAAGAAGATTCTGAGAAGACTAGGTCAAGGCTTGATAGGTTGGAAGAGAGCACTAGGCTTTCTCATCAAAAGATGCAAGAGTTGATCGACCGAGGAGGAAGTAGGGAACAAGGCAAACTGCCTAGCAACACTATGAAGTCGAATGCCATTACATTGGCTGGTGATGTACCTGACGAAATCACCATCAAGAAGATTGTTAGGTGCGAGTGTTGCATGAAGGAAGAACTTCTACAGGCTGAGGAAGAAGAGAAGAACCTCGATTCTAACACAAGTGATGAGGAGCAAGAGGATCCCGAACCACTCCCTAAAAGTTTCGATGTTAAGGTAGGGATTGGTAAGCTTGAAGATGTCCGTGCCACACTAGACACGGGATCCTACTCAAACATAATCCCTTTGAATGTGTTTGAAGAGAGCAACCTTGGAAAACTATCTGATCAAAGGGCTATTGTGCAACTGGCGGATGGATCCTTTATGAGACCCGAGGGCGTGGTGAAAAACGTGTTGGTCAAGATTGGTGAAGCATCTATATACACCAATTTTGTAGTTATGCCGGCGTCTGCACCTGGAACGGGGGATGTCATACTCTTAGGGCAAACGTTCTTGACTAAACTACGCTCCGTGATGGACATCTACCAAAGAACTTGCACCATCGAAGTAGATGGAAAGCAACACGTGTTGCGAGCCATACCAGATCCACCAGAACCACCTGATATTACTACTCACTATTGTGGTCTTGCAGCCTATATTCTTTCTTATTCACAGATTCGTGGCATGGAGAGGAGATCAATGAAGGGGAAGCCTAGTACCCGCAAAAAGAAGAGATAGGCGCAGACAGGAGTCGAGTCAAAGACTTTAAACAATGACGCTATCCGGGAGGCAACCCGGAATTTTTATCGCTTTCTTTACTGCTTTTCTGCATGCATTCATTCTTGAACTAATTGCTTCTCTTATGCGAATTTGTTCATGTGTGTCGTATGTGCTTTTGTTTGAGTGAGATTTTTCGAGTGGGTTTTTTAAAAAATTGGTTTCGGGGATTAAAACCGCATTTTCTGTCGACGGAAGCCGTCTCCCCACATCGGGGAGCACGGGGCGAACCGCCTCACTTGGGGGGCGAACCGCCCCACGGCTCCAGAGATTCAAAAAGCGGATTTCTTCCCCAAATCCTCATTTTCTTCATTCATCTTCATTCCTTCTCCCAAAAACCCGAAAAACGCGATTTTACATTCAAATCTTCATAACTTCTTCAATTCTTGACCAAATTTGGTGTTCTTTAGCTTAAATCGAAGCCTATTACATGATCTATCATCCCATCCGAACAGATTTCATCCTTATGCGTTAGATTTTCAGATCTTAGGTATCATTCTTAGAACCCTAATTTTTAAATTTGGGGGTTTTCTAATTTGAGCTTCAATTATGCTTATTTGATGCATGGGTATGTTATTAGTGTGATTAGACATGTTATTTACTATCAATTGCATGCTCAATTTTGCTTGAATTGTTGATTTGGGTACTTTGCGACTAGATGATATATCTTGTTATGCATTATGTCTTTATCTTCGACTTCTAGCATATGGTTGCGTTTATTGATGTAATGTTGGTAGATTTGACGATAGAATGCTTAATTGTTGAGTATGAGGTTTTATGTTGGTAGAATTTTTCGCTACTATGGTATGAATTCAGCCTTGTTATCTAGGATATTGGTTGTTTAGAGCATAATGTGATGTACTGCATGTAGTAGTTACGTTGGTATGTTGCACGATGAAGAAGCTAGACTAGACATTTCGGTTTGGGGAGCTCGATTGTTGATTTTGTCACTTGATTATATCGTTCTTACACTAGCATATGCATGAGTCAGTTTTGTGTCATACGAGGTACTAACTGCTGTTTGTAGGGACCTTACCAAGGGAAAGGAGCATTCCCGCATGATTGCTGTGAAGAACCATGTCAAGGAAGGTGACCTCGCTAGATGTGCGTTCGAGCCAAGGGGTTTTGCAACAACGTCGTGGATTATCCAAGAGGAGGAGCTAGAGTACACCTGGAGTAAGGACTCCTATGCCTATTCATGCACCACCGAAGGGACAGAAACCATTATTACGTCATCACTCCATCACGAGGACTGCAGAGTTCGAGTGAACTGGAAGGCACCGGGACAGTCTTGCCGCGACGGATTCAATCTTGAGTCCACAGTTGCTCGAAGGTTCCGAAGCGCTAGCTTGGTTCCAAAACATAATGACATGGGTACTCAGCACCTTGTTGGGGTGCCCCTTGCCTGCCTCTAAAGTGAGCATCATATAGATATCGGTCGGATCCACCGTAGAGAATGTGGACAAAATTGGAGAAAAAGGTAGAAGATTTCTGAGTATCCAAGCAGCTTACTGAAACCTTCTCGTGGTGTAAAACGTTGGAGGGGGAGGTCCTGATACCACTGCCCTTTCCCCTTCAACAGTTCACATCCTATTGGAGGGCTTCAGGATGGAGAATTCCATAACAGCGGCGGCTACTCTTGAGGATTCTACCTGCCACTACAACTCTACTAGTGAGGATGTGCGTGACAGTAGTGACAATGAAGGCCATACGGGCAATGATGATTCTGATAGAGGAGTTGTTCCTGTCCGGCCTATAAATCGAACTACTGCACCTACCAGAAGACCTGATGACCACCTATAAAGCTCCCAGAGCAGGCCCAATAACTCACAAACAGCACACTCAGCCGACCGAGGCCAAAACATGGGGTAACATCTAGTATCACATCTTATTTCCTCATTTTCTTACTGCTAGGGACTAGCGTTAATTTTATGAGGGGGGATGGGATTTAAGTGATCTGATGTTGTTAGTTTGTAGCTTGGTATTGGTAGGATGAGTATAGTACCTCGCATGCTTTATCCGTCTGCATTTGCATTTGCACGTTTACCGCTTTCTTAGATTTTTTAGGTTGCATTCACTGCATTCACTACATTCATCCTAGGATAGTTTTGCATGTTTTATATGGAGTTTATTGCCGAATTTTTGAACTTTTTATTGGGTTGATCAACTAACTATGCCATTAATCGTATGCTTCATCTCTATGAATTTGTTTGAGGTTTTTCTCGCTTGGCTTGTCACATTTATGTATTGCACTTAGTTAAGCATGGTAGTCTCGACATCACTTAGTGGTGTTTTCTCTACTGCGGTTCACGAAGGCCTTTATAGTAGGATGATGCATCTTATGGTTGTTTCCCGAGTAATTATGTACCTAAGAGGCAACAAGTCTTCACCATGCTTTGAGATTGCTAAATGCCTAGGAAGGAGGTAGTGTGAGGTTGTGTGATCCTTTGTTTATAACCTATTCTTCCGAATAGGTTTGGGGAGGGGGTTACGCCGTCATAGACTTGTTTCTGTTTTTCATTTTTCGTATCGTGTGTTTATTTTTCCTTTTCCGTGAATTTTGTGCTCCAACCTATTCTTTCGAATAGGTTTGGGGAAGTCGTGTGAGTCATTTTGTTTCTCTTTTTGTTATGCTACTGCTGGCTAGAAAAATCGAAAAAAAAGAAAGAAAAATTCCAGAAAAAAAAAGAGAAAAAGAAAAAAAAGAAAAAAAAGAACCTGGAATGAAAAAAAAAGGAAAAAAAGAAAAGACCCCAAAAAAGCAAAGAAGGGTCCAAAAAATAAGAAAGCCAAATAGCAGTTTAGCAAAGTGTTGAGTCTTTTCCATTTTTGTAATGTTCGTAATCATGTTTTTATCTTTTATCTTTTTGTCTTGAGTGTCATCTGTTCTAGACCACCCTCATCCTGCCATTCAGGAAGTGGTGAATAGCTTAAGACTTTACTTGAGAGATGGGTAGAATAGGGGAGTGTTATCTTTTATAGGGAAAAACCTCCTTCGTTTGATGAGAGCCAGTACTGGTTCGACCTCTTTTGAGGGAAAGTCTTAACATGGTGGAACAACAGTAAGTCCTCAGTTTCATAGGCACGGGGCAACCATTCGTATCATAGCATGCATCATTACGTCGTCACTGACTAGGTCCAGGTAGAGAATGTTACGAGAGACTATCTTGTCTTGATATAAGTGCTTATGTGGATGTGTATAAGTCAATCGAGGTATTCTTCAACCTTTATTCATGCTTTGATTCGTATGGTTTTTGTTCATATGTTTTTTGGTAGATTCAGTAGATTAGTTCATTTTATTTGGCATGAAAATCCATTTTGTGTCTTGCATGTTTTTTGTATTAGAGTCTAGCTTAGTTGCTTGAGGACAAGCAAAGGTTCGGTTTGGGGAGTTTGATGAATGTGTATTTTACACTTTCATTCGAGTCTTTTTCACCTATTTTAGCTATCCTCTATGTTAATTTAGCTATATTTTAGTGCATTTTATTAGAATAGTGTCACGTTTCCTTTTAGATTTTATTTTACTGGTTTTGGTTGAAATTCGAAGATTTCCGGGCAATTATATTGAAGTTGACAAGGAATTGGTGTTCCAGAAGCCTATTTGGAGTATCTGAAGGTTTCCGGATAGGATTTGAAGTCTAGGGGCCGAATCTGGAGGTTAGAAGGCTACTAGAAGTCAAAAACCGAGTCCGAAAAGGGGAAGAAATCCAAAAACGCGGAATTCCGCGAGAAATACCCGGGGGCGAACCGCCGCATAGCTGGGGCGAACCGCCCCGTGGTTTTTCGGGGCCTATATATAGTGCTCAGTTTTTCTCCGAAAATCATATCTTTCCAGACCTTCTCTCTCACCTCTCTCTATAGTTTTAGGTAGGAACTTCCCGGGGCCTGTCCTGGGAGTTCTGTAGCTTAGGGGATACTTTTTCATAGCAGTTTGGAGCTCGTAGGATCGCAATCATCCGGAGATTGACAACCTTCGGTAACTTTGTATCTTACAGTTTTATTCTACTTATTTTATATTCTTTCAACATGTTCTCTTCTATGATTTCTGTTGATTGCATGCCTATTATGAGTAGCTAAACTTATCGTTGGTGGTAGTATGTGAATTCTTAGCGAAGGGAAGATAATCATGCGAATGGCTATATCGCGCATTATACTCCGTGTCATTGCTTTATTTCGTTGATCAGGCACAACCTAAATTCTCGTATGTTGTATTAATTATTATGCACAATTGGACACTTGTCGACCTGTGTGCGAGTTTATCTTCGTAGTGTTGAATAATTACGGAACACATTAGGACAATAGTGATTGACTGGTCAGACCAATTATCTTCGTAGTGCTTAATGTTTGCAACAGGACACTAGATTGATTCAAAGATCTCTATGCAAGACTGAGGAATTTATGCATGATTATCGACCCGTTATGCTAAGAAGGACCATACTATCACCAATCTCCATTATCTGCTAGAAACCCCTTTTGCTATCTGTCTGCTGTTTTATATTTTCTTGTTAAATAGATAAAGCTAGTTATAGTCCTGAGAGAACGACGCTCGAGTCATTCTACTGCTACACTACGGTTTTCGTTGTAGTTGTGGATTGCCTTTGGCTAAATAACAAATTTATTTGCGTGAACTCGGAGCACGACATCCGCGCGTTCGTCAGTGTCACTTGTCGACACCAACAGAATCCAGGAGTACCTCACTGGACTGTTGTAAAGAACATTCTTAAGTACCTTCGACGGACTAAGGAAATGTTCTTGGTGTTTGGTGGAGAACCAGAATTAAAGATGTCTGGTTATGTCGACGCTGGATTTGAATCAGATCCTGATGACTTTGAGTCACAGACAGGATACGTATTCAAATTGAACGGAGGAGCTATCTGTTGGAAGAGTTCTAAGCATGCCACAATTGCTGATTCATCCACAGAAGCCGAGTACATTACTGAATCAGAAGCATCGAAAGAAGCTGTCTGGATTTCAGAGTTCTTGAAGGAATTGAGGGTTGTTCCTGCTCCTAGTCCAATAACGATTTATTAGGACAATACGGGCGCCGTCGCTCAAGCTAAGGAGCCTAGATCTACAAACAAGAACGTACATGTACTTACAAAGTATCACGTTATATGTGAGATATTGATAGAGGAGAAGTTAGTATAGAACGTGTCTCTACCACGGACAACGTGGCAGATCCTTTCACCAAGGTCTTATCAGTGGAAGTCCACTTAAGACATTATGCTAATCTGGGCATTAGGCATAAAGGTGACTGGCTCTAGTCCAAGTGGGAGATTGATAGTGTATATGTCCTAGAGACAGTCCTTACTAAGGGCGTGGTGCCCTTATAGAGGGCATATATGTACTATTACACAGGTCAACGTAATATAATATATGTTTGTTGCATTTTACTATTGAGTATCGCTTTCATATTTATATTACACCAGGCTGCAGCATGTCATATCTTTATTACTGTCTGTATTGATATTAAACATGTCCCCTCGGATAGATGACCGATCACATAGATAGTGGGAGCTATGTGAGTTATCATCTATCCCAAACTCTCCCTAGTCGAGGTTCATCTCGGATGTAGGGGTCTGAATGAACCAGACAAGACTAGTATGCGTGGAGGTTATACTTGTTGGAGCAAGTGTGAGCCGATCCCACGATCACGGAACGGATTGTTGGACAATCGAGAAACGTTCCCATAACTGCGCATAGTTGTTCGAAGAAGCTTTATCGAACAATGGAAGTACCCATCGGACACTCCCATCGATGTATACTCTACACCGAAGTGTCTATGGGAACCGGAAAGTTGTCGAAGTGATGCCATTCGTCCTTTGTACTTACAGGACTTTATCATCACATTTGTTGCCCCATATCCTTGGTGGACCCGTCGATGTCAGCTCTGGATAAGCAGTTGACCTAAGACACGATCCAGGATTATGGCTACATACAAATGGGGATGATAAGTGATTCTGTGAAGGATTCATCTCTCAAGTGTAGCACAGGAGAGCACTGCTCATAGTCGTTCATAGTTGTGATGGTAAAACCGCTGGCCATCGTATCAATATTATTATGATGGTCATAATAGATATTGGATTCACCATGCAACTCACTGAAGACGCCCGTGGATGTATTATTGGGATAGACACTTCATCGATCCTAGATACATTCGAGCAAGTCAGATGAAGGGACGTTACCATCGCCGCGTTGAGCGTAACAGACTTCGCAGCGAAAGGGTTAGCTTTGAGAAACCTCTCAAACGTCCTCATGTATTAATATTGCAAATGGAACCGTCTAGGAATTCCATGTTGCCTAGTCTAGGACTTGCTTAATACGATGAGGCTCTATGGGTCACACTATGTGGTGATTCAGCCTATCAGAATATCCTTGAAGATGGAATCGCAATTAATTTGGAATTAATTGTGATTGATGGATTATAATTGATTTGGAATTAATTATAATATTTAGTGGCTCAATTAATGATTTGGAATTATTAATTGAATTGGCTAATTAATTGTATTTTATGTAAATACAATTAAAGATTATATTTTGGAAATATAATAGAGGTTTGATTTGAAAGGACATGTTAATTTAGAATTAACATATGCACTTGGGAAAAATCTACTTGGAGTTTGAATTGCCTTAGAACTATAAGTGGGTCCCAAAATCGGGACCCACCTACTGTCCCTGGGAGAGCGCGCGCGCGCGCATATGCTGGATAGGGGAAGGAGTTCGACTCCTTCCTCTATTAGAAGTCTAAGGGATAAGTTAGATTTTCCTGATTGAGTTTTAATTTTATTGGGAATGAATCTAGACTTGAAATTGGTTTCCTAGTGCGATAAGAATTAGATTCTTATTCCTTTATGAAGTCTAATTGCTTATGCTTTAGGCTTCTATTGACTACTATATATAGTAGACTATTAGAGAGCTTTTGACATAGATTTTCACACAGTTGAAGAATCAAATTCTTAGAGAATTATTCTACCCAGTTTTCTTAGAGAAAATAAAAGCTCTCCCCTCCTCTATAAGCCACCCGCACGCGCCACCTACCGGAGGAATCGCCGCCCCATCTTCTTGGTCACACAAAGAATATCCTAGCATTATTTCCGATTGGCTGTTCATCCGTGGATACCAAGGTTGAGGTTCTAGGAGCTGGAAACTAACTTTTATTGTCTTGCAGATAATCAAAGTATTGCAGATATCTTCGACTTCGACGAAGGAGAAGATACACCGGATTATTTTGAAGACTTGGAAGCTACTTTGGAAGAAAGGTTAGTCTTCTAATTGACGTGTTTAAATATATACGGCATATACATAATCAATTAACCTGTATGTTAAGAAAATTTTGAAATTCCGCTGCGTACCCTAGGGGTAACTCTGACCATATTTTCTTACAATACGGGCACCGTCGCGCAAGCCAAGGAGCCTAGATCTACAAACAAGAACAAACATGTACTTAGAAAATATCACGTGATTCGTGAGATTATTGATGGAGGAGAAGTTAGTTTAGAACGCATCTCTACCACGGACAACATGGCAGATCCTTTCACCAAAGTCTTACCCGTGGAGGTTCATTTAAGACACTATGCTAATTTAGGGATTAAGCATAAAGGTGGATGGCTCTAGTCCAAGTGGGAGATTGATAGTATGTATGTCCTAGAGACAACCTTTATTAAGGGCAAATGTACTATTACACAGTCAACGTAATATATTATATGTTTGTTTTTCCATGTTTGTGTTTACATATGTATTTATATATTACACCAGGCATACAACATGTTATATCTTTATCTGGTTGGTATGTATAGATATCAAACATGTCCCTAGTGGATAGATGACTGATCACATAATTAGTGGGAACTATGTGAATTATCATCTATCCCAAATTCTCCCTAGTCCATAATTAGGGGTCTGGATGAGGCAATAGAGACTAGTATGCGTGGAGGTTATACTTGTTAGAGCAAGTGTGAGTCGATCCCACCACCACGGAACGGATCGTTAGATGAATCCATGATGTTCCCATAACTGCGCATAGTTGTTCGAAGAGGATTCCGAACAATGAAAGTACCCACCGGATACTCCCATCGACGCATACTCTACACCAAGGTGTCCATGGGAACCGTAGTTGCCGAAGTGATGCCATTCGTCCTCTGACTCTCAGGACTTTATCATCACATTTGTTGCCCCATGTCTTTGGTTGGAATCCAATGCCCGCTCTGAATAAGCAGCTGGCTACGGCCCTTCTTGGATCATGGGTATATTACAAATGTGGATGATAAGTGTTCCAGAGATGATTCATCTCTCATGTGTAGCATTGGAGAGAACTGCTCAACTTATTCATAGTTGTGTTGGTAAATCGCTGGCCAGCGTATCGATATATTTTTGAATGGTCATAAGATATATCACATTAACCAAGCAACTCACTGAAGACACCAAGAGTGTATTATTGGGATAGACACATCATCGATCCTAGATACATCCAAGTCAGTCAGATGAAAGGAACTTACCATCGCCGCATTGAGTGCAACAAACTTCAACAATGAAAGGTAGCTTTGATAAACCTCTCAAACGTCCTCATGTATTAATATTGCAAATGAGACCGTCTAGGAATCCCATGACGCCTAGTAATGTTACTAGCTTAATACATTGAGGCCGTATGGGTCACACTATGTGGTGATTCAGCTTATCCGCATCACTATAGGATTGGGATTATAGTTAATTAAGATTAATTATAATTAGTTATGGCACAATTAATATTATGAGAATATTAATTGAATTTATTGTATTTATGAAAATACAATTAAAGATTATATTTTAAGAAATATAATTGAGATTGGAATTAAAAGGATATATTAATTTGATTAATATATGCACATGGGAAAAATATAATTCGAATTAGAATTGCCATAGACTTGCATGTGGGTCCCAAAAGTGGGACCCACATAACCCTCCTAGGCGTCGGCCGAGAATGAGTGAGGAGGAAGGAGTTTGACTCCTTCCTCCAATCAAACTTAAGGGCAAGGTTTCCTAATTGAGTTGTGATTTAATTAGGGAATGAACCTAGACATAAAGGTTTACTTGTGCAATAAGAATTAGAATTCTTATTACTTTTAGGAGTCTAATAGAATGTTCTTTAGGCTTCTATTGACTACAATATAAGTAGATGTTTAGAGAGCTGTTCAAACACACATTCTCATTCACTCTTCTATTCTCTCAAGAGAAAATAAAAAGCTCTCTCCGTTTTCTTACCTCAAACCGCCACCGTCGCCCCCCCCCCCCTCCTTGTCCTCTGGTCAACTGAGTTTCACTCGAGAATATCCTAGCATTGTCTCGATAAGCTATTCATCCGTGGATACCAAGGTTGAGGTTTACATAAGCTGGAAACTAATTTTTATTGTTTTGCAGGTTATCAAGAAGGCGAATTAGATATCTTCGACTTCAACGAAGGAGAAGATACAACTGATTATCACGAGGATCTTATCGATTAGAATCCAGCTATCAATTCTGTTTTAATTCTTGCTTTCGGAGTATTGTAAGTCATCTAACTAATGTGATTCAATACATGTTATATGCATGATCAATTAGTATGGATGTTAAGAAAATTTTGAAATTTCGCTGCACCACCCTAGGGGTAATTCTGACCGTATTTGCTTACACTCATATCTTATCATAGTGGATTCAGTCCTAGAAATGACAAAGTGGATTAGTTGAGGGATTACGCCACCCTTAGATACCACTATAAAGTGTTTGTGTGATTTACTTACATGCAGTTATCTTTCAGCAAGTTACTTTGTTTTTTTATCTATTTATCTTTTACTTGTTGAATTTGTTTTTTCGTTAAAAGCACTTATTGTACAAGCCTTCCGCACTTTGAATTTAAGTATCAGCAACCTTATCACTGGAAAGTAACAAGTACTTGTTGAGAAAGTTAAGTACCAGCAAACTCATTACTGAAAAGTGTTAGGCACTTGCTGAGAAAGTTATTAGACGACGAAAAAGTTTTAAAGACTATTAACCCCCCCCCCCCTCTAGTCTTTACTTGTTGTCTAAAGGGACCAACAAGTGGTATCCGAGCTAGAGGTTCTTTAACCTTCAGCACTGAACCTAGATCCCCTTAGGTGCTTTCCGTAAATAACTTTCACTTGATCAATTTGGTAGTTGTTTGCTGACATGATGTCTCTGGGAGATGCTCCCTAGTTAAAGCTGGAAAACTATGAGAAATGGCGAAACAATATGATGCTACATCTTGAGGCCATTAGTGATGAGATTGTTACTGCCATTAATGATGGACCACTCAAGATCGCTAAGGTTGTAAAATCCTACCCGCACACCACAAAAGACAAAGATGTTATAGACATACCTAGTGGTGATCCAGTCGACAAGGTTGTGGATAAACCAAGAGAGGAACGGACTTCTGATAAAGCCAAAACATTCCATCTTGATGGCCAAGCAAGAAACATCATTATTCGATCTACTCCAGACACCATACAGTGCAAACTGTGGGGTGCTAAGACTGAAAAAGAAGCTTGAAAAATGGTTCAAGATCTTTGTGCGGGATCTGACAAAACCAAGGAAAACAAACTCGAAGTGCTAAAGTTGAAGTTTCAAAATTTCAAACAAGGTATGATGACAGTGTTTTTTACACTATCATTCGGGTTTTTTTCACCAATTTAGCTATCCTCTTGCATGCATTTTAGTGTATTTTGTTAGAATAGTATCACGTTTCCATTTCTTTTGTTATTTTAAGGTTTTATGTAAATATCGCACTTTTGGATATAAATCATGGCGAAACAATGAAGTTTTCGTGAATGAGATCACCCGTGGTGTGTCAAGGAGTACCGGGACGAGTTTCCAGGCTAAAAGACCATGTTTCGGAGCTCAAAACCGTCCCAAGGGCCAAAATCGAAGATCAGGAGGAAGAAAAGGCACGGGCAACTCTCTGCCCGTGCCTGGCGGTCCGCCCGATGTCCGGCGGTCCGCCGCGGAGCTGCCGACAGCTACTATATATAATTGTAAAAGCTGCAAATTTTCATATCTTAGATCGTTATTTTGCAGACTTAAACCCTAGAGCTTGTTCTGGGTATTTTTTCTCTTAGAACCATTGTTTCTTAGCGATTTTGGAGCATTGAGTAGAGATTTGGACATCAATTGATCTCACCTTGCTACATCTTTGTGAGTTTAGCAATTCACCGGATATTGACAACCTTTGGTGGTAACTTTGTATCTCACAGTTTCTGCTATTTATCTTTCAATTCAACTATGTTTTCTTATATGATTGCTATTGTTGTTTATGATTCTGATATGAGTACCTAAAAATCTAGTTGGTGATAGTATGTAAATTCGTAGATAGGGTTCATATTATGCATGATTGAGTTTCTGAGTCTTTACTTGTTTTATTGTTATATTCGAATCTTTGATCCGACTAAGCCAATATCTTCGTAGAAAAGTGTTAGAAACACTAGGACAATTCAAGATCATCGTTTTCAATATCTCCAATTACAAGTACTGCTTGAACTAAGACTGACAACCTTAGCCAAGTATTAGTATAGATAAGAAGCTTTCAAAATACACGTCTACAAATCTGTTTTTAGTGTTTGTTAATTCGAATTACTTTTAAATCAGTACGAGTTGCACTTTCATGCATAATTAGAACTTGATGCTTAGAATGAGCATGCTATCACCAGCTCCCATCATATATTGTTAAGTCAAGCTAAGTCAAATTTGTTTTCTGAAATTATATAGTTAGTTATTTAGTTAAAGCTAGTTTAGTCCCTAAAGATCGACATTCGAGGTCATCTTACCTCTGCACTACGTGTTTTGTGTAGTTGTGAGTTGCACTTTGGCTAAAACAAATTTATTTAATTGTTCGAGTCTGAGAATCTCGTTCATCAAATTGGCGCCGTTGCCGGGGACTATTACTCCTTTTTACTCTTTAGCTTATTTATATTTTCAGCATTCAATTCACAGAATTAGTATTTTAGTTTGTGTCTGATAATTCAGATGTCCTTATCGTATTTATCATGTTTTCATATTCATATTCTGCGTATGTTATGTGTTTTACGATCATGAGTAACTAGTTATCTTGTTGGTGGTAGTTTGGAAATCGATGTTTGTGGTTGAGATTGCATGTTAGTATTGCTAAATTAAGTGCAACAACCTTAGGAAATCGATGCTTATGGTTGAGATTGCATGTTAGTTATGCTAAATATAAGTGCAACAACCTTAGGAAATCGATGCTTATGGTTGAGATTGCATGTTAGTTATACTAAATATAAGTGCAACAACCTTAGCTAGATTAGTTCCATACTACCACCTCATTGTCATCAAACTAAACTACCAAGCGCTAGGGTTTACTCTCAGCAACTTCACTTTCATACCTCATTTCTTTCCCCCTATCTTTTTCAGCAAATTTATCTAATCTTCTCTTGGTTACCTTGCGTGCTTGCGCTCTTTGTATATATTATTAAATTAGAGGATTTTTTTTCCTTGCAAGTTCTTTTTGTTATTCTTTTGTGGATTCTACTCCTTGGTTTCTTGTTTCCTCCTGTGCAGAAACTAGTTCCTTGTAAGGATGAGTATGCGAGCTTCTTTGACAAGGTATGTGCAATCTCGAGGGCCTTGCATAACATTGGACGAAGATTGCAAGGATTATGACTTTGATCCTTCGTCCTACTCCATTGTTTCCACGTTTTCAAGTGGTGATGATCCAAGAGGGTTCTTAGACACGTTCGAGGAAGGTGTGTTGAGGATACCTCGTGAGAATGTGGAGGGGGTTATTTTATCACATGATCAGCTTTGTATAAGAGGATTTATGGGAGCCTTGAGAGGGAGCGCTCGAGAATGGCTCAAAATCCTGCCGCAATATCATTGCACACTTGGGGTGAAATAACCAACAAGTTTCTAGAACATTGGGATTGGGACTCACCTCCCGGTTCAAAGACATGGACGTCTCGTTTCGCTAGTCCGCCACCAGAAATCGACATAGCCAATGTAGAGGAATGTGGTGAAGAATCTATTGATGAAGCCTCTTCAGTGCTTAGCTTGGATTCCACGTCCTTAATTGAGGATGTCAAGACTGTTGGTAAAAAAGAAGTCGTGGAGGAGGTGATGACTGAATCCATTGCTTCACCTGAGTCAGACAGTGATGTCTTGAGTTTTGTTGAGATCGAGGAGCTACTCTCTGAAGATTTTGGTGTCTCTGAATCGACATGATTGGATTCTATTGGTATAGATTCTATTGCTACAAACACTCTTGATCTTGACTCCTATGTTCTGGTCCATGCACCCACCTATGAGTTTCAAGGGAGTTTTGATCCACTTTTCTCTTTTTATTTTCCATCCGATTCCCTTAGTTATTTTTTAGATTTTGATTTTACTGATTTTGTTAATTTTAGTTTTCAGGGAATCATGGACTTGCTTGAGCTGCTAAGGAGAGGAGCCAAGGATGGTTCCCAAGATGCAAGGAGTAATGGAACGGATGCACAAGATTCGTTTCCATTTGATAATGGATAGCCTTAGTGGTATTGCTTGCATGTAGTTTAGTTTTATCACCTTCTTGCATTGCATACATATTTATTTTGAGCACTTCATTGTTTTTTCTCCTATGCTTAAGTATGTTTTTGGTGATAGAATAGGTAAAAAGATGGTAAATTTGTGTATGGAACGGAAAAAACTCGGCGCCGGGATCTGGAGCTCCTAGGCGAACCGCCCCCCACACGGGGCGGTGCGCCCGGGAGGGCCAGCCCGCCTGGGGCTCTCTGGATGGCCCAGGCGAACCGCCCCCCACAAGGGGCGGTGCGCCTGGGGGGTCTAGAGCGCTGGGTGTCCGGATTTTCATCCGACACCCCATTTTGTCCCATGTTCAAATTTATCGATCTTTTTATCCTTTTTATCACCCGCTTTGGTTTCTCACGAGTTTCATTGACTAATACAGTTACAGGTACTCTTCCATCTCTCACCCAATATCCACTTTCGGGGTTCGGGACGTACAACAAAGTTTAGGTTTGGGGGGGGGGGGTTATCTCTGGATATTCCAATGACTTATATTTCTCATTTCAACTCGTTTTTCTTTGGATTTAGTTTGTTCGTATGCATTCACCCTTAGTCTAGTTTTGCATGATGTTGTGTGGAGTTTAATTCCAAAATTTTTAAACTTTTTCATTGTATAGACTAGGTGTTTGTGACCATTGCCCATACATTGCATCTCTATGGAATAGTTTGAGGTTTGTCTCGCTTGGCTTGTCATATTTGTATGTGCACTAGTTAAACTTGGTAGTCTCGACATCATTATGTGGTGTTTTCTCTACTGCGGTTCGCGAAGGCCTTATAAAATGTTGCATGTTAGAGTCTTTGGTTGTATTCTCGTATAATTATGTACCTAAGAGGCAACAAGTCTTCACCTTGATTTTTGAGATTCCTAAATGCCTAGGAAGGAGGTAGAGTGAGGTGTGTGATCCTTTGTTTGAAACCTATTCTAACGAATAGGCTTGGGGAGGGGGTTACCATTATTATGACTTGTTTTTCGTCTTGTTGAGTCATGTTGATTTTTTTTTTCCTGTGAGTTTGTGCTCCAACCTATTCTTTCGAATAGGTTTGGGGAGGTCGTTGTAGTGTCATTGTTATTTCCTTTCATTGTACTTCCATTGTGCTACTGCTGGCTATATAAGAAAAAAAAAGAAAAAAGGAAAAAAAAAAAAAAGAGAAAAGAAAAAAAAAGAGAAAGTTCCAGAATCTGGAAAAAGAAAAAAAAAGAATAAGACCCAAAAAAACAAAAGAAGGGTCCAAGCAAGCCAAAAAGCAGTTTTAGCAAAGGATTGCATTATTTTTCAGCTTTTGTAGTAGTTCGTAATCGAGTTGTAAATTCTTCCTTGTGTTCTCGTGTCGCCTAGTCCAAGGCTTGTTCTAGACCACCCCTCGTCCTGCCATTCAAGAAGTGGTGAAGAGTTTTTATTTAAGAGTCGGGTAGAATAGGGGGGTGTTGTCTTTTACGGAACCCTCCTTCGTTTGATGAGAGCCAGTATTGGTTCGACCTCTCTTGAGGGAAAGTCTCACTTGGTGAACAGTAGTAAGCCCTCAGTTTCATAGGCACGGGGCAACCATTTGTATTTTAATATGCATCATTACGTCGTCATTGACTAGGTCCAGGTAGAGAATGTTACGAGAGACTCTCTTGTTTAACGAAGTGCATATGTGAATGTGTATATGTTCAATCGAGACATTCTTCAACCTACTTCCATGTTATGATTTGTATGGTCTTTGTTCATAAGCATTTGGTAGATACAATTGTTTAGTTCTTCTTATTTGGCATGATACTCCTCTTTGTGTTGCATGTAGGTTGCATAGAGTCTAGCTAGTTGCTTGAGGACAAGCAAAGGTTTGGTTTGGGGAGTTTGATGACAGTGTTTACACTATCATTCGGGTCTTTTTCACCAATTTAGCTATCCTCTTGCATGCATTATAGTGCATTTTGTTAGAATAGTATCACGTTTCCATTTCTTTTGTTATTTTCAGGTTTTAGGTGAAAGTCGCACTTTTGGATATAAATCATGGCGAAACAATGAAGTTTTGGTGCAATGAGATCACCTGTGGTGTGTCAAGGAGTACCGGGACGAGTTTCCAGGCCAAAAGACCAAGTTTTGGAGCTCAAAACCGTGCCAAGGGCCAAAATCGAAGATCCAGAGCAAGAAAAGGCACGGGCAACTCTCTGCCCGTGCCAGGCGGTCCGCCCGGTGTCTGGCGGTCCACCGTGGAGCTGCCGACAGCTACTATATATAATTGTAAGAGCTGCGAATTTTCATATCTTAGATCATTATTTTGCAGACTTAAACCCTAGAGCTTGTTCTGGGTATTTTTTCTCTTAGAACCATTGTTTCTTAGCGATTTTGGAGCATTGAGTAGAGATTTGGACATCAATTGATCTCACCTTGCTAGATCTTTGTGAGTTTAGCAATTCATCGGAGATTGACAGCCTTTGGTGGTAACTTTATATCTCACAATTTCTGCTATTTATCTTTTAATTCAACTATGTTTTCTTATATGATTGCTATTGTTGTTTATGATTTTGATATGAGTAGCTAAACATCTAGTTGGTGATAGTATGTAAATTCGTAGCTAGGGTTCATATTATGCATGATTGAGTTTCTGAGTCTTTTACTTGTTATATTGTTATATTCGAATCTTTGATCCGACTAAGCCAATATCTTCGTAGAAAAGTGTTAGAAACACTAGGACAATTCAAGATCATCGTTTTCAATATCTTCAATTACAAGTACTGCTTGAACTAAGACTGACAACCTTAGCCAAGTATTAGTATAGATAGGAAGCTTTCAAAATACACGTCTACAAATCTGTTTTTAGTGTTTGTTAATTCGAATTACTTTTAAAGCAGTACGAGTTGCACTTTCATGCATAATTAGAACTTGATGCTTAGAATGAGCATGCTATCACCAGCTCCAATCATATATTGTTAAGTCAAGCTAAGTCAAATTTGTTTTCTGAATTTATATAGTTAGTTATTTAGTTAAAGCCAGTTTAGTCCCTAGAGATCGACACTCGAGGTCATATTACCTCTGCACTACGTGTTTTGTGTAGTTGTGAGTTTCCGTTTGGCTAAAACAAATTTATTTGATTGTTCGAGTCTGACAATCTCGTTCATCAAGGTACCACTAAGTCACTGGAAGACTTGGATTTCAGATTCACAACTCTTGTAAGTGAAATGGCTGGGTGCTGGAAACTTCAATTCAGATTCTGAAGAGGTGAAAACCATAATCAAAAGTTTGAATCAAGAGTGGATTCACACTCAGAATTTCTACTACAACCAACGAATGCCTAACATCACTCCAATAGAGTTGTTCTCTCACCTTGCTGCTGTCAACTATGAGACAAAGAAAAGAGAAAATGTGTTTGCTGAAATATCGCAAAACATTGCTCTTACTGCCAAGCCTTCATCTTCTTAAAAGAAGAATGAAAAAGAGCACGCTGATGAAAGTGCTCTTGCAGTTAGAAACATGAAGAAATTCATCAACAAGGAGCTTCAAAGGCGCAAAGCAAAAGAGAAGCTAAAGAAGCATCTTGGTAACAGCTACCATAAGTACAAGAATGAAGCTAGCTCGCTGAACAAGCAAGCCCAGCAAGCAAATTCTTCTGAAGAACCAGCAGTTGGCAATGATCTTTGTTTTTATTGCAAAAAGCCTGGACACGTCAAAGCAAACTATCCTTTGCTGGAAGGGAACTCTACTGAAAAGAAGAAAAAATTCAAAAAGGCTTTAATTGTTGAAGAAAAGAAGAAGCTTCAAGCAAAAATCGATGCCATATGCATTGAGACAAGTTCAGAAGACAGTGAGGTAGAAAGTTCAAACACTAAAGAAGAGGAAGCTACATTGGATGTGGAGATAGGCAAAGAAGTTTGTGGAATCGCCATGGAAGCTTACCCTGATGTGTCAAACTACGAGTTTTGCCTCATGACTGATCAAGTAATTTCTCCTACCTCTAACTCTGATTCAGAAAGTGAAGAGGAGATTGATCTTGATAGAATTCAAGGAGAAATCGAAAGATTTGAGAAAACAGCAAGAGAAACTACAAAATGCTGAACTTCTGACCAAGCAAACTACTGAAAAGTACATTGTGCTAAGTGCCGAGACAGAAAAGAAAGATGCTGAAATATTGCATCTTAAAAAGCTAGTTGCTAAAGCTACAGAGAAAAACGCTCAAATGGCAATAGAGTTGGAAGAATACCAGTCTTCAATTCTGAAGTTACTTGCTGAAATACAAGAGATGAAAAGATGAAAGTCAATTTCAAATCTTACACAAATGCTAGTAACACTCTAACTGAACTAAACTCTTATCTGAGAGATCCATCTCAGAAAGAAGGTTTAGGTGCCACTTATGAAGTGATGACGTGATACTCTTGAGTAAAGACAAATCACCAATAACATTTGTTCGTGCCACTGATAGTGGTCAACAAGAACTCTATCAAATTGGTCAATCTAAGGTTGCTGAAGCAAGCAATCAAGTACCTATGACCAAGAAGCCCGCTGTTTCTACTCAAAGTAACAAGACTTCAAAAGAAAAACAGGTTGCTGAAAAGCAATCTGGTAAGGAAAAGGTTGCTAACAATCAACCTGCCAAACAAGTTTCGGAAAAGCAATTTGGGAAGATTACTTAAAGAAGTAAACAGAAGATCTTTGCTGACAAACCTGAATCAAGTAAGGTTGCTGAAATAAAAACTTAGCGTTCTCCGAAAAGTGGACTTGGTTACAAGAATAAGCAAAACCAACTCTTTCACGAGTACAAGCAGAGTCAGCAAAGATACTTCAAAGAACTGAACAAATCCAAGCCTATGAGTACGAACAATACTCAAAATGCTAGTACTAGAAGAAATCTTGCTAGAAAAGAACTTACTGAAAAGTATGTTCAGCAAAAGGGAAAACCAAACAAGACACCACATCAGAAAGTGGATTTGACCAGCAATGATCAAAAGTCTTTTGGTTGAAAACCATCTAGTTCCTCAGCAAGTAGGAAACAAGTCAAGATTGAAAAAGTCAAGACTTGGGTTTCCACTGGACGCTTTCTTGAACATGTTAATGGACATCCAAGTTTGGATAATTAACTTGTTTGGTCTTGATTGTGCAGACTTCAGCCACGGAGACAAACAATGCAGTTTGGCACTTTGACAGTGGCTGCGGAAAGCACATGACGGGCAATAAGAAAAACCTTATAAACTATAGACGGTGCTCTAAAGGTCCAACAATAAGGTTTGCTGGTGGAGAACTTGCCCCAACAAAAGTCTTTGGAGATGTCAAAATTAGTTGCATAACTATCAAAGGAGTACTACACGTCAAGAATCTCAAGTTCCACTTGTTTAGCATGAGTCAGTTTGCTGACAAATGATATTTCATAAAGATCAAGAGTGATGAATGTAGACTCATTGACTTTGAGACCAAAAAGACAATTCTAATTGCTAGAAGAATTGGAAGTCTATATAATGTGGATTGGTCTTCAACAATCATTGAAAAATGTCTAGTTTCTGACCAAGGAGGCCTTGCTGAAAATGCATGGCTTTGGCATAAAAGAACAAGTCATCTGAATTTCAAGACGCTGAATAAGCTGTCTAAGAAGGGACTTGTAGTTGGGCTACCCAAACTTACTTACAAGAAACACGGAGTTTTCTCAGTCTGTCAGCAAGTAAAGCAAACAAATTTCTCCTTCAAGAACAAATTGGTCCAATCAACTACAAAACCTCTACAGTTGCTTCATATGGACTTGTTTGAATCCTAGCAACAAGTTATGTAGGCAAAAAGCATGGTCTAGTTGTTGTGGATGATTACTCATGATTTACTTGGGTTATTTTCATCAATGACAAATCAGAAACTAAGAATGAAATACCTAACTTGTTGAATAAACTCGAAGTCATGAAAAATGACAAGGTATAACTCATTCGAACTGGCCATGGTACTGAGTTTGTAAATCAGTACATAATTGAGTATTGCACTTCTAAAGGCATACAACATCAGTTATCCTCAGTAAGAACTCCTCACCAAATTGGAGTTGCTGAAAGGAAGAACAGAACCCTTAAGGAAGCCGCATGGACTATGCTTGCTGACACTAAAATAAGTGAATCCTATTGGGTTTAAGTTGTTAATACAACTTGCTACACTCAGAATAGATGCTTGATTAACAAGGAGTACAATAAAAATCCATATGAGCTATTTATTGGAAGATGTCCAAGTATCATACATCTAAGAGTGTTTGATTGTAATTGTTTTGTTCTTAACAATGGTAGAGAGTACCTAAGAACATTTCAACCAAAAGCAGACGAAGCTATTTTTCTTGGTTACTCCTTGCACAACAAAGCTTATAGAGTTTACGACAAGAAAGCACAAAAGATTGACGAATCAGTGCATCTTATTTTCCATGAGAATAAGCAAGGAGTTCGCACTGAAAAAAAAAGTTTCAGAAAGTATGAAGAAGTTGATACAAGAACAGGGTGCTGAGAAAAGAGCGGAAACAGCCAAACTCATTGAGCTAGATGATGAATCTGACGATGAAAGGCCAAAGCCAAGTAATGATAAGATGAATATAGTTCATGATAAGGAATTTTCAGCGAAAGACTCAGTTGCTCCTGAGGTTAATGAAATAGAGCAATCACATGTGCCTACTAATGAGTTACCTCAAACCAGCAATACTGATCAAGTAGTTGCTGATGAACCCACACCATTAGAGTCACAACCAGAAACCAGTAGTACTGAACAAGTACATGCTGAAGAGTCACATGCTGAAACGCATACATATCAAGATCCTAAAAGCAGAAAACATGTTAACAAATGAATTAGAGATCATCCCTCCAAGGATATGATTGGTGATATTGACATACGTGATGAACGCGGATGTCGTGCTCCGAGTTCACGTCAAATAAATTTGTTATTTAGCCAAAGGCAATCCACAACTACAACGAAAACCGTAGTGTAGCAGTAGAATGACTCGAGTGTCGTTCTCTCAGGACTATAACTAGCTTTATCAAATCTAATTTAGAATATAAAAACAACAAACAGATAGCAAAGGGGGTTTCTAACAGATAATGGAGATTGGTGATAGTATGGTCCTTCTTAGCATAACGGGTCGATAATCATGCATAAATTCCTCGGTCTTGCATAGAGATCTTTGAATCAATCTAGTGTCCTGTTGCAAGTATTAAGCACTACGAAGATAATTGGTCTGACAAGTCAATTACGATTGTCCTAATGTGTTCTGTAATTATTCAACACTACGAAGATAATTGGTCTGATGGTCGACAAGTGTCCAATTGTGCATAATAATTAATACAACATACGAGAATTTTGGTTACAACTGATCAACGAAATAAAGCAATGACACGGAGTATAATGCGCGATATAGCCATTAGCATGATTATCTTCCCTTCGCTAAGAATTCACATACTACCACCAACGATAAGTTTAGCTACTCATAATAGGCATGCAATCAACAGAAATCATAGAAGAAAACATGTTGAAAGAATATAAAATAAGTAGAATAAAACTGTAAGATACAAAGTTACCGAAGGTTGTCAATCTCCGGATGATTGCAGTCCTACGAGCTCCAAACTGCTATGAAAAAGTATCCTGTAAGCTACGGAACTCCCAGGACAGGCCTCGGGAAGTTCCTACCTAAAACTATAGAGAGAGGTGAGAGAGAAGGTCTGAAAAGATATGATTTTCGGAGAAAAACTGAGCACTATATATAGGTCCCGAAAAACTACGGGGCAGTTCACCCCAGCACGCGGTGGTTCACCCCAGAGTTTTCTCGCGGAATTTTCGCGTTTTCGACGCGTTTTTGGATTTCTTCACCTTTTCGGACTCGGTTTCTGACTTCTAGTAGCCTTCTAACCTCCAGATTCGGCCCCTAGACTTCAAATCCTATCCGGAAACCTTCAGATACTCCAAATAGGCTTCTGGAACACCAATTCCTTGTCAACTTCAATATAATTGCCCGAAAATCTTCGAATTTCAACCAAAACCTGTAAAATAAAATCTAAAGGGAAACGTGACACTATTATAATAAAATGTACTAAAATATAGCTAAATTAACATAGAGGATAGCTAAAATAGGTGAAAAAAACTCGAATGAAAGTGTAAAATACACATTCATCAATACGCAAAGTGACTAGATCCAAGGTATCTACCAACCAGGAACTTGCTGAAGAAGCAATAGTTGTTGAGATAGAAGCTTTGTTCTCTTGCTTTGTTTCTGAAATTGAACCCAAAACCATAGAAGAAGGTTTAAAGCACTATGAATGAATCAAGGCAATGCAAGAACAAATGGATCAATTTGAAAGGAACAAAGTTTGGAAACTTGTACCCCTTGCTGAAGGAAAGAAAGTAATTGGTACTAATTGGGTGTTCAAAAACAAGCTGAGCGACTCTGGTGAAGTAACAAGGAACAAAGCACGTCTTGTTGCTCAAGGTTACTGTCAGACTGAAGGATTGGACTATGATGAGTCATATGCACAAGTTGCAAGATTGGATGCAATTAGACTTTTCTTGGCCTTTGCTGCTCATAACAACTTTATAGTTTACCAAATGGATGTTAAAAGTGCATTCCTAAATGGTGAACTTGTTGAAGAAGTCTATCTAGAACAAGCCCCTGGCTTTGAACTTCCCTCAGAAACCAAGATGGTATACAAGAAAGGTGAAGTTGATAAAACTTTGTTTACCATGAACCATGATGGTAAAATACACTTAGTCCAAATTTATGTGGATGACATAATATTTGGATCTAAGGACAAGCAACTTTGTGAAGATTTTGCCAAGCTCATGACTAACAAGTTCGAAATGAGCATGATGGGCAAATTGAATTATTTCCTAGGATTGCAAGTCAAGAAACTCAAAGATGGAATATTCATCAATCAAGCAAAGTATGCAAAGGAAATGCTCATAAAGTTCAGGATCAAAGAGGAGGAGAAACCTGAAAAGATCCCTATGAGCGTTGGTACCAAATTGGGCTATATTAAAGAAGACAAAGTGTCGATGAACACAAGTATAGGAAGCTCATTGGTTCCTTGCTGTATTTAACATTAAGTAGGCCTGACATTCAATATGATGTTTGTGTGTGTGCAAGATTTCAATCTGATCCCAGAGAATCACACTACAAGAAATCCCAGAAAATCACACTACAAGAAAGCTCTTAAAATACTGAAATATTGCAAAGGCACAACCAATGTTGGATTATGGTATCCAAAAGATTCTGGATTGGAATTGTTTGGTTATTCAGATGCTGATCATGGTGGATCAACTCTTGATCGGAAAAGTACCTCTGCAACTCTTGATCGGAAAAGTACCTCTGGAACTTGTCAGTTTCTAGGTACCAGACTAATTTCATGGTTCACCAAGAAGCACACCTGTGTGGCCAATTCATCTACTGAATCTGAATACATTGCAGCTGGTTGTTGTACTGGTCAAATCTATGGATTCAGCAACAACTAAGAGATTATGGTATTTCTGCAAAGAAAACACCAATCTTTTGTGATAATACAAGTGCTATTGCAATCACGCAAAATCCTAAGTTTCACTCAAGGACAAAGCACATTGATATTAGACACCATTTTATAAGGGGTCATGTGGAAAAAGGAGACATTGAGGTTGTCAAGATAGGTACTGATGATCAACTTGCTGACATCTTTACCAAGCCCCTTCCAGATAACAGGTTCACAATGCTAAGGTATAACCTTGGATTGATTGAACTACCTGTAATGACCAAATTCGATAAATAGCATAAATCCAATGTTTAAAAGGATTACAATCCAAATCCTCAACAGAAACAAATAGAGAAAAGTGAATGAAGTAATAGAAATCCCGATGGAGCTATCTTGTGAATTCACCTGAAATGTCAATGAATGTTGGATTAGGGAAATTGATAGTATAACTTCTGGAGAGCTAAGTGAAGAACTGAGAATTACCTCAATTCTACAACATGCCTTTCCCTTTGCTCAAGTCACTAAATATGTAGAGGAAGATGAGCATAGCTGGATGATGATTCCACATGATAAGGGCAGCTGGTCCAACGATTTTCTTACCCCAAGTAAAAAACTGTTAAGCCACAGTAGAAATAAAAGATTGGAAATAACAATCTGAAAAGGCCAAAGATAAAGGGCCAGTTGGGCTTGACTCATATGGATTGGGCCGGTTATTACATTGCCCACTCCTAAAAAATGCCTTGACCTCAAGGCAGGGAAAATTCAGGAAATTGTACTGCTATCGAATCAACCTTCTCCTAGGTAGCTTGATCATTAGACAGAATGCTCCAATGGATCAAAACCTCTCTAACAGGACGATTTCTGAAAGAAGTAGTACGCTCAGCTAGGACAGCAAGGGGGTAAACATGCGGTGTACCTGTGTCGTCCAGTTCCGGTAGTGTAGAAACAGCAGTATACTTGGTTTTGATCAACTTCTTAAGAAGAGAAACATGGAAAAAACGTCATGCATTTTTGTGGACTGTGGTAGCCGTAACTGGTATGCAACGGGGCCAACTCGAGCTGTAATCTAAAAGGGACCAATTTCGAACTCTCTATCATTTCATTTCCTGTCGGCATATAGTTTCATCCTCTCTTGTGCGACCTCCAAGTTGCGTTTAAGCACCTGCATCATCTGTGGTCTATCTTGGACACTACTCTGTACAGCTGGATTACAAGCTTGAAGATGTGGTCCGAGTGAGAGTTGTGGAGGGTCATAACCGTACAAATCCTTAAAAGCAGTAGTCTGCAAGGAGTGGTGATAGTTGGTGTTATACCACCATTCAGCCATGGATAACCAATAACTCCACTTCTTCTGATGGTCATGAATGAAGCACCTCAAGTACGTCTCTACACATCGATTAACGCGTTCTGTTTGCCCATCGGTTTGTGGGTGGTGTGCCGTACTCATTTTAAGCTTGGTTCCCATCAAACTAAAGAACTCTTTCCAAAACGTACTTTGGAAAACCACATCACGATCTGAAATTATAACCTCAGGGGTACCATGAAGCTTGTGTATGTTGTCCATGTAGAGTTCGGCTAAATACTCCGCTGTATATGGGTGTTTGATTTCGAGGAAATGAGCATACTTGGTTAAACGATCCACCACGACCCATATAACTTTCTTTCCATCCGACATAGGCAAACCTTCTATGAAATCCATGGAGATTTGCGACCAAGGCTGGAATGGAACCTCTAAAGGCCGTAACAAGCCGGGATAAGCAACATTTTCATCCTTGCACCTTTTATAGATATCACAACTTGAAATGAACTTCTCAAAATATGCTTTCATATAACTCAAATGTATTCCAGAATGTCCTCCGGTAGAAGAACTATGTATTGCCTCTATTATTTTTAGTCGAATGGACTGAGAATTTCCAATCATGATTCTACCTTTGTAACGAAGAACACCATCCAACAAGGTGTATTCAGAACTGTTGTTGGACTGTAGTAGTATAGAGGTAGTAAGTTGCTCCATGTCAGAGTCCCCAAAGTAACTAGAACCTACCTCTTCGACCCACTGTGGACGAATTTGAGTTATAAGAGCACAATGTGCTGCTTCACTTTCTTGAGCTGCTTCCTGTTGATATTCGAACTTCCTTGACAAGGCATCTGCGACCAAGTTCGACTTCCCTTGTTTGTATTCGATTGTGAAGTCGTAACCCATCAATTTATAAAGCCACTTTTGTTGTAACGCATTCACAATCTTTTGTTCTTTGAGAAATTTGAGACTGATGTGATCTGTCTTGATAATAAATTTCGCTCCAATGACATAGTTTCACCATTTGCTAACCGAAGTCATTATGGCTAGCTCCTTTTCGTAGGTGGATAAAGCTTGGTTTTTGGGCACAAGGCCTGGCTGAAGTAAGCTATAAGACGACCTCTCTGCATTAAGACGGCTCCAATCCCAGTCTGACTTGCATCGATTTCCAGAACGAAAGGCTCAGAGAAGTCGGGTAAGGCTAAAATTGGGGATCAACTGGTTTTTAAGCTGCTAGAATGATTTGTCTGCGGCCTCACTCCACTGAAATGCTCCATTCTTGATTAAATCTATCAACGGTTTGGCTATAACTCCATATTGTCCAACAAATCTTCTATAATATCCCGTAAATCCTAAAAAACCCCTTAACGCCTTGAGAGATTTAGGAACAGGCAAATCTAGCATGGATATAATCTTTTCTGGGTCGGTGGACACCCGTGATTCACTGATAACATATCCCAGATATTCGACTTGTCTCATAGCGAAACCACATTTTGACCTTTTGGCATAAAGCTCATGCTGCCTCATCAAATCAAAAACTAAGGACAAGTGTTTACAATGCTCTTCCATATTTTTAGGGTAATTTTCATACAGACCCCCTGTTAGTTTCATCAATTACGAATCTTCCCCTGTTAGTTCAACAATAACATATTTCCCCTCGTTAGTGAAAAACAATTACATCTAGCCCCACGACTTTGACTTTCGGCGAATTAAGGCCTGGAAATGACAAATTTGCCCTCATTCAAAATTCAGATTTATTCTACACCCAACCACCATCAACTTTCCTTTATTGCACATATGACTCTAAGATTTCTTATTTTACAAAATTAACCTACATTACTTTTTTAACTTTCAAAATTATCCAAAATATTTTTGTAAACAAGTCCCTACACATTTTATATTTCAATACAAGCCTAAAAAATATTAAAACCAAAAAGGAATAATAATAATAATCCAAAAAATAAATAATTTAAAATAAATATTAAAAAAAAATTAAAGAAAAGAAAAAACAGATCGGAGCTCCAACTGGAGCTGGGCAGCTCTAGTCGGAGCTCTAAAAAGCTCCGACCGGAGCCATTTATAGCTCCGATCGGAGCAGCTTCGAGAAGCTCCGATTGGAGCTGTAATTAACTCCGATCGGAGCTAATTACAGCTCCGATTGGGGCTGAACACAGACCCAATCGGAGCTTCAAGTAGCTCCGATTGGGGCTGAAAACAGCCCCAATCGGAGAAGTTTTACAGCTCCAGCGGAGCTGTGTAAAACACCTCTGTCGGAACAGCTCCGGCGGAGCTTTTTCTGTCCGATCAGAGCTGCAATTTTGATGTCCGACCAGAGTTGTTGACAACTCTGGTACCGGAAAAATTCCGGTACCGGAGTTTAGAGGTTGAAGAAGAAGGTGATGAATAGAAAAAAAAGAAAAAGAAAATGTAGAAAAAGAAAAAGGAAAAGATAAATGAAAATAGAAAAATGTAAAATAATAATATTGGTAATGGCATGTTTGGGGAGAGAAGAAAATGTTAAGGTTTGTAACTTGGTCAACATTTTTGGGTAAAATGGGCTTAGATGTAATTGTTGAACTAGCAGGGGAAGATTCGTAATTAGGTGCAGCAGTGGGGATAGTTTTTGGAAATTTCCCATATTCTTATGAGTATGTCATCGAAAAACACGAAGAGCACTTCCTTAACAAAGACGCAAATACTTCGTTCATCAACTTTTGAAAGGTAGCGGGTGCGTTGGTGAGTCTGAAGGGCATCACCTTAAACTCATATCGCCCGTCGTGAGTAACAAACGCCGTTTTTGCTCTGTCACTTTCATTCATACTCACTTGAAAATAACCCTGTCGAAGATCCATTTTTCAAAATATAACTGATCCATGTAATTCTGACAACAAATCCTCAATCCCCGGAATAGGAAATTTGTCCTTGATTGTCAAGTCATTGAGCTTCCTATAGTCGACGCACATCCTCCAACTTTCATCCTTCTTTTTGACAAGTATCACCGGCGATGAAAAAGGACTGTAACTGCTACTAATTAGTCCTTGATCTATCATTTCCTTCACCAATTTTTCTACCTCATTTTTCAGCACGTGGTAGTATGTATAAGGACGTTGCTGGACCGGAACTGCCCCATCTTTAAGTGTAATACTATGCTCAGTTTTTCTCATGGGAGGAAGTGATTGAGGCTCTCCAAAAAGGTCACTGTACTGGTCTAACAGTTCCTGAACACGGTGAGGAATTAACTCCTCCATTAGCTGCCCAGATGTGTGAAAAAGCTAAGTTTTCCACCCATGAGTGTTGTTATTGAAAAAATTCTTGATACCCTTGGCAGTCATCATATTGATGGATATGTCATCTCTTTCTCCTTGGAGCTGAACCTTCTTGTCTCGTTTTGTAACCACAAGACGATTCTTCTTAAGATGGAATATGACAGGGTCATACTTCCACATCCAACGTAGTCTCCAACAATTTTGCTTGATTCATGGTTGTAGTCAAGTTCCTAGGCCTAAATAGCTGCACAGGAACGCGCACCTCTTCCTTCAACCCTTTCATAAACATGATACAAAGAACTCCTCAGATATTAATGGGTGTTTAGACCGCACCAGCGATTTAAGTTCCTCAAACTGTTCTATATACTCAGCTACATCCGTTCTTTGTGTTAACTGAGTAAACTCCACCACAACATCTTCATGACCAGTTAATAAAATTTTTTCTAGGATCATATGACAGAATAAGTCCCAATTAATATGAGTTCTTCCTTCAACATATTCAAAATACCACAGATCGGCTTGATCTCTAAAGTAATATGAAGCATGAACTATTTTACTAACTTCATCCAGAGGGTTGACCTGATAATAACTGTTAGCTCGTCTAATCCAAGAGCAAGGATTATCTCCATAGAATTCCGGAAATTCAAGTCTGTGAGTGGGCATCTCCAGTTGAGAATACTGATTCTGTTCCTTCTGATGTGAGTTCTCCTTTGATTAACGATCTGCTGCTCCTTATGGATAATATGCTCAGAATTATTCCGTATGTGAGGTGGAATATAGGTATCAGATTTCTTCCCAGATCCATCCTCCATAGTCGACTTATCCTTATCCTTGGCTGCGTGAGATTGCTCGTAAGATAACAACATGGCTATTAGATCCTTAAGCTCCAATAAAGTTGTATCCAACGAACCCATCTTTTCTGTCCACACCTCTACCTTCTGATTCATACCATAAATCTCTGCATCGTGTTTTGCCTGATGAGCAAAGAGATCCTTCATCCGTGTCTCATGATTCATCGCACCCATCGTCACCTAATCAAAACAGCAAAAACCTGTCTCTAGATACCAAATGTAATGACCCAAATTCAATATATAGCATAAATCCAATGTTTATAAGGATTACAATCCAAATTCTCAACAGAAACAAATAGAGAAAAGTGAATGAAGTAATAGATATCCCGATGGAGCTATCTTGTGAATTCACCTGAAATGTCAATGAATATTGGATTAGGGAAATTGATAGTATAACTTTTGGAGAGCTAAGTGAAGAACTGAGAATGACCTCAGTTCTACAACATGCCTTTCCCTTTACTCAAGTCGCTGAATATGTAGAGGAAGATGAGCATAGCTGGATGATGATTCCACATGATAAGGACAACTGGTCCAACGGTTTTCTTGATGACAATGTTGTTTACACTATCATTCGGGTCTTTTTCACCAATTTAGCTATACTCTTGCATGCATTTTAGTGCATTTTGTTAGAATAGTGTCACGTTTCCATTTTCTTTGATATTTATAGGATTTAGGTGAAAATCGCACTTTTGGATATGAATCGTGGCGAAACAATGAAGTTTTGGTGCAACGAGATCACCCGTGGTGTGTCAAGGAGTACCGGGACGAGTTTCCAGGCCAAAAGACCAAGTTTCGGAGCTCAAAACCGTGCCAAAGGCCAAAACCGAAGACTCGGATGAAGAAAAGGCGCGTGCAACTCTCTGCCCATGCCAGGCTGATGCAAGCGGTTTGCGAGACTCGATTAATCAAATAAATTTGTTATTTAGCCAAAGGCAATTCACAACTACAACGAAAACCGTAGTATAGCAGTAAAATAACCTCGAGTGTCGATCTCTAAGGACTATAACTAGCTTTATCTAATTTAACTTGAGAATATAAAATAGCAGATGACTTCGCAAAGGTTTTTCTTAACAGATAATGGAGATTGGTGATAGGATGATCATTCAAAGCATAACGGGTTAATAATCATGCATAAATTCCTCGGTCTTGCATGGAGATCTTTGATCAATGAATTGTCCAGCTGTAATTATTCAACAATACGAAGATATAGATTTAGATAGATCAAAAGATCAATGAATTGTCCAATTGTGTTCAATAATTATTCAACAATACGAAGATAGAGATTTAGATAGATCAAAGAAATAAAGCAATAACTCAGAGTATAATGCGCGATATAGCCATTAGCATAATTATCAACCCTTCGCTAAGAAATCACATACTATCACCAACGAGAAGTTTAGCTACTCATAGTTGTCATGCAATCAACAAAAATCATACCCCGAATGAATGAAAACATGATGAAAGATATATAAAAATAAGTAGAAAAACTGTAAGATACAATGTTACCGAAGGTTGTCAATCTCCGAAGAATCGCGATCTTACAAGCTCCAAACTGCTAAGAAAAAGTATCTCCTAAGCTAAGAACCCCCAGAACAGGCTCTGGGAAATTCCTACCTAAAACTACAGAGAAAGGTGAGAGAAAAGGTCCGGAAAAGTATGAAAAACGGAGAAAAACTGAGCAACTATATATAGGCTTCGAATTGTGTGGGGCGAAGGGCCCCACACACCGGGCGATTCGCCTGGTGTGGGGCGATTCGCCCCACATCCCGGGCGACTCGCCCGGGAGTAATTTTCGGCCCAGAACGCGTTTTCGACGCGTTTTTTGATTTCTTCTCCTTTTCGGACTCGGTTTCTGACTTCTAGTGGCCTTCTAGCCTCCGGATTCGACCCCTAGACTTCAAATCCTATTCGGAATCTTTCAGATACTTCAAATAGGCTTCTGGAACACCAATTCCTCGTCTACTTCAATATAATTGCCCGGAAAATCTCGTTTTTCAACCAAAACCTGTAAAATAAAAACTAAAGGGAAACGTGACACTATTCTAATAAAATGCACTAAAATATAGCTAAATTAACATAGAGGATAGCTAAAATAGATGAAAAAGACTCAAATGAAAGTGTAAAATACACATTCATCACAGGCGCACCGCCTGGTGCCAGGCGATCCGCTTGGGAGCTTCCGACAGCAATATATATATTTTGTAAAGTTGCAAATTTTCATATCTGAGATCATAATTTTGCAGACATAAACCCTATAGCTTGTTCTGGGTATTTTTTCTCTTAGAACTACTTTATCTTAGCAATTTGGAGCACCAAGGTAGAGATTCGAACATCTTTTGATCTCACCTTGCTAGAAACTTGTGAGTTTAGCCATTCACCGGAGATTGACAACCCTCGGTGCTAACTTTTTATCTCACCTTTTTCATACTCTATCTTTTCAATTCAATGATGATTTCATATATGATTGCTTGTGTTGATTTAGATTTTGATATGTGTAGCTAACTTTCTAGTTGGTGATTGTATGTAAATTCGTAGCTAGGGTTCATATTGTGCATGATTGAGTTTCTGAGTCTTTTACTTGTTTAATTATCTTAATTCGATTCTTTGATCCGACTAAGACAATATATTCGTATGAAAGTGTTAGAAACACTAGGACAATTCAAGATCATCGATTCAATAATTATAATTACCATGTACTGCTTGAACTAAGACTGACAACCTTAGCCAAGTATTAGTATAGATTGGAAGCTTTCAAAATACACGTCAACAAATTTTTTTTGGTATTTGTTAATTCGAATTACTTTTAAAGCAGTACGACTTGCACTTTCATGCATAATTAGAACCCGATGCTTAGAATGAGCATACTATCACCAGCTCTAATCATATATTGTTAAGTCAAGCATTGATAAATTTGTTTTCTGAATTTATATAGTTAGTTATTTAGTTGAAGATAGTTAAGTCCCTAGAGATCGACACTCGAGGTCATCTTAGCTCTGCACTACGTGTTTTGTATAGTTGTGAGTTGCCCTTTGGCTAAAACAAATTTATTTGATTGTTCAAGTCTGACAATCTCGTTCATCATTTCTTACACCAGGTAAAAAACTGTTAAGCAACAGTAGAAATAAAAGATTGGAAATAACAACCTGAAAAGGCCAAGATAAAAGGCCAGTTGGGCTTGACTCCTATGGATTGGGCCGGTTATTACACTACCTCAGTAAAAGGGAACATTAGTTTGGTTGCTGAGACGGGTACTCAGCAAATCAAAATTGTGCTTAATTGGTAATTACAATACCTTGAAAGTCCCTTTGGTTCATAAAAGAATTTATGATTCCTTTTGATGAACGCGCGGATGTCGTGCTCCGGGTTCAGTCAAATAAATTTGTAATTAGCCAAAGGCAATCCACAACTACAACGAAAACCGTAGTGTAGCAGTAGAATGACTCGAGTTTCGTTCTCTCAGGATTATAACTAGCTTTATCTATTTAACAAGAGTATATAAAACAGCAGACAGATAGCAAAAGGGGTTTCTAGCAGATAATGGAGATTGGTGATAGTATGGTCCTTCTTAGCATAACGGGTCGATAATCATGCATAAATTCCTCGGTCTTGCATAGAGATCTTTGAATCAATCTAGTATGCTGTTGCAAATATTAAGCACTACGAAGATAATTGGTCTGACAAGTCAATCACTATTGTCCTAATGTGTTCCGTAATTATTCAACACTACGAAGATAATTGGTCTGATGGTCGACAAGTGTCCAATTGCATAATAATTAATACAACATACGAGAATTTAGGTTGTGCCTGATCAACGAAATAAAGCAATGACACGGAGTATAATGCGCGATATAGCCATTAGCATGATTATCTTCCCTTCGCTAAGAATTCACATACTACCACCAACGATAAGTTTAGCTACTCATAATAGGCATGCAATCAACAGAAATCATAGAAGAAAACATGTTGAAAGAATATAAAATAAGTAGAATAAAACTGTAAGATACAAATTTACCGAAGGTTGTCAATCTCCGGATGATTGCGATCCTACGAGCTTCAAACTGCTATGAAAAAGTATCCCCTAAGCTACGGAACTCCCAGGAGAGGCCCCGGGAAGTTCCTACCTTAAACTATAGAGAGAGGTGAGAAAGTAGGTCTGGAAAGATATGATTTTCGGAGAAAACTGAGCAACTATATATAGGCCCCGAAATACCACGGGGCGGTTCGCCCCAGCTCCGCGGCGGTTCGCCCCCGAGTTTTTCTCGCGGAATTCCGCGATTTTGATGAACGTATTTTTGACGCGTTCATCTTGTCTTTTTACCTTCTTTTGCTATCTTCTAGCCTTGTTTTTTGGTTAGTTTTGTAGAATAGTGTCACGTTTTGTGTTTTATGCATTTTCAGGCACTTAGGTACGAAACGGCGTTTTTGGAGCTAAAAACGAGCCTTTTTTTATGGAAAAGATGGCCCCGTTGAAGTTCCCCAATCTCCGTGGCTTGTTCGTAAGTGTTTGAGTATCAATAAGCATCGAGAAGGATGAGTCCAAGGCACCCGAGGGCCATGCGAGGGCAAAAAGATTGAGTTTGAAGACAAAAATCTGCCCAGGAGCCAAGCTAAGCGCCTGGAATAGTGAAGCTCTCCGCTTCAAATTCCAGGAGCTTTGGCACAGAAGCCAAGCTAAGCGCTTGGAGTGCCCGAAGCGCTTCGCTTGCCAAGCGCTCCGCTTGGCTACTCCAAGCGGTCCGCTTGGCAGCGGTTACATTTTCGGATTTTCCTTCTTAGATCTGATTTTTGGTCATTTTTTGAATATCTTTTGAACTGTATCTTCGTTTTGGAGAGCTCCTAAGCCCCAAAACTCAGAGAATATTCAGATTACTTTGTATTTTAGCTTGGGATTCAAGGTTTTGATTGGGATTCATCCTTTGTAATCATCTACGGAGAGGTTTTCTTTGATTTCCACCGACTAGTGACAGCTTTGGTGGTAACTTGTATCACTCTCTTGTCTTGTAGTTTGATATGATGTATTCTGATTATTATTCATATGAATTGATGTCTATGTTGATGAATATGAGTAGCTAAATCTTTTGTGTTGGTGGTAGAACGTAGAATATGCATGCTATGGGTTATGTTTATGCTGACATGAGATTGTGATTCAATCTTGCTGCAAATCCCTTCATATGATTCTTAGTTGCCTATAAAATATATTCGAATTGAGTATAGTGACAAACTCTTGGTCAATGAAAGCTATAGGATTGTATGTTAGAGATTTGCAGCATGCTAGATAAATGGTGTTGGTGACAAGCACCTCTAAAGTATTGATAGTGATCTTTCATGATGTGTGTCTTAAATTTGCCTAGACGAGTTGCTTAGAAGACTTGATCGAAGGTTCTACGCACTGAACTTGTGAGCATATTCGTAATCCATGCATGTGTATTTGATTTCTACCACCAACCGTTTTCCAAACTTGATTTACATCAATCTGATTTCTCGTTGCTATTGTTCAAAGGAAACGATTCTATCAACATTTGAACTCGTTGACTGAAATTACTTGCAAAAACATCAAGCAAAGCCACGTTAGGTCCCGAGAGAACGACACTCGGGGACAACTTGCCATTGCACTCTAGTTTGTGTAGTGATAAGTGTTCTTAGGCTTTTAAAACAAATTTAATTTGTGAAAAACGACAGTCATCAATTTGGCGCCGTTGCCGGGGACTTAACTCATTTCTGTTTTTGTTTCTTTTTGCTTGAGATACTCACTATTTTGTATTTCAGGTGAGTGCATGCCTAGAACCCGAACGGGTGGACCTATTATCGAACCTTTTGTAGACGAGATCGATCGTTTGTTTCGAAGGAGAAGGAGGAATTTGAATCTCGAGTTTGAAGGAGTAGCATCTAGAGCTTCCACTTCTGGAATTCTGGAAGAGTCTTCTTCTTATCTTTTGGAGCCAATTCTTGAATCTGTTTACTTGGAAGGTGAAATGGCGGAGAGACCTTTACGTACACTTCTTAAGCCTACGGTTGGGGCTAGAGGACCAGCAATCGTCCTCAATGATGCCACCAGGAACTTGGAGATCAAGAATCACATGTTCCAACAACTTCCCAAATTCTATGGGATGGCTAATGAGGACGTGATACGGTACTTGAATGAGCTCGAGAACTTTGTTATCCATCTTGGGCGACCGGGAGCTGGTGTTACGGATGATGATCTCCGCATGAAGGTCTTTTCTATGGGTCTAGGCGATCGTGCAAAGGCTTGGCTCAATACTTTGGAGGCCGGGTCTTTGACAACATGAGATCTATGTTTCGATAAGTTCATGGAGCGTTACTACCCCGCTTCCAAGACAATGGCTATGAAGAGCGAAATTAGCTCCTTCGAGCAGAGGTACGATGAGCCTTTCCACGAGGCCTATGATCGTTTCATGGGGTTGCATCATCGATGCCCACATAACGGGTATGATAAAGGTCAGCTTCTCCAATTCTTTTACAATGGTTTACATCCTGTGATTCAATCTCAAGTGGATAGTATTTGTGGAGGTAGTATGGGGGAGTTGCTTCCTTCTCGAGCCCAAGTAAAGCTGGACATGATGTACCGGAATTCCCAAAACCGGAATGTGAGGGCTCGTGTGCTCCAAAAGGAGCAAAGAGGTGAGGCCAAGGTAGTAGTAGAACAAAATGCCTTCGATGGGTTCGCCCATGAAGTGAAGCAAGCTTTGAGGCAAAGCGTTCCTTCTCCTTCTACGAAAGTTTGTGGTGTGTGCAAGAACTATGGGCACCCAGCCTACTTATGCCGTTCTGAATTTGCTAGAGAGCAATACATCACGAACGATGTCCGACAAGAAGTATATGTTGCTGAGGGAGAGCAAGTAGTTGGAGATGTGAACTACGGGCAAGGTTATGGCAATGTGAGGCCACAAAACCGTGGACCCCGAGGTGGGTACCAGAATCAAGGCAACCGTGGTTATTTCCATAACTCAGATCAAAATGCCTATGGGCCTAATCAAGATAGAAGTCGTCTCAGCTATGGGAACAATTGGTATGAAGGAGCACCACCTTCTAATCCTACACCTCCACCTCAGGTTGCTAGTTCGGGACCACAAGGTGGAGGGGTGTTTCCTTCACCTCTTGTCTCTTCACTCAATGATCTAGTTATGAAGACGAATAAATTCATGGAGCATTACTATCGTAATGAGGCTACTAACAATCAACGCTTTGAGAAGCTTGAGGCTAGTAGTAGCAACCTCCATAAGAAGCTACAAGAGCTTATAGATCGAGGGGCGAGTAGAGAGCAAGGGAAGTTTCCTGGAAACACGGAGAAGGCTATGGCCATAACCGTGGTGACTGATTTGCCCGTGGAGATCACGGTTGTGAGAGACAATGCACTAGTTGAGGTGCCAAGTTGCAAGGTAACTGAAACTTGCAAGGTGAGTGAGGAGCTTGAGACTCCTAAGGTAGTTGTGGAAGAGAAAGTGGTCGCACAATTTGATGCGATAGTTGAGGAAGTGAATGAAAACTCATCGTCTGAGGATGAGTTGGTGGATATGGTGGAAGTGCCTATCCAAGAGAGCTTTGATGTGGAAATCGGCTTGGGTAAGAAGGATGGAATAGTGGCAACTCTAGACACGGGAGCGGGTGTGAATGTCATACCTTTGAACGTGTACGAAGAGTCGGGTTTGTCTGGCTTAAGACCAATGAAGTGCATGGTGCAATTGGCGGATGAGTCTATGAAGAAGCCATTGGGTGTGATCGAGAATCTAGTGGTAAGAGTAGCCGGTGTAGAGGTCAAGACGAACTTCATCGTCATGCCTACATCCTCCGCAAAGCTCAAGGATGTGGTTCTTTTGGGTAGAGCCTTCATCAACAAAGTACATATGGTGATAGACATGTACCGTCGTACATGTAGCTTCGAGGTAAATGGCAAGCAACATACGTTGCAAGCCATAGTTAATTCATGTGCTTATGTTGATACTAACGAACTTGTAAGATTCTTTGGTCCTCTTTATGTTCGTCAAGATGTGCAGGGACTTAGTGCTTTGAAGAGCACTTGGACGGGGAAGCCTAGTACCCGATGCAAAATTGATCCCGCATGAGCTAAGATGAGTCGAGCCAACGACTTTTAAACAAAGGCGCTTCTCGGGAGGCAACCTGAGGTTGTAGGTAATTGCATGTAGATTAGAAGCACGTTTAAAGTTTTGTTTCGTTGTTTAGACAAGGTTTTTGAGGTGAAAATTTAGCAAAAGTTGAAAAAAAAAGAAATGGATTTGGGAGCTTCAGGTCCCAAGTGAACCGCTTGGAAAGCTCAAGCGGTCCGCTTGGATTTCCAGTAAGAATCCCATTCTTAATGGAAATCCAAGCGAAGCGCTTGGCAACCCCAAGCGGTCCGCTTGAATTTCCAGTAGAAATGAAAATTCCTACTGGAAATCCAAGCGGAGCGCTTGGGAGTTCCCAAGCGGACCGCTTGCCAAGCGCTTCGCTTGGGACGCCCAAGCGCTTCGCTTGGCTTTCCTTAAGGAAGCTAAGCGGGGCACTTGAGATTCAAAGCCTCTCCACTTCGTTTTTTCCTCCTTTGCCGATTTTTGCACCCCAAAAATCTCAATCTCTCTCAATTCTCCACCAATTCTTGCAATCTTGTGCATTTTACAAAGCCCATCACCGCCTCTATCATCTAAACCGATCAAATTTCACGGTTGAAGCATCCATAACAAGGAATCAAAGGTACCTCTCATGAACCCTAACTTTCTTGAATTTGGGATTTCATCTTAATTAGCTTCAATTGTGTTATGCGTTGGTGAATTAGAGTTTGATAATGATTATTGAGCATGTTTCTTACTAGATGTGATGTCTAAATTCGAATTTTGGTCCTCTTGATTTATGATGAACTCTAGTGCTCGAATTTTCGCTATGTAATTGTTTGATGATTGTTAGCTTTGAATTTGAGTTATGTTATGATTCGAATTTTTGCTATGTAATTGTTTGATGATTGTTAGCCTTGAATTTGAGTTATGTTATGATTATGGTGATGTTGTGTTTGCATGAGAATGTGTTGGATTGGTTGGGTAATTTAATTGGAGAGTTTGTTTGCTTGGTTTAGATTCGTATGGATTTATCGTAACGAAGTGTAAAAGCTTCTCGATTTTTTCATATGAACTTTAGTAAGCCTTCAAACTCACCATGAGATTACTTGAGTTAGTTTTGACGTCTAAGAGTCGACTTGTTGCGTTATGACTTGTTTTAAACGAAGAACGTATACTTGTCTTAGAGTAGAAGTAGATTATTTGGTAGTAGTATAAGAGTCTAAATCTCATTGTCTCTTGAAGTTATCTAATAAGATTTTTCTAGGTACAATGGCATAAAGAAGATCCAAGAGATCAAGGGGAGAAGGGACCTCGAGTGCCCAACAAACGGCCACACCCGGCGAGCATCGCCAATCTGGGAGGGCAAGGCAATTCGAAGCGAATTTCCATGCCCACAAGCACACGTACATTTCGGAGAGGAGCATTCGCTTCACGGCTGGTGAGAGCCAGTTGGATGGTGCCAGAGACCTCAACAAGCTCATTACTGAGCGAGGCTGGAAGTACTATGGCGAGGTCATGCCAAATTGGGACCAAGCGGTAGTGGAGGATTTCTACATTGCCTTCACGGACTACAATGAACGGACCGGTGAGGTTCCCGTCCGCGGTGTTGGGGTCGAGTTTACTCCTTTGAGCATCACTAGCTTCATCATGCGATTGGATAGGCCACTGACGCGGGATGCAAACCGCCGGCCAGCAATCCACGAGAGATTTGATCCCGCGGAGCTCTATGTCTACGACAGGGAGTCTGATCACGTGGACGATTATGAATTGCCTGATGAGCCACCCCGGATTTTGCGCCACAACGATCTCACCTTCGAGGCGAGGATGATGTTGAAGTTCGTTCAAGCCAATCTGATCCCTAGCACACATAATTCCGAGGTTCAGTCCTATTACGGAGTCCTAGTCCATGCTCTCTTGCATGATTTGCCTCTCACTCCCAACATCGTCATCTTCGAGGAATTCAAGCGCCGCCGTAATGCCAACCGGAAGCTTGCCTTTGGTAACTTGATCACGGCCATGTGCAAGGAGGCCGGAGTTCCCGACCTCGTGCTGGACAAGAAGCCGAAAAAGTCCATCAACATTGATACGTACAATGAGATGTACGGGACTTGGTGCGCTCAGCAAGGAGAACCCATGCAACCGAGGGTTACGCGCCATGTGACACCTCCGCCTACGGCCGGACAAGGAAGCTTCGACTTCTTGGGGTTCAACCAGATCTTGGTCGATCAGTTTGGTAGCTTCCAAACCACCATGTTGGAGGCTCAGTCGACCCAATTCCGGGGATTTGAGGAGCGCGAAGTCAAGAGGTGGGAGGACTTCCGTGTGATGGAGGAGCTGCGTTGGAATGATTACCAGGGGCGTGTAGATCAGCGTTGGGAGGCCGCTCGAGCAGAGGACACTAGGCGTTGGAGAGCCCACCAGGAGGAGACGATGAACCGCTATGATGCCTTAGCTCGCCGAATTCCGGGGTACCCTTTCCATGATCAGACCGGTGGTAGTGGGAGTGACTTTCCTAACACCCCCTACGACCCCTACTCCTAGAGACACCAGCCGACAGGGGCCACATTTATCGGTAGTATTTGTATATTATCGTTACTTTGGCTCGTTTACTATTGTTGGTTGAAACTCTTTTCATTTCAATCTCTCTCAATTCTCCACCAATTCTTGCAATCTTGTGCATTTTACAAAGCCCATCACCCCCTCTATCATCTAAACCGATCAAATTTCACGGTTGACGCATCCATAACAAGGAATCAAAGGTACCTCTCATGAACCCTAGCTTTCTTGAATTTGGGATTTTATCTTAATTAGCTTCAATTGTGTTATACATTGGTGAATAAGAGTTTGATAATGATTATTGAGCATGTTTCTTACTAGATGTGACGTCTAAATTCGAATTTTGCTCATCTTGATTTATGATGAACTCTATGATTCGAATTTTTGCTATGTAATTGTTTGATGATTGTTAGCCTTGATTTTGAGTTATGTTATGATTATGGTGATGTTGTGTTTGCATGAGAATGTGTTGGATTGGTTGGGTAATTTAATTGGAGAGTTTGTTTGCTTGGTTTAGATTCGTATGAATTTATCATAACGAAGTGTTAAAGATTCTCGATTTTTTCATATGAACTTTAGCAAGCCTTCAAACTCACCATGAGATTACTTGAGTGAGTTTTGACGTCTAAGAGTCGACTTGTTGCGTTATGACTTGTTTTAAACGAAGAACGTATACTTGTCTTAGAGTAGTAGTAGATTGTTTGGTAGTAGTGTAAGAGTCTAAGTCCCATTGTCTCTTGAAGTTATCTAATAAGATTTTTTCCTAGGTACCATGGACACAAGAGCCAAGAAGAAAGCAAGGAAGGATGGAGCTTCAACCTCCAAGGAGATTCCCCGTGATGGAAGCGACCGTGACCCATACAAAGAATCGGACGCATTGCGGAGGTTCCGATACAACTTCTATAGGGGAGGAGAACGGTCAATGATTTGGGACCGTAGCATCTCCTTTACTTCAAAGGATTTGGACGTATTAAAGGGGACAAAATATGAGAACAAGGGGCTTTTCTTTGATGTACCCCATGCACCCTATGCTCACCTTACCAGGCTTAACGGCGAGAGGATGGAACTTCTATGGGAAAGAACTCTGCGGATGGGATAGAGACCTTGTCGAGGAGTTCCACATTGCCTTCGAGGACTATAACTATAAGGCCGAAGCATTACCTATTCGTGGTGTGATGGTCCCTTTCGCACCATTGAGTATCACTAGTTTCATTATGGGACTAGAGGAACCCTTACGAGAAGACAAGAATAAGGTAGCATGCTATGTGAATGATCCCTTTGTGCACTATGTCTATGACCCAACGATTGAGAAGTTTCCGAGGAAGATAGCCGGGGTTCTGACAACCGAGGAATATAAGCCAAGGAAGACGCGTCTTGATAACACCTTGAAGTATAAAGATTTGCATTTGCACGCCCGCATGATCCTACCTTTCGTGGTGGCTAACCTGATCCCGGGACTCATAACCGAAGAGATAACGCCGGAAGTCGGGATCTTAGTCTATTCCCTCATGGCGAACCTGCCCATCACTCCCGGGGACATCATCTTCCAGCAATTTGAGATTAAACGAGAACCCGGTCACCCACTAGTCTTCCCAAATCTGATCACTGCTATGTGTGAGAAAGCAAATGTGCCCAACATCCGGCTCACCGAGGCATCGAGGGAACCAATCGACATAGAGACACACGATCTGATACTCCACCGCTTCGAAGTAGAGCAAGGGTTCGAATCCGAGTGATTTTGCGGTGGCGGTATTCCTTTTGATACTCTTAATTGATGTTATGACTTACGACTCTTGTACTCTTTATTTGCTTTTGTAGTTGTGGCCTGTGTGCCTTTTGTCGTGATTAGTTTAGTCTAGTTTTGTCTTGGTGCCTTAGGTGATTAAGAGAGGAAAAACATCGAAAATCTGGAAACAGGGCCAAGCGAAGGGCCTGGAAGGGCCAAGCGGTCCGCTTCAAATTCCAGGAAGTTTTGCAACTTCCTGGAAATTCAAGCGGAGCGCCTGGTGCCTCCCAAGCGCTCCGCTTGGCCAAGCGAACCGCTTGGTGGGAGCCAAGCGGTCCGGTTGGACCCTGTACCCAGATTCTCCTCGTTTTTCCATTCTTCTCACCTTTGCGCACCCGTTCTCACTTGTTTCTTGAGTCCTTTCAGGTACTACTCATATATAGGAGATTGGACATGAACCTTTATCTCAGGGAAGTGTACTTTCAATCCAATTTTTCCTTTTCTTTCAACTTTTCTTTGCTCGAGGACGAGCAAAAGTTTAGGTTCGGGGAGGGGGTATTGGATTTTCAGTACTATATGCTTGTGTGGTTCGTACATGCCTGATTTTACTCAAGTTCATGTGATTTGTCGTGTTTTTTTCAAATTTTTGCATGCATTTCATCCCTAGATTAGTTGTTGCACGTTGTTGTGTGTGGAGTTTATTGCCAAGTCTTTTTGTAACGACCCGACCAATCCGGCCGGCGTGGTTACTCATGGGCGCTCTCCAGGGTGATATGCTGGCCCCACAGACCAACACGGGTTCTAATCCGCGTACTTTGTCCTCACTCGTGCGCGCACCGGGAACTTCCCAGTGGGTCACCCATCCTAGAATTGCTCCAGAGCAAGCACGCTTAACTCTGAAGTTCTTCTAGGTGGATTCCCGAAAAGAAAGGTGCACCTTGATGGTATGAGTAGCGTTCTCAACCCTTTTAAGCTTCTGAAATCTGGGGCGTTACAATCTACCCCCCTTAAAGCCTCGACGTCCTCGTCGAGCGCCTTAAGTGGTGGGGGTGACAAACTGACAATAACCTTTACCAACCGTCCACCCGATGCGGGCTTTGGGTTGATCTAGGCTCTGATACCATTTGTAACGACCCGACCAATCCGGCCGGCGTGGTTACTCATGGGCGCTCTCCAGGGTGATATGCTGGCCCCACAGACCAACACGGGTTCTAATCCGCGCACTTTCTCCTCACTCGTGCGCGCACCGGGAACTTCCCAGTGGGTCACCCATCCTAGAATTGCTCCAGAGCAAGCACGCTTAACTCTGAAGTTCTTCTAGGTGGATTCCCGAAAAGAAAGGTGCACCTTGATGGTATGAGTAGCGTTCTCAACCCTTTTAAGCTTCTGAAATCTGGGGCGTTACACTTTTAGACCTTTTTATTGAGTAGACTAAGTGTTTATGACCATTGATCATATGTTGCATCACTTTACAAGTAGTTTGAGGCTTGTCTCGCTTGGTTTGTCACATTCGCATGTGCACTAGTTAAGCTTAGTAGTCTCGACATCACCTTGAGTGGTGTTTCTTCTGTTGCGGTTCACGATGGCCTTATGAAATGATGCATGTTAGAGTCTATGGTTGTAACCCGTGTAATTATGTACGTAAGAGGCGACAAGTTTTTCACCTCGATAAGAGATTGCCAAATGCCTAGGAAGGAGGTAGTGTGAGGTGTGCGATTCCTTGTATTAAACCTATTCTCTCGAATAGGTTTGGGGAGGGGGTTGCTTCGTTGATCTTGTCTTTCGTCTTTGAGTCGTTGTAAAGTTTCCTTTTTCTTTTCCTTTCTGTTTTGTGTCCCAACCTATTCTTTCGAATAGGTTTGGGGAGGTGTCTTTGTAAAAGAGTCTTTCCTCTTTCTTTTTCGTCTTTGTGCTCAAACCTATTCTTTCGAATAGGTTTGGGGAGGTGTTTTTGACACATAGTACTGCTGCTTGCCCCTAAAAAAAAAAAAAGAGAAAGAGAAAAAAACAAAAGAAAAAAAAAAGGAGAAAAGAGAATAAAAAAAAAGAGAAAAGAAAATAGAAAAAAAAGAAGAAAGAAAATAAAGAATAAGACCCAAAAGCAAAAGAAGGGTCGTTGCAAGCCAAAAGCAGTCTCGTAGTGTCAAGTGTCATGTAAATATTTTGTTCTTGTGAAGTGTCGAGTTGTAAATTCTATCTTTTGTTTTCGTGTCGCCTTTGTCCAAGGCCTGTTCTTGACCACCCTCGTCTTGCTATTCAAGAAGTGGTTGAAAGAGGCTCATTCTTGAGAGTCTGGGTAGAATAGGGGAGTGTTATCTATCTAAGGGAACCCTCCTTCGTTTGATGAGAGCCAGTATTGGTTCGCCCTCTCTTGAGGAAAAGTCTCGCTTGGTGAACAGAAGTAAGTCCTCGGTTTCATAGGCACGGGGCAATTGTAGTATGATAACATGCATCATTGTGTCGTCACTGACCAGGTCCAGGTAGAAGATGTTACGTGAGACTCCTTTGTTTAACCAAGTGCACTTGAGAATGTGTATATTCGCAATCGAGGCATACTTCAACCTATTTGCATGTCATGCTCATTTGGTTTTGTTCATAAGCATTTGGTAGATTCAATAGATTAGTTCACTTTACATGGCATGAAACTCCTTTTGTGTTGCATTTAGGATAGTTTGTTGCTTGAGGACAAGCAAAGGTTTGGTTTGGGGAGTTTGATGAACGTATTTTTGACGCGTTCATCTTGTCTTTTTTACCTTCTTTTGCTATCTTCTAGCCTTGTTTTTTGGTTAGTTTTGTAGAATAGTGTCACGTTTTGTGTTTTCTGCATTTTCAGGCACTTAGGTACGAAACGACGTTTTTGGAGCTAAAAATGAGCCTTTTTGATGGAAAAGATGGCCCCGTTGAAGTTCCCCAATCTCCGGGGCTTGTTCGTAAGTGTTTGAGTATCAATAAGCATCGAGAAGGATGAGTCCAAGGCACCCGAGGGCCATGCGAGGGAAAAAAGATTGAGTTTGAAGACAAAAATCTGCCCAGGAGCCAAGCTAAGCGCCTGGAATAGTGAAGCGCTCCGCTTCAAATTCCAGGAGCTTTGGCACAGAAGCCAAGCGAAGCGCTTGGAGTGCCTGAAGCGCTTCGCTTGCCAAGCGCTCCGCTTGGCTACTCCAAGCGGTCCGCTTGGCAGCGGTTACGTTTTCGGATTTTCCTTCTTAGATCTGATCTTTGGTCATTTTTTGAATATCTTTTGAACTGTAACTTCGTTTTGGAGAGCTCCTAAGCCCCAAAACTCAGAGAATATTCAGATTACTTTGTATTTTAGCTTGGGATTCAAGGTTTTGATTGGGATTCATCCTTTGTAATCATCTACGGAGAGGTTTTCTTTGATTTCCACCGATTAGTGACAGCTTTGGTGGTAACTTGTATCACTCTCTTGTCTTGTAGTTTGATATGATGTATTCTGATTATTATTCATATGAATTGATGTCTATGTTGATGAATATGAGTAGCTAAATCTTTTGTGTTGGTGGTAGAATGTAGAATATGCATGCTATGGGTTATGTTTATGCTTACATGAGATTGTGATTCAATCTTGCTGCAAATCCCTTCATATGATTCTTAGTTGCCTATAAAATATATTCGAATTGAGTATAGTGACAAACTCTTGGTCAATGAAAGCTATAGGATTGTATGTTAGAGATTTGCAGCATGCTAGATAAATGGTGTTGGTGACAAGCACCTCTAAAGTATTGATAGTGATCTTTCATGATGTGTGTCTTAAATTTGCCTAGACGAGTTGCTTAGCAGACTGGATCGAAGGTTCTACGCACTGAACTTGTGAGCATATTCGTAACCCATGCATGTGTATTTGATTTCTACCACCAACCGTTTTCCAAACTTGATTTACATCAATCTGATTTCTCGTTGCTATAGTTCAAAGGAAACGATTCTATCAACATTTGAACTCGTTGACTAAAATTACTTGCAAAAACCTCAAGCAAAGCCACGTTAGGTCCCGAGAGAACGACACTCGGGGACAACTTGCCATTGCACTCTAGTTTGTGTAGTGATAAGTGTTCTTAGGCTTTTAAAACAAATTTAATTGGTGAAAAACGACAGTCATCAGTTTTCGACGCGTTTTTGGATTTCTTCCCCTTTCCGGACTCGGTTTCTGACTTCTAGTAGCCTTCTAACCTCCATATTCGGCCCCTAGACTCCAAATCCTATTTGGAAACCTTCAGATACTCCAAATAGACTTCTGGAACACCAATTCCTTGTCAACTTTAATATAATTTCTCGGAAATCTTCGAATTTCAACCAAAATCTGTAAAATAAAATCTAAAGGGAAACGTGACACTATTCTAATAAAATGTACTAAAATATAGCTAAATTAACATAGAGGATAGCTAAAATAGGTGAAAAAGACTCGAATGAAAGTGTAAAATACACATTCATCAAACTCCCCAAACCGAACCTTTGCTTGTCCTCAAGCAACTAAGCTAGACTCTAATACAAAAAACATGCAAGACACAAAATGGAGTTTCATGCCAAATAAAATGAACTAATCTACTGAATCTACCAAAAAACGTATGAACAAAAACCATATAAATCAAAGCATGAATATAGGTTGAAGAATACCTCGATTGACTTATACACATCCACATAAGCACTATGTCAAGACAAGATAGTCTCTCGTAACATTCTCTACCTGGACCTAGTCATTGACGACGTAATGATGCATGCTAAGATACGAATGGTTTCCCCGTGCCTATGAAACTGAGGACTTACTACTGTTCCACCATGTTAAGACTTTCCCTTAAAAGAGGTCGAACCAGTATTGGCTCTCATCAAACGAAGGAGGGTTCCCTATAAAAGATAACACTCCCCTATTCTACCCATTTCTTAAGAAAAGTCTTAAACTATTCACCACTTCCTGAATGGCAGGACGAGGGTGGTCTAGAACAGATGACACCTAAGACAAAAAACATAAAAAATAGAAAAGCACGATTACGAACATTACACGAATTGGAAAAGACTCAACACTTTGCTAACTGCTATTTGGCTTTCTTTTTTGGACCCTTCTTTTGTTTTTTTGGGGTCTTTTCTTTTTTTTCTTTTCTTTTTCCATATTCTTTTTTTTCTTTTTTTTTTTCTTTTTTCCTGGAATTTTTTCTTCTTTTTTTTCGATTTTTCTAGCCAGCAGAAGCATAACAAAAAGAGAAACAAAATGACTCACACGACTTCCCCAAACCTATTCGAAAGAATAGGTTGGAGTACAAAATTTACGGAAAAAGAAAAAACAAACTCATGATACGAAAATGAAAAACAGAAACAAGTCTAATGATGGTGTAACCCCCTCCCCAAACCTATTCGGTAGAATAGGTTATAAACAAAGGATCACACAACCTCACACTACCTCCTTCCTAGGCATTTAGCAATCTCAAAGCATGGTGAAGACTTGTTGCCTCTTAGGTACATAATTACTCGGGAAAACAACCATAAGATCCTAACATGCATCATCCTATTATAAAGGCCTTCGTGAACCGCAGTAGAGAAAACACCACTAAGTGATGTCGAGACTACCAAGCTTAACTAAATGAAATACATAAATGTGACAAGCCAAGCGAGAAAAACCTCAAACAAATTCATAGAGATGAAGCATACGATTAATGGCATAGTTGGTTGATCTACCCAAGTTCAAAAAATTCGGCAATAAACTCCATATAAAACATGCAAGACTATCCTAGGAAAGCAGTAAACGTGCAAATGCAAACAAAATTCACGAGTTTATCATAAGCAAGATAAGTATAGAGATAACCAGCGATAACCTCCTCCCCAAACCTGAACGTCGTCGCTCGTCCCGAACGTCGAAAGTGGATCCAAGGTGAGAGCTAATGCTTGTATAAGTGACCTATAATACTCAATCAAACTCGTGAGATAAAATCTAAAGCGGTAAAGAAAGCGGTAAAATTTCCGGGTTGCCTCCCGGATAGCGTCATTGTTTAAAGTCTTTGACTCGACTCCTGTCTGCGCCTATCTCTTCTTTTTGTGGGTACTAGGCTTCCCCTTCATTGATCTCCTCTCCATGCCACGAACCTGTGAATAAGAAAGAATATAGGCTGCAAGACCACAGTAGTGAGTAGTAATATCAGGCGGTTCCGGTGGATCAGGTATGGCTTGCAACACGTGTTGCTTGCCATCCACTTCGATGGTGCAAGTTCTTTGGTAGATGTCCATCACGAAGCGTAGCTTGGTCAAGAACGTTTTCCCTAAGAGTATGACATCCCCCGTCCCAGGTGCAGATCCCGGCATAACTACAAAATTGGTGTATATAGACGCTTCACCAATCTTGACCAACACATTTTCACAACGCCCTCGGGTCTCATAAAGGATCCATCCGCCAGTTGCACAATAGCCCTTTGCTCAGATAGTTTTCCAAGGTTGCTCTTTTCAAACACATTCAAAGGGATTATGTTTGAGTAGTATCTCGTGTCTAGTGTCGCACGGACATCTTCAAGCTCACCAATCCCTACCTTAACATCGAAACTTTTAGGGAGTGGTTCGAGATCCTCTTGCTCCTCATCACTTGCGTCAGAACCGAGGTCCTTCTCTTCTTCCTCAGCCTGTAGAAGTTCTTCCTTCATGCAACACTCGCACCTAACGACCTTCCTGATGGTGATTTCGTTAGGTACATCACTAGCCAATGTAATGGCATTCGACTTCACAGTGTTGCTAGGCAGTTTGCCTTGTTCCCTACTTGCTCCTCGGTCGATCAACTCTTGCATCTTCTGATGGGAAAGCCTAGTGCTCTCTTCCAACCTATCAAGCCTTGCCCTAGTATTCTCGGAATCTTCTTCATAATGTTTGAGAAAACTTTGTGTGTGATCAACCATCTTCTGCAAGTTCTCCATCAGTTGAGCCGACTTCGACTTTGGTGGCTCTTTCGGAGCGGGGTTTTCGCAGTGATCATTATCATAGTTTAGCCTACTACGGTCTTGGTTAGGGCCATAAGTTTGGTTAGCCGGTGCATATTCTTGATTGTTACGGTATCCTCTTCTCCAAAATCCACCTCGAGGATTCCTACCGTCTTGTCCGTAGCTAACTTCTTGCGTACCAAACTCCATAGCAAAGGCTTCTTCTTCGCCTCCTCGAGCCCAGTTGCCATCATCGTATGCCAGCTCCGATCTACACATATGAGCCCCATGCCCATAGTTCTTGCATATTCGGCATACTTCGTTCGAAACAGTTGTTCCGGTGGCGCTCTTGAGGACTTGCTTCAATTCGCTGGTAAAGCACTCGAATTGATCCCCATTCCCCCTGTACATAGGGGCTTCTTGAGTTGGTGGAGCTTCAGGTCCACGTCTCCTAACCATTGCTCTTGGGTCCTTGAACTGCGAACCCTTAGCAAGCCTTTCAAAAACACCCCAGACGGCTTCTGCGGTTTCCTCCCAAATATTGCCTCGGCATTGGAAATCCACCACTTGTTGGTTCTCGAAGGTTAGTCCATTGTAGAAGTGTTGGACTAGGTCAGAAAGTTCAAAACCATGGTGAGGGCACTTGTTCGTGAGATCTTGGAATCTCTCAAACGCAGTGTAGATGGTCTCATCATAGTCCTGCTTGAATCTAGTGATCTGCGCCTTTAGCGCGGTAGTCAAGGTGTGGGAGAAGTATTTCTCCATGAAAGCTGAAAAAACCTTCTCCCAAGTGTCCAGCGAGCCGGCTGGTAGAGAACTCAGCCATGACTTGGCTCTGTCGCCAAGTCCCATAGCAAAAACCTTCATCCTCAACTCATCCGTTGTTATGTCAGCTCCGGGTCGTGGGAGTTGGTTGACGAAATCATCGATATCGTGCAAGTACCCCATCACATCTTCCCTTGATAAGCCATAGAACCTCGGAAGTTGTTGGAATGCATGGTTCTTGATCTCTAGATCTCGGGTTGCAGACGAAAGAACAATCGCCGGTCCCCTCATACGATCCTTGGTGGGTTGAACCCATGCCTTCAGTGGTCTAGCTTCTTCCATTCCGTCGATTTCCTTGAAAAGACTGTGTAGAGATTCATAGAAATCGGTATCCTCTATTTCCTGTAGCGCGCGCCTTACGAGTAGTCGCCTTCTTTTGTGGTAGACTCTGTCGATCTCAGCAATTGAATCAGCAAGTGGTGTTCCTGCAGAACGTGTATGCGGCATACACTATCTGTAACAGACTAGGAAAGGTGATTAGAAACAGACTAGGAAAGCAGTATCAGAGAGAGATTAAAAAGGAAAACTAAAACTAGTAGAATTAGGAATCTAAAGCTGAAAATATAAACAAATTAAACAGAAAAAAGGAGTATAGTCCCCGGCAACGGCGCCAATTTGATGAACGCGCGGATGTCGTGCTCCGGGTTCAGTCAAATAAATTTGTAATTAGCCAAAGGCAATCCACAACTACAACGAAAACCGTAGTGTAGCAGTAGAATGACTCGAGTGTCGTTCTCTCAGGACTATAACTAGCTTTATCTATTTAACAAGAGAATATAAAACAACAGACAGATAGCAAAAGGGGTTTCTAGCAGATAATGGAGATTGGTGATAGTATGGTCCTTCTTAGCATAACGGGTCGATAATCATGCATAAATTTCTCGGTCTTGCATAGAGATCTTTGAATCAATCTAGTGTCCTGTTGCAAATATTAAGCACTACGAAGATAATTGGTCTGACAAGTCAATCACTATTGTCCTAATGTGTTCCGTAATTATTCAACACTACGAAGATAATTGGTCTGATGGTCGACAAGTGTCCAATTGCATAATAATTAATACAACATACGAGAATTTAGGTTGTGCCTGATCAACGAAATAAAGCAATGACACGGAGTATAATGCGCGATATAGCCATTAGCATGATTATCTTCCCTTCGCTAAGAATTTACATACTACCACCAACGATAAGTTTAGCTACTCATAATAGGCATGCAATCAACAGAAATCATAGAAGAAAACATGTTGAAAGAATATAAAATAAGTAGAATAAAATTGTAAGATACAAAGTTACCGAAGGTTGTCAATCTCCGGATGATTGCGATCCTACGAGCTCCAAACTGCTATGAAAAAGTATCCCCTAAGCTACGGAACTCCCAGGACAGGCCCCGGGAAGTTCCTACCTAAAACTATAGAGAGAGGTGAGAAAGTAGGTCTGGAAAGATATGATTTTCGGAGAAAACTGAGCAAATATATATAGGCCCCGGAATACCACGGGGCGGTTCACCCCAGCTCCGCGGCGGTTCGCCCCCGAGTTTTTCTCGCGGAATTCCGCGTTTTCGACGCGTTTTTGGATTTCTTCCCCTTTTCGGACTCGGTTTCTGACTTCTAGTAGCCTTCTAACCTCCAGATTCGGCCCCTAGACTCCAAATCCTATCTGGAAACCTTCAGATACTCCAAATAGACTTCTGGAACACCAATTCCTTGTCAACTTTAATATAATTGCCCGGAAATCTTCGAATTTCAACCAAAACCTGTAAAATAAAATCTAAAGGGAAACGTGACACTATTCTAATAAAATGTACTAAAATATAGCTAAATTAACATAGAGGATAGCTAAAATAGGTGAAAAAGACTCGAATGAAAGTGTAAAATACGCATTCATCACCTTTAAACAATGGTTGCAAGTATTTGCTGAAACATGCACTCATCAAAAGTTCCTTCAAACTGGTCATTTGTTGGGAAACTTGTTTACTTACTGAGACGGGCGCTCAGTAACGTAAATACATGAAGATTGCTGAACAGGCATTCAGACAATCAAGGATGCTGAAAAAGGTATTCAAGCATCAAAGATGCATTCTGAGATAGGAACTCAGTAAAGAGCATATGTGTTATTACTAAAAGAAGTTACCTTCATATCTCAATACAAAAGAAAAGAATTTACTGAGACGGGAACTCAGAAATTGTTTTTTGGCCTTAAAGAAGATATAAAATTAAGGGGGAATTTTTCAGCAAATACAAGGCTTGATTACTTGATAAGTAAGTGCTAAAGTCAAAAAGTTCAAAATTTCGCTGAAAAGATTCTCTTGTACTCCAGCAAGCTATTAGTCACTGAAGTAATGGAGTAAATCCCTTGATTAAAGGTAAAATCTATTGTGACGTTAATCTTGGCACATGTACACTCGATAATAATCATGACATGAAATACTGTTGGTCCCTTTAAACAACAAGAAAAGACTAGAGGGGGGGGGGTGAATAGTCTTTTCAAACTTTCGTCGTTTAAAACTTTCTCAGCAAGTACTTATTACTTTTCAGTAATGAGTCCTGCTGATACTTAACTTTCTCAGCAAGCGTAAGTTACTTTACAGTAGCTTGGTTTGCTGATACTTAAAATCAGAGAGCGGAAGTCTTTGATACAATAAGTGCTTTTTCAGCAAGTAAAGGTTTCAGCAAGTGAAGTGAGTGACTGTGTACAGACAAATATGAATTGCTGAAAGCTAAGTACAAAATGTAAATCACACAAACACTTTTATAGTGGTATCTGAGAGTGGCGTAATCTCTCAACTAATCCACTTCGTCCTTTCTAGGACTGAATCCACTAAGATATGATTGAGGTTCCTTACAATCTCCTATCTAGAGCGATTCAACAGAAACCAAAGCACACTTGCTTCGTCTCCAACCTAAACTAGAGAACTCAACTTTGTTCTCCACCAAACTTGGTACTTTTAATCAGCAAAACTATGCTCGATTAAGTTCCCCCTGAATATCACGCCTGAAAGGGTGTATTTTCAGTTAGAGAGTTTTGGGGTAAGATAACTTAATTATAACTTATTCAGTTACAACAAGTAATCTAAGAAACACAACTTGGAATACTTTGCAGTAAACAAGTTTGATTGTTTCTGGTGTCAAGACTTGTTCTTGTTTGAAAGAAAGAACACTTAACTAATTTCTTAGCCGAGTTTGTTCTACTTCTTCACAAGTAGCTTTTTCTAGCTTTAAGTCTTGGAACGGATCAATGGCAGTAAGAGTGTTTGAAGGTTTGTGAGTTTTAAGCACAAGTGAGAGTTTGATCACGTTGTTGACACACTTCAACTCATTGCCGGATGACCTCTGTTTATAGTGTAAGTAAGGAGCCGTTTGAATTTTAAATCCTAAGGATTTTGTTCCTTAACATGTCACTATCTTGCTTTTGTACTTTCAGCAGCGTCTTTGTTTGTCTTCTAGTCTTCATGTCCTTCGTGTGTAAGATTTGCATTAAATGCACATTTGAATAGAATTCAAACAGTAACATTGGAGCGCAAAATCCAGTACTTTCAGCAAGAGGTCACATATGTTTCATCAGTAAGTGATTGGTCTCAGTTTCAGCAAGCACAACCTACTCTGTCTTTCAGATTTTCACTTATGCAATGTTGTTGCTGAAATTTCCCTTTCTGAGCAACACGTGCCTTTGTAGATACCAGTCTTCAGCAATCTTCAAGTCTTCAGATCTTCTAAATCTTCAAGTCTTCGGATCTTCAATAATCTTCAAGATTCTGAGCGGTTTCTATTTGCTTCAATAATTTGTTTGAAATAACCAAAGTATATCTTCAGCAAATGCTTCAATAGGTTATTTTCTTTTCAGAAAATAAGATACATCATAAGCTTCAGCATCAATAAGTTATTTTCTTTTCAGAAAATAAAATACATCATACGCAAAAGAAATAACTTATCTAGCATCTAAACTAAGTCATCAGCAAACGTTCCTCTTTTACAATGTCCTTAAAATTCTAAATTCCTATGGACCTTAAGAGTACTAGTTACTGGACTTTCCTTAATTTAGCATGGTTAATTGCTCATCAAAATTACAGGTTTCCTAACAAATTTCCCCCTTTTTGATGTTAGGAATCCATTACTAAATTAATTGTTACCCTTTTAGAGGTTTCTGATGTTGAATAAATCAGTTGATTAATGCAAGCATACTTGAATAATTAAACAGTAAGCATAAGTAAATTGCATAATCAAAAACCAATAAGAGTCAAAAGTTTCATTGGTGATAGTTATCTTTCAGAAGATTACAAGAAAAAGCATAGATAACTTTAACAGAATCAGCAAGCAAAAACTTTAACAAAGACTATTGCAGGGACTTAAGCTCTTTCAGAAGATTTTCTCAAAATCTCTCTTACACTCTTCTCAGCAAGTGCAGTAAATTCAACACAGTCCTTTTCGTAGTTTTCCAGAAGCCTACGGACTTGTAGTTTAAGAATTCTTGCGTTTTTGCAGGCAGTATGATGATGCTTTTCAGCATTCATTTCCATGTAATTAATTACCCACAAATGCATGCCCCAATTGCTGGCATGGAGAAGCTGTGTATCTAAAATGCTTTTCGGATGAATCTTTCTTAGCCAGAGAAGATCTTCTTCTTGATCCTTAGCAGTGAGATAGAAATACTCATAAGGAATCAATCCAAGTTTCTTCTTGGGTTTCTTTGTTACCGGGTCAGAGTAGTAAGCAATGCCAAGTAGTTTGATCAGATTTGGTTCTTGTTTGTATGTCTTACCAATGGCAATTCTTCTTACATGGACCTCAAGATTCAACCATTTCCCAGCAATATTTCTTGGGAGGGATTCTTCCCTTTGCTTTCTTTGGACCTTGAGTTCAATCCATTTGAACATTTGATTCAATATGGCTGTAGGAAAGAACTCATTCACCAACAAGTCTTCCAGCTTTAAGATCCAGCAACCATGAATGTTTCTGATTACATTCTGAGTGGTTTCCTCATTACTGGTCTTTGTATATTCAATGCCGGAGCCAATAGCAATGCTGGCCAGCCTTTTTTCTTCCTGTCTTTGCCTTCTTCTTCTTGTCTTAGCATTGTCTTGATCTCTTGTTGAAGAGTCAGACGAAAAATGCTTTGACTGGCCAGTCGGAGTCAAGGCTGTTAAGGGTCTAGCTCTTATGGCTTGAGCTATTGTTTGATTGTCATCATCTTCATCATCTTCTTCATTCAGATTGTGATGACTTTCAGTATGGCAAAAATCTTGAGTTTCAGCAGCGGTTTTTCTCTTTTTGGTACTTGTTGAATTCAACTCAGATTCTGCTTGCCTTTTAGAACTTTGCTCTTTTTCAGCATGCGGTTCTATGGGCAAAGGCATATCAACAACAAGAGGAGGAGGGGATTGGTTTCTCTTTCTGGATCTCTTCTTTTCTTCCCCCTTAGACATGGATTGCAACATCGGGGTGATGTGCAGAGAATAAAACTCATTGCAATTTTCAGCAAGAGTGCTTAAGCTGTTATATTTCATGATGATTTGCTATTGGTCAGAAGTCATTTTTGACAACTCTTTTTGAATGCTCATCATGTTCTCTTCATGTCTTTTCTCTGTTGCGGCCTTCTCATCCATAATAGTCTGTGCCTTTACAAGAGCTGTCTTTGCTAGCTTTAGAGCTTGACTTACATCTTCTTCATAGCTTTTGTGATAAAGACTGATGTCTTTCTGAGCTATGGTCAAAGTGGTAGTGCGTCTCAGCACCGTAGCCAATATTTTTCCAAAGTCAAGTGGGCTCTCAGCAAGCAATGCATCATATTCAGCATTGCAGGCATTATGGACTTCTTTTAGTGCTAGAATTCTGGGAGTAAATTCCTCAACTCTTGGGAACGGCACTAAATGTGGTGTTAAGGAATGAACCTTAATTTCGGAAGCAAACTGATCATCACACATCAGCAATTCTGCTCTTAGACCATCGTCTAAATCATTGATGTAATCAGGAGGAGGAATCTGAACAACTTTGGGGTCTCTCTTGGATTGTTCATCCTCATTTTCTGAAAAGTCGTCATCATCCTCAGATTCATCAAGTTGAGCAACATTTAAGCCTTTATCAGTAGCTTCACTTCCTTTTTGTTGAGTGGTTGCTGATGGCAACGCTTCAGACTCAACAACTGGAGTTTCACCAGTAGTTAGTTTTAATTGAGTAGTTGCTGAAGGTAACGTTTGAGACTCAATAACTGGAGTTTCGCCAGTAGTTAGTTGTATCAATTGAGTTTGGGGCTCAATTACTGGAGTTTCGCCAGTAGCAAATGGAAGGGAGGGGACTTCCTTTGATCTCACTCCTGAAGATTGACAAATTTCTAGATCCTGCGTATGCCTTGCATGGATCAAGAGACTGTTTTGGTGAGCGCGTTGGTAATCTTCATCTTGTTCATCATCATCATCAAGGTTTTCTTCAGTAACCTTGGCATCAGAAACTGGACTTTTGCCATTTTTCAAGGCAGCCCTTTTTCTGGCATATTCTTCTTCACTATCAGCACCTTGCACAGGTGCTTGATTTTCAGCAGCAGCAGCAGGAGGTTGAGATTCTTGCTGAGATTGTTGTTGTTCAGCTTGGTGATTGTCAGATTGAGTATTTTCAGCAACTGTTAACTTCAATCCTCCAGCATCAGGACTTGGACCTTGATTGTCATCATCATCGTCGTTCTTGTCCTTAGAATCTTTCCCTTCATCATCACTGGGATCAGTGGGAATGTTCTCATCTTCTTCTTCTTCTTCATCATTTGTTAGAATGACTAGCTCCACGTGCTTATATAAAGCAACACTTGTCACTTCCTCTTCCTCAGTTAATTTGTGGGGATCAGCCACCATTGGTACAAATAGACCTTTGAGCATCACAGCTTGTTCAGCTGGAGAGGCACTCTTGAATTTGGCCTTCATATTTTCTCTGATTTGAGCAATCAGATTGGAGCTCATTTGCTGAGAATATGTCATTTCTTCAGGAAGGATGGAGTGGACAAATGTTTCGAGCTTCAGCAGAGAAGATCTCTTTTTCTCATTTGAGAGATGAAGGTGAAGAGCTGAGAAATCCATTCTCCTGTACCTTTGGCAGTTGCTGACGGACTTAGCAACTCTTGACAAAGTTGTCCTTTTGAAGTTCAAGTATAGTTCTTCAGAACTTACTTGCTGATCTTTAGTGATGAGTACCACTTCAGTGGTCTCCTTTTGAGCCTGAAAAAGAATGTCATTTAGATCAGGATTGGTTTGGAGAATTGTTTTAGAGTTTATATCTGAAACATGATTTACCTGCTGAGAGTCAGCAAGCTCATGTAGTACAATTTCCATTCCATGAGGAGCTTGATTAGCATCCTCCATTTGTTCATCCTGAAATAAATTGAAGTTAGACACAAGTACTAAGCTGTCAAACTTAGTTTTTATACAAAAATTATTAGCTACCTGCTGAGCAGGGAGTGTTGATTCTGGTGCAGAGGCTTCAGCAACGATCTGACTTGCATCTTGAGAAGTCTGTAGAGATAGGATAATTTTAGCAAAAGAACAATTTTCAGAATTTGAAGTTTTACTGAAGGTTGAATTAACTACCTGCTGAGGAAGGACATGTTGTGGCTCAGTCCTTTCAGCATTAACAGTTTCTTCAGCTTCTTGGACTGTTTCTTCAGCAGACTTCTGGTTTTGCTCTATCTGAGAAAGCTGTGCGGTTTCAGCAATCTCCCTTGTCTCTAAAATGACAAGTTGAGCAGAAGCATCTTGACCTTTAAGCTCACTGCTTGTCATGAAGAGATCAATTGACTTGTTGGATGATTCTTCAATTTCCAACTCCATTTGTTTGCTTAAATTTTCCAGTACAAGCTGGACTTTGTCAATAGATGTCTTGGGTGCACTTGGGCCAGTATTCTCAGCATCACCAGATGCGTCGTTGAATAATGCTTCTTGAGTTTCAGCAACTTCATGGACTGGAACCATTGCTATTTCAGCAACTGGTCCTTCAGCAAGCGTTGTTTCAGCAACCTGATGAGTTGCTTGTTCAGCAACCATCTTTTCAACAGCATCAACAAGTACCTCTCTTTGCAGATCATTAGCAATGTCACTTGCTGGTCTCAAAGTTGGATCATTTGGAATATCTATAATGTAGATATCTGGGACTTGGGCAGGAATTTCATTTCCACTGCCTTGAGGTCTATCTTCAGTAGAATTATCAACATTAAGTTGATTGTTGAAGGCTTCCGCAAACACTTCAACATTGCTGACATATGCTTCAGTAATTACATCAGCAACATCTAAGGGCAAATGCGTTTCAGCATTTGTCTGGGAATTGACTGAGGAGTCTTGGACATCAGGGACTGACTGGCGAGCCAGTGTTTTCTTCCTTTTGTTGCTTGTCCATTTCCTCTTAGGTACGGGATTTGCTGATGACGCTGCAGTCTGAGTGTCATCATCAGCTTTCCTCTTTTTCTTGTTAGATTTCTCCAGTTTCCCAGAGTCATCTATAGTTGCATTTTCAGCAACTGGTGTTGTAAACGTACCTTGTTGATTTTCTACAGCAGTTTCATTTGTGTTACCACCACCAACAGCAGTTTCATCTCTAAGTTGCTGAGTGGTAACATCTGCAGCTGTTGTATACCTTTCTTGCTGGCTTGTGTTGACAATATTTGCAGTTGTTGTCTTCTTAGTTTTCTTTCCAGCAATCTTAGGTACATTCTGCTTGCAGAAAGATCTTCCCACATTGCACACAGATTTCTTGATTGGCAATGGGTTTCTTAGCTGAATCCTGAAATGTTCAAGGATGTAGCATATCTTAATTCCATACATAACTGGAAAGGAAGGTGAGACCTTGTTGTCTTTTACCTTTACCTTGAACTTAGTAACACAATCAACAAGCCTGTTGAAAATGTACTTAGCCCAGTTAAGTTCCGTTTTATTTTCATATATATGCATCAGCAATGGCCATCTTCTCAGGCCTACTTGGTCAATTCCTCCAACTTGGGAGTCGAGAACTTTTATTAGTAGCAGAGCTACTAGACCAAGTGAATTGCAGAGATGATTTCTGTTAACGTGCTTTGTCCAAGTCACGGGAGCTATCTCGCCTTTCTTCATTTTCTCATTTCTAACGTCACTGTAGAAAGCTTCAATTTCTTCGTCAGTGGCAGTGACGTCATCTTCAGTTCCAGTGGTTGGAATCTGAAAGATTTCCGCTAAATCAGTCCATTTCAGGACGATTTGCGTGTTCTGAACATAAGTAAGGATCACTTTTTCAGTGACTCCATTACTGTCTGTAAGGGACTGGATTTCTGCATTGTTGTAGAATTCCATTGTATCAATCATGCTCACTTGCTTAGTGCGAGCAGAGATAAAGTTCATGAGGCCTTGCTGCTTGATAAACTCAAGCGCCTCTTCATTTTGGTCATCAAGTTCTTGTTCATAAAAGTACCTAATGTACTTTTCTTTTGCAAACCCTCCCCATTGCATCAACATCTCACACTTTGCAGTGTCAAGATATGACGGAGGCATAGGTTTTTCTGTGATTCGGTCGTTTTTCAACACAACTTTCGTTGTGTTTGTGGCCGGAGTAGTCACTGGAGCAATGCGTGTTTCAGCACTGTCAACCTTTGACGACTTTGAGGACTTTGATAACTGTCTCTTGGGAGCCATTTCGTTTTATAGAGCAAGAAAATGTGTACGAAAAGAGATAGTTTGCTTTTTGACCGGAGGTACAGTAGATTCAGGCTAGAATTTGCAGAGAAAGGAAATGTGAGTTAAAGAATTTTGTCATTCCTCTAACTCCTTCTTTATATAGTGTCTCTGGTGTGTGAGAAACTCAATCGATTTGATCTCTCAGCAAGGGTAAAACAGAGAAACACTGGAGTTAGTGGAGCCTTTGCATTGAATGCGTAGTGGCCCACTAACTAAAACCGTCAGAGCACTCTCTCTCTCTTTGTTTTGTTAACCGTTAGATAAGTAACTCCTTTTAATCAATGGCCACGATTGAATTTCATGTCATGATTATTGCGAGTTTATCTGTGCCAGTTTATCGTCACAAATTGATTTTACCGAGTATTAAGGGATAGATTGCTTGCTGAAATAGACAAGAATCTTTTCAGCGAGTTTGAATTAACAGTCTAGATACTTGCTGAAAGTTCCCCCTTTCTTAGATATCTCATATTGTCTTAAGTTTAAAAGATATTTCTGATTTCCCGTATCAGTAAATTCTTTTTGTACTTGAGATATCCTTTGGTAAAATCTGAGAGATGAGCTTTGCTCTTTTTCTGAGTTCCCGTCTCAGAAAATTTCCTTGATACTTGAATACCTGTTTCAGTATCTTTTGATTGTCTGAGTGCCCGTCTCAGCAATCTTTAAGTTCTTTCTCTTACTGAGTGTTTGTCTCAGCAAGTGAACAAGTTTCCTAACAAATACCCGTTTTGAAGGAATTACTTGCTGAATGCCTGTTTCAGCAATCATGTAGTGACTTATCAATTCTTAGAAGAAATCAGTAAAATAGGAATTCTTTGGCTTGCTGAATACCTGTTTCAGCATTCTGCCAAGTATATCCCTTATTGAGGTTGTTCAATCAATCCAAGGTTATACCTTAGCATTGCGAACCTATTATCTGGTAGGGGCTTGGTAAAGATGTCATCAAGCTGATCTTCAGTTCCTACTTTCACAACCTCAATATCACCTTTTTCTACATGATCTCTAATGAAATGATGTCTAATATCAATGTGCTTGGTCCAAGAGTGAAACTTAGGATTTTGCGTGATTGCAATAGCACTTGTATTATCACAAAAGATTGGTGTTTTCTTTGCAGAAATACCATAATCTCTTAATTGTTGCTGAATCCATAGGATTTGAGCTGTGCAACAACCAGCTGCAATGTATTCAGATTCAGTAGATGAATTGGCGACACAAGTTTGCTTCTTGCTGAACCATGATATTAATCTAGTACCCAAAAACTGACAAGTTCCAGAGGTACTTTTTCTATCAAGAGTTGATCCTCCATGATCAGCATCAGAATAGCCAACCAATTCAAGTCCAAAATCTTTAGGATACCATAATCCAACATTGACTGTACCTTTAACATATTTCAGTATCTTGATTGCCTTTTTGTAGTGTGATTCTCTTGGATCAGATTGGAATGTTGCACACACACAAACATCATACTGAATGTCAGGTCTACTTGCTGTTAGATACAACAAGGAACCAATGAGCTTCCTATACTTGTGTTCTTCAACACTTTTGTCCTCTTTAGTATAGCCCAATTTGGTACCAACACTCATAGGGATCTTTTCAGGTTTCTCATCCTCTTTGATCCTAAACTTTATGAGCATTTCTTTCGCATACTTTGCTTGATTTATGAATATTCCATCTTTGAGTTGCTTGACTTGCAACCCTAGGAAATAATTCTATTTTCCCATCATACTCATTTCAAACTTATTTTTCATGAGTTTGGCAAAATCATCACAAAGTTGCTTGTCCTTAGATCCAAAAATTATGTCATCCACATAAATTTGAACTAAGATTATTTTACCATCATGGTTCATGGTAAATAATGTTTTGTCAACTTCACCTTTCTTGAAACCATTTTCCAGCAAGAACTTAGCCAAGGTATCATACCATGCTCTTGGTGCTTGCTTTAGACCATATACAGCTTTCTTAAGCTTATATACCATCTTGATTTCTGAGGGAAGTTCAAAGTCAGGGGGTTGTTCTAGGTAGACTTCTTCAGCAAGTTCACCATTTAAGAATGCACTTTTAACATCCATTTGGTAAACAATGAAGTCATTGTGAGCAGCAAATGCTAAGAAAAGCCTAATTGCATCCAATCTTGCAACTGGTGCATAAGACTCATCATAGTCCAATCCTTCAGTCCGACAGTAACCTTGAGCAACTAAGCGTGCTTTATTTCTTGTTACTTCACCAGACTCGCTCAGCTTGTTTCTGAACACCCACTTTGTACCAATAGCTTTCTTGTTTTCAGCAAGTGGCACAAGTTTCCAGACTTTGTTCCTTTCAAATTGATCCAATTCTTCTTGCATTACTTTTATGCATTCAGAATGCTTCAAAGCTTCTTCTATGGTTTTAGGTTCAATTTCTGAAACAAAGCAAGAGAACAATGATTCTACTTCTACGGCAGTTGCTTCTTCAGCAAGTCCGTGAGTAGCTTTGGATCTAGTCACTTGGCGTTTATTAATATCACCAATCATATCCGTAGAGGGATGATCTCTAATCCATTTATTAACAGGTTTCCTGTTTGTTGGATCAGGATATGTTTGCTCATCAGCATGTGACTCTTCAGTATGTACTTGTTCAGTACTACTGGGAATTTGTGTCTCTGCTGAGATTTGTTCATCAGCAACTGCTTGTTAAGCATTTCTAGATTGAAGTATTTCATCAGCAGGCACTGGAGATTGCGTAATTTCAGCAACTTCCGGAGCAACCGCGTCTTTTGCTGGAAATTCTTTGTCGTGAACTATATTTATCTTGTCATGACTCGGGGGAGGAGAGTCATTGTCAGAATCATCATTTAGTTCAATTGACTTGATTTGCCTAGCATCAGGTTCAGTTCTTTGCTCTTGTATGATTAACTTTTTCATACAATCTGATATTTCTTCTTCAACAGGCACACCTTGTGACTTTTCGTAGAATACAACATGCACTGATTCTTCAATCTTTTGTGCCTTTTTGTTGTAAACTCTATAAGCTTTACTATGCAAGGAGTAGCCAAGAAATATCGCTTCGTCTGCCTTTGGTTGAAATGTTCTTAGGTATTCTCTACCATTATTAAGAACGAAACACTTGCAACCAAATACTCTTAGATGAGTGATGTTAGGAGGTCTTCCAACAAACAATTCATAAGGAGTTTTGTTGTATTCCTTAGTAATCAAACATCTGTTTTCAGTATAGCAGGCGGTATTAATCGCTTCAACCCAATAAGCCTCACTTATTTCAGTGTCAGCAAGCATTGTTCTTGCGGCTTCTTTCAGGGTACGATTCTTCCGTTCAGCAACACCATTTTGCTGTGGTGTTCTTACTAATGATAAATGATGTTGTATACCTTTTGATGTACAATATTCAGTTATGTACTGGTTTACAAACTCAGTACCATGGTCTGTCCTTATGACTTTTACCTTGTCATTTTTCATGACTTCAAGCTTTTTCAGCAAGATAGGTATTTCAGTCTTGGTTTCAGATTTGTGCTTGATGAATACTACCCAAGTGAATCTTGAATAGTCATCTACCACGACTAGACCATACTTCTTACCAGCATAGCTTGTTGAAGAAGATTCAAACAAGTCCATGTGCAAGAGTTGTAAAGGTTTTGTAGTTGACGGTACTGCCTTGTTCTTGAAAGAAGATTTGGTTTGCTTTCCTTGCTGACATGCATTGCAAACACCATCCTTCTTAAAAGTAACCTTAGGTAATCCAACTACAAGTGCCATTTTAGACAGCTTATTCAGCGTCTTGAAGTTTAGATGACTTGTTCGTTTATGCCATAACCATGCTTTTTCAGCAAGGCAATCATGATCTGAGACAAGGCATTTTTCAACGTTTGCTGAAGACCAATCAACGGTGTACAAGCCTCCTGATCTTCTTGCAATCATTATTACCTTTTTAGTCTCAAAATCTACAAGTTTACATTCATCACTTTTAATTTCGATGAAGTATCCTTTGTCAGCAAACTGACTCATGCTGAAAAGGTTAAACTTAAGATTTTTGACATAAAGAACTCCAGTGATGGTTATGCATCCTAACTTCACATCACCATAGCCTTTTGTAGAACTAGAGCCTCCACCAGCAAACCTTATTGTTGGACCTTTAGACCACCGTCTATAGTTTATAAGGTTATTCTTGTTGCCCGTGATGTGCTTTCCACAACCACTATCAAAGTGCCAGATTTCATCGTTTGTCTCCGTGGCTGAAGTCTGACCGGCCATGAGGCAGAATTCGTAGTTAGACACATCTGGATAAGCTTCCATAGCTATTCCACAGACTTCTTTGCCAATCTCCACGTCTAGAGTGGCTTCTTCATCGTCTGTGTCTGAACTTTCATCCTCACTGTCTTCGGAGCTAGTATCAATACACAATGCATCGATTTTTGCTTGAAGCTTCTTCTTTTCTTCAGCAATAAAAGCTCTTTTGAACTTCTTCTTCTTTTCAGCATATTTGCCTTTCAGCAAAGGGCAATTAGCTTTGAAGTGACCAGGCTTTTTGCAGTAAAAACATAGATCATTTCCAACTGCTGATTCTTCTGATGAAGTAGCTTGCTGAGCTTGCTTGTTCAGCGAGCTAGTATCATTCTTGTACTTATGGTAATTGTTAGCAAGATGCTTTTTCAGCTTCTCTTTTGCTTTTCGCCTTTCAAGTTCCTTACTGATGAATTTCTTCATGTTTGTAACAACTAAAGCATTTTCATCAGCAGGCTCTTTATCATTCTTCTTTTCAGAAGATGACGGCTTTGCAGCAAGAGCAATGTTTTGCGATTTTTCAGCAAACACATTTTCTCTTTGCTTTGTCTCATAATTGACAGTAGCAAGATGAGAGAACAACTCTGTTGGTGTAATGTCTGGCATTCCTTGATTATAATAGAAATTCTGAGTGTGGATCCATTCTTGATTCAGACTTCTGATGATAGTTTTCACTTTCTCAGAATCTGAGTAGAGGTTTCCAACACCCAATGCTGCCATTTCACTAACAAGAGTTGTGAATCTGAAGTCCAAGTCTTCCAGTGACTCGTTAGTACCTTGCTTAATGTTTTGAAACTTTAATTTAAGTACTTCAAGTTTGTTTTCCTTGGTTTTGCCAGATCCAGCACAAAGATCTTGAACCATTTTCCAAGCCTCCTTTGCAGTCTTAGCACCCCACAGTTTGCACCGTATGGTATCCGGAATTGATCTAATGATGATATTTCTTGCTTGGCCATCAAGACGGAATCTCTTAGCTTCGTCAGAAGTCCATTCCTCTCTTGGTTTTGGCACAACAGTGTATGATGGTTCGCCAAGGATGGTTTCCTTCCCAGATTCAGTGGTCTTGTGAGGAAAACTCCTTTCAATCTTAGTGATCTTGATAGGTCCATCATTAATGACGGTTACCATCTCATCACTAATGGCCTCAAGATGTAGCATCATGTTGTTTCGCCATTTCTCGTAATTTTCCAGCTTCAGCAAAGGAGCATCTCCTAAAGACATCCTGTCAGCAAAGCACTACCAAACTGATCAAGTGAGAGTGATTTACGGAAAGCACCTAAGGGGATCTAGGTTCAGTGCAGAAGGCTAAAGAACCTCCTGCTCTGATACCACTTGTTGGTCCCTTTAAACAACAAGAAAAGACTAGAGGGGGGGGGGGTGAATAGTCTTTTCAAACATTCGTCGTTTAAAACTTTCTCAGCAAGTACTTATTACTTTTCAGTAATGAGTCCTGCTGATACTTAACTTTCTCAGCAAGCGTAAGTTACTTTACAGTAGCTTGGTTTGCTGATACTTAAAATCAGAGAGCGGAAGTCTTTGATACAATAAGTGTTTTTTCAGCAAGTAAAGGTTTCAGCAAGTGAAGTGAGTGACTGTGTACAGACAAATATGAATTGCTGAAAGCTAAGTACAGAATGTAAATCACACAAACACTTTTATAGTGATATCTGAGAGTGGCGTAATCTCTCAACTAATCCACTTCGTCCTTTCTAGGACTGAATCCACTAAGATATGATTGAGGTTCCTTACAATCTCCTATCTAGAGCGATTCAACAGAAACCAAAGCACACTTGCTTCGTATCCAACCTAAACTAGAGAACTCAACTTTGTTCCCCACCAAACTTGGTACTTTTAATCAGCAAAACTATACTCGATTAAGTTCCCCCTGAATATCACGCCTGAAAGGGTGTATTTTCAGTTAGAGAGTTTTGGGGTGAGATAACTTAATTATAACTTATCCAGTTACAACAAGTAATCTAAGAAAAACAACTTGGAATACTTTGCAGTAAACAAGTTTGATTGTTTCTGGTGTCAAGACTTGTTCTTGTTTGAAAGAAAGAACACTTAACTAATTTCTTAGCCGAGTTTGTTCTACTTCTTCACAAGTAGCTTTTTCAAGCTTTAAGTCTTGGAACGGATCAATGGCAGTAAGAGTGTTTGAAGGTTTATGAGTTTTAAGCACAAGTGAGAGTTTGATCACGTTGTTGACACACTTCAACTCATTGCCAGATGACCTCTATTTATAGTGTAAGTAAGGAGCCGTTTGAATTTTAAATCCTAAGGCTTTTGTTCCTTAACATGTCACTATCTTGCTTTTGTACTTTCAGCAGCGTCTTTGTTTGTCTTCTAGTCTTCATGTCCTTCGTGTGTAAGATTTGCATTAAATGCACATTTGAATAGAATTCAAACAGTAACATTGGAGCGCAAAATCCGGTACTTTCAGCAAGAGGTCACATATGTTTCATCAGTAAGTGATTGGTCTCAGTTTCAGCAAGCACAACCTACTCTGTCTTTCAGATTTTCACTTATGCAATGCTGTTGCTGAAATTTCACTTTCTGAGCAACACGGGCCTTTGTAGATACCAGTCTTCAGCAATCTTCAAGTCTTCAGATCTTCTAAATCTTCAAGTCTTCGGATCTTCAATAATCTTCAAGATTGTGAGCGGTTTCTATTTGCTTCAATAATTTGTTTGAAATAAACAAATTATATCTTCAGCAAATGCTTCAATAGGTTATTTTCTTTTCAGAAAATAAGATACATCATAAGCTTCAGCATCAATAAGTTATTTTCTTTTCAGAAAATAAAATACATCATACGCAAAAGAAATAACTTATCTAGCATCTAAACTAAGTCATCATCAAACGTTCCTCTTTTACAATGTCCTTAAAATTCTAAATTCCTATGGACCTTAAGACTACTAGTTACTGGACTTTCCTTAATTTAGCATGGTTAATTGCTCATCAAAATTACAAGTTTCCTAACAAATACAATCGTGGCCATTGATTAAAGTAAGTTGTTGATCCAACGATTAATATCATAAAGTGAAAACACGCTCTGACGGTTTCAAGTTAGTGGACCACTACACATTAAATGCAAAGTACACCACTAACTCCGTGTTCTCTGTTTTGCCCTTGCTGAGAACTCAAACCCATTGATTTTCTCACACAAACAAAGATACTATAAATAAGAGGAGTTAAACATAAGACAAAATTCTTTATCTCCCAAATGATCTTTTCTCTGCAAATTTCTAGCCTGTGCTCTGAGAACACTGTACCTCCGGTCAAAAACCATCTTGTTCGTACCTTTACTCCCTATTTCACTCTACTATATATAGATGGATCCCAAAATACAATCCTCAAGGGTTTGAAAAGCCTCAAAAGCAAACAGTGCTGGAACAAGCACTACCGCTACTCCGGCTGGAACTCCGGTGGGCAAAATTGTTTTGTGAAATGACAGAATTTCACAGAGACCTATGCCTTCTGCATTTCTAAACACTGAAAAGTGTGAACAAAAGATGCAATGGGGAGGTTTCTCCAAGGAGAAGTATATCAGATACTTCTATGAAGACGAACTGGCGGTTGAAAACCTTGAAGCCTTGACTTATATAAACCAACAAGGTTTACTTCATCACAGCTCATCCCAAACAGGTAAGTGTTGTAGACACAATAGAGTTTTACAACAATGCTGAGATCCAGTCAGTGACAGATGAACATGGAATCATTGAAAAAGTCATTTCGACTACTGTTCAAGGAAAACAAATCATCCTAAAATGGATTGATTTAGCAACCATATTTAAGATTCCAACCACTGGAACTGAAGATGATATTACTGCTACAGAGGATGATTGTAACGGTATCGAATTTTAAAAATGAAATAATTTCTTGAAAAGAAAATTCAAAATTAACTTTAATAGCAACGGTCGGCAATTAATGCCAAAATAATCTTTGACGCGCACAGCGCCAACGGAAACAACTAAATATCCAACAATAAACTTAGAATTCAAATGAAACAACGAGTGAAGACAGCAAAAAGTTCATCTTCTTATTTTGAAATAAAATCCCAAGACACCCCCAGACCCTTCTCTCAGTCGCTGGCATCCTATTCGCGAACATCCTCAACAGTATCTGGAAGGAAGGAATTTTGAAAACAAAGAGAGTGTGAGATAAAGGATCTCAGTGAGGTTCTAAGTTTAAAAAAAAAAAAAACAGAAAGAAAACAGTTTTGAAATCAAAGTCCTTTTTAGAAAAAAAAAACAATCAAACAGAACAGGTCACATAACAGAATAATAGAACAGATCACATAACAGAATAACAGAACAGATAAGTTGAAGACCGTTGGTGCAGCCCGCCTTATTGCTCCTACTCCCAGAATGCCCTTATAACTCCCTCCAGAGGGTGCACAACTCCGGACAGAAACAGAAACTCCCGTGTACTTTGGGGAAACAGATCCTACGACCCTAATAGACCTCAGCGACTTCTGCCTCGCGTCTAAAAGGGATTAGACTAGGCAATAACCAAGCAAACCCGATAGTCCTCTACTACCCAAGTCTACCTAGTTACGACCTAATCGACCGGTCACACAGAAACAGAACAGATACAGAACAACAGATACAGATAATCAACACCGAGAGGAGAGGTGTTCCTGCAGAAAAGTCAGTCCAGAACAGAGTAGCAATAAACGGAAAAGTAAATAGTCATACTTAGGACTTAAATACTTTTACGCGGAAGCATACAGTAAAACAGTATAAGTAATAGTAGGTACAAGTTGTACATATCCTTCCAGTTTTTCGCAAATAAATAGGTTTAGGGGTGAACAATCACCTTAACTTGCGAGCAAAAGATCTCCAACGAGTAACGAGCTTACGGGTTATCGAACAACGGAGAACCTAAAAGAAAGTACTAAATACACTTTAGAAGTCGAACGGACGGAAGGAAAAAGGTTGAAAAAGAAGTGGTAAAGACGGGGTTCGAACTCGAGACCTCTAAGTTAGTCAAACAAGAATCTAACCAACTAGGCTAGCAAGTCAAGTCATTATTAAATTACAAAACAGAAACTAAGTTGAAACCTTTTCAGAAATACTCTTTCGGTTTTCAGATTATGGAAATTACCATAATACCCTCAGTGGTAAATTGCAAAAAGATCCTTTTCAAAATCAGAAAGTTCAAACCAAAACCAGAAGTTTCCAAACATACAAATCAGTCCTCAAAGAATATAATGGTTTACGAAAAAGTCCTCTGTCAGTCAACTACGGTCAAAGGTAAATTGCAAAAAGGTCCTTTAGGTTTTCAGATTTCCCAAAACAGTCCACAAGGTTCGAATCCATATCATTAGAGTCCAATTCAGTCTTTTTCAAAATCAACAGCAAACTACGGTCAACATACGAGGTCAACAACCAACACAAGTCCAACAATCAGTAACAACAACCTAACAAATCCTAAGTCCCGGTTCTCAGTTCGAATCAAATAACAAGGTCAGATTGAACAAGGGAAAAATGGTCCAGGGGCAAAAAGTCCAAAACAGAATATGAATTCCGAATCGAAAGAACAATAAAGGATTCGAGATTTACCTTCGAATCGAAATAGAGTGTTGAATCAGTCGATCGAGATCGGAACAATTGGACGGAAGGAATCGCGGCGTCGATCGAAATGGCGATCGAACGGATCGGGAACAGCGGTAGCGGTGGCGAAATCGGTCAGGCGACGCGGCGAACAAACAGGCGGATCGATCGTGACGGGTCGATTGGACGTCGGCGGCGAACAAAACGGAACAGACGGGTCGGTACGGACATCGGTCAGGCGGCACGGATCGGATCGAATAGATCGATCGATCTTGGCGGCGCGGCGACGGCGGAAGGCGCGGCGGCTCGGTGCAGCGACTACAGCGAATCAATCGGCGCGATCGGAACAAAAACGGGCGGCGGCGGACGCGACAGACGTATCGATCGATCCGAACGGCAAGACACGATGAACCGATCGGCGCGAGAAACGAACGACGCGGCGGCGCGGAGTCAGGCGGCGGTCGAACGGAGCAGCAACAAAGAATCTTTCTTCCTTCTCTCTCTTTTTCTCTTCTCTCTTTCTTTTCTTTTCTTTCTTTCTCTTTTCTCCTGTGTTTCGGTTGGAGGCAAGCAAGGATGGGAGATGGGAGTAATCTGATTAGGGTTAGGGTTAGTCATAGTGGGCCGGTCAACAGGCCTTTGACTGGGCTAAAGAATTAGGCCAAAAAGAGGTCAGAACGGTCCAGTCTTCCAGCTTGATCCAAACGAAGCGAAACGAACTTGCTTACGCGAAAATAATTAAATAATTATCGAATAAATAATTTACTCTGATAATTAATTAACTAAAATAAATAATTAAATAATAAAATAATAATTAAATAAATAAAAAAATATACGGGGCGTTACAATGATATTAAAGCCTTCTATAGCGATGTTAGAAATAACATGAAGAAGAATGAAATTGCTCCTGTAAATTGGGACAAATCGACAAAGAGAATGCATATCTCTTACTCTCTAGGACTAGTTGCTTTGTTGATCATCAAAGTCCTAGACTCTCAAGTTGGACGAATAGACCAAGTAGGCCTGTAAAGATGGCCTTTGCTGAAACATATCCATGAAAATGGACCTGACATAAACTGGGCAAAATTCCTCTTCAACAGACTTGTTGAATGTATTGTAAAGTTCAAAGTGAAGGTGGAAGACAACATTGTCTCACCTATGTACCTAGTTATGTGTGACTTAGAGATCTGCTACATCTTGAAACACTTCAAGATTACGCTCAGAAACCCACTGCCTATAAACAAGTCAGTATGTAATATGGGTAGATCTTTCTACAATCAGCACAAGCCCTTGGATACTGACAAGAAGAAATCCAAGAAAGCAACTGACTCCAACGTTGTTGATGCTGCTGGGCTTGCTAACACAAATGCCCCCAGCAAGAAGAGTAAGAAAAGGAAAGCTGATGATGATACTCAGACTGCTGCTTCATCAGCTGATCCTGTCCCTAAGAAATCAAGGACAAAAACCTTCCCAATGAAGAAGACAACTGCTAGGAAATCAGTTCCTATTGTCCATGACGATGATACTCCCACAGTTGCTGAAAAGCAACCTGCTCAAGTGGTTGATGTAGAAGCACCTGCTGACACTACTACTAATCCAACTATTTTGGATACAATCACTGAAGAAAGAACTCAACGCAGTGGAAATGCATATCCTGCCTTAGCCAGAATTGATGATATCTACGTGGCAGATAATCTTGATGACTCTACACTTGAACCAGCAAGTGATATTGTTGCAGACCTAAGAAAGGCTGCTCTTGCTGAAGATGTTTCCAACAAAGCAACAGTTGAAAAAGAAATAGTTGTTGTACAAGCAACTAATCCACAAAGAAAAGTTACTGAAACAACACAAGTTGTTGAAGAAACAGTTGTTGAGACAGCAACTAGTCAAAACGTTGAGTTTGTTGAAACTCAAAACTAAGTATCGTTCGACGACGCATCACATGATGCTGAGAATGCAAGACCTAGTTCACCGGCTCTAGAAACTACGTCAATAGAAAATATCCAATTGGTACTCACTGATCTAAGCCAGCAAATGGATATGGAGATTGATGATAACTTCAACAAATCAGTTGATCTCTTTATGACAAGTAGTGAACTAAGAGGTCAAGATACTTCTGCTCAACTTGTCATTTCAGAGACAAGGGAGAATGCTGATAACACACAGCTTTCTCAACAAGAGCATGAAAAGAAGTTTGTTGAAGATACGATCCCAGATATTGAAGAGGCCAACGATGTTGAAAGGACAGAGTCACCACCTGTTGTTCTTCGGCAGGTAGATAACTCAAAAATAGGCAAAAATTCTCTATCTGATACTTTATCATTAGCAAATACTATTGTTTCTTTACGGACTTCTCAAGATACAAGACAGAAGCTTGCTGAGGCTTCTGCACCAGAAGCAACAACTCCTGCTCAGCAAGATGAACAAAACAAGGAAGCTACCACAGCTCCTGTTGAATTAGATGTAGACATTGCACAACCAACTGTGCAACATGAGCTTGTTGAAAACCAGCATGCTCAAAAGGAGAGTATAGAAGCAACTCTCATCCCTGAAGTCCATGAAGTCAGCTGAGAAGAGCTTTATTCAAACATCAAAAAGAACACTTTGACCAAGGTTGCAAAGTCTTTCAGCAACTGGCAAAGATATAGAAGAATGGACTTCTCAGAACTCTATCTACATCTCTCTTCTAAAAAGAAAAGAACTTCTTTACTTAAGCTTGAGACCTTTGTCCATTCTATCCTCCCAGTTGATCTCTCATATTCTCAGCAAATGGGAACTGGTCTGGTTCACACAATCAGAGAAAATATGAAGAATCAATTCAAGAGTGCTTCTCAAGCTGAACAAGATGAGATGCTTAAAGGCTCCTTTGTGCATGTGGTGGCTGACCCCCACAAAATCAATGAGGACGAAGAGGTCACAAGTCAAGCTAAGTACATGCATCTTCCATTAGTTATTCATACTGATGATGAAGAAGAAAAATAAGATGAGAATGTGATTGAAGATTCTAGTGATGATGATGATAATGGAAAAGATTCTAAGGACTCATAGGACAAAAAGGATGATGATGATGAATCCCAAGGTCCAAGTCCTGGTGCTGGTGGAGTAAATCAAGTTGTTGATCAAGCAACTAAACAAGAACAAACTGTTGAACAACCACCTCCTAGAAACCAAGAAGAATCTACTGCTCCTCCTGCTGCTGAACATCCAGCAACTGACCAAGTTGCTAAGATGAGTGAAGAACAAGCCAGAAAGTTTGCTGAAATCGCCAAAGGCAAGGCAAAGCTTTTGGATGCCGAGTTAGCTGAAAAATCTCTACTTGATGCCACGGTCACTGATCCAAATCTTGATGAAGATGAAGAACAAGATGAAGACTTTCAGACAGCTGTGGCAAACAACATGGTAATAAATGTACCTGGAACACAACACTTGTCTGTTGCTCTATCTTCTAGAGTGAAAGATCGGAAGAATCCTCCCTTCCACCCCCTACTACTGGTGAAACTCCAGTTGTTGAGTCTCAAGAGTTTTCTTCAGCAACCACTCAACCAGAACACACAGTGACTAAAAACCTTGGAGAAAAGGTTGCTAACTTCGATAAAGAAGATGCTTAGAGCTTATTAGGTTTTTCTGATGAAGAAGAAGAGATGGTTGTCAAGAATGATAAAACTGGTGAAACCCAAACCCAACATTCAAACTCTTCTACTTCCTCTGGAAACGACTATGAAAGAAGCAAACTCAAAGGCATTGAAGATCAGTTCGTCACTGAACTAAAAGCGCATAATGTAACTCCTTCTCTAGTGCCATTTCTCAGTGTGGATGCATGGAAACCAAGAATGCAAGCTCTCTTGCAAGTGCACAAAGGATGCAAAGCTGAGGATGAGGAGTTACGTGCTGAAAAGCCCTTCAATTTGGAAAAGGTCTTAACTGTCTTACTGAGACGAACAACAAGTCTCACTCTAGCTCAATTTGATGTGAGCTTACAACACAGAAGCTATGAGAAAGAAGGAAGTCAAGCTTTAAAAATTGGTAAGAATGCTTTGAAAAAGGCCCAATCCATTATGGAACAGAAGGTTGCTGACACCCAAAGGGCTGAAGAAAATCTGAAGCTGATAAAGGCGGAGTTGTCCAAAACAAACCAACTTCAGCAAGACATGGTTGAACACTATAACAGCTTTCACAAGCATGCTGAAAACTGCAATAAGTTTTTCTCAACTAAATTTTTTATGTTTTGCAATCCATGTCTAAGGGGGAAGATACACCTCACTTCCAAAAGAAGAGCTCAAAGGATTTGCCACCTACTACTTCCTCCCCCTCGCTGATGAAATTATCAGGACCGCCTACAAATGAACCTCTTGTTGAAACAACGCAAAGTTCTAAAAGAAGAGTTGAAACAGATTCTGAGAGAAGTTCAGCAAATCCAAAAAGGAGAAAAATTGTTGCTGATACTCCAGAATTCTGTCAAACTAACAGTCATCAAGGATTTGATGATGATGACCAAACAATAGCTCAAGCTATAAGAGCTAAACCCCTTTCTGCCAAGACTCAATCTAGCACTACTAAGTTGCTTTCATCAAGTTCTTCAGCAAGGAACTCTGAACGTAACTCAAAACAAAGAAGAAGAGAAAGAAGGGCTAAGGAACAAGAAGAAAAGAGGAGAGAGGCCCATGAAGCTGTTGGCTTAGGTGTACAACACACAAAAATAAGCAACAAAGACACCACTCAGAATGTGGTAAGGAAGAAATTGGGCTTCTTTATTCTAAAACTTGAAGACCAACTTGCTAACAATAACTTCCCAAAGTTGTCCTTCAGCAAATGGACAAATGGAATGTAATCAAGGTTGCAAGTAAAAAAAGAGAAATTTCTCCTCTAACAAGCTATGAGGACAGAAAACTCTGGCAAGATGTGGAAGTAAAAACAAGGATTATGGCTCTAATCAAAGACAGAAAAGATGAGACTCCTTACTTTAAGCCACTGGATGTCGCTTTTGTGTATGAAGAGTTTTCGGATAGGGCAAAACCATAACTCAATGTGTCTCCATATGAGTTTTTCTACTTAACAACTAAGTGATCTACATCTACATCTAAGTGACCCCCATGCAAACTACTTTCAGCGTTGCAAACTTAGCAGGGAAAAACAACTACAAGTCAGAAAGATTCTGGAAGATTATGAAGCTTACTGTGAAGAATTTCCCAAGGTTGTTGATGAAAGTGTGAAAGATGTTTACAACGATTGCTTCTAAGATTTCTTCTCAGGTTAACTTAGATTTCTCATGTGTTTTGAACGTTGCTTGCTGAGTTATCTCATGCTTTCTTGTAAACTTACATTGAAAGATAACTTTCAACAATCAATTACTGTTGCTCACTCTTATTCGTTTTTCTGATTATGCAATTTACTTACACTTACTGTTTGATTAGTTCAAGTATTATTGCATTATTCAACTGATTTATTCAACATCAGAAACTTATAAAGAGTTGTAATTAATTTAGCCATGGATTGCTAACATCAAAACGGGAGAAATTTGTTAGGAAACTAGAATTTTAAAGGGCATTGTAAAAGAGGAACATTTGTTGATGACTTAGTGTAGGTACTAATTAGGTTCTTATGTTTGCTCATGATGTACGTTGTTTTTATAAATAATCTATTGAAGACCTAGAACCGCTCAGAAAGTTGATGATTCGAAGACTGAAGACTTAGAAGAATTCTGAGAAGGTATCTACAAAGGCACATGTTATCTCAGAAAGAGAGAAACTCAGAAAATCAGTATGCATAAGTGAAAATCTATATGACAGAGTAGGTTGTGTTTGCTGAAACTGAGACTGACCACTTGTTGATAGCATTTGTGACCTACTTGCTAAATTACTCTGCATTTTGGCTCCAACGTTCACATTTGAATTTTCAGAGAGCATTAATTGCTACAGCACGCTGAATACAAGAAGACATGTAGACAAAAGAAGCACGCTGCTGATAGGACTGTCCTGGCAAGCGATAGTGACATCTTAATGTACAAGCCTTAGAATTTGAAATTCAAACGGCTACCTTTAGACACTATAATATAAATAGAGGTTCTTAGGCTGAGTAGAAGGGTGTGTCACCAATGTGATCATACTTTAACTTGTGCTTTAAACACTCAAATCCTTCTCTACTCTCAATCTGCCTATTGATCCGTTCCAAGACTTATGCTTGAAACAAAAGCTACTTGTGAAGAAGTAGAATACTAAAAGCTAAGAAATTAGTTAAGTGTTCTTTACTCTAAACAAGAACAAGTCTTGACACCAGAAACAATAAACTTTCTTACTGTGAAGTATTACAAGTTAAGTTTCTTTAGATTACTTCTTATAACTGAAAAGTTATTTTCAAGTCATCTCATCCCAAACCTCTCTAACTGATAAAAACCACCTTTCAGGCGCGTTTGTCAGGGGGAACTACTCAAGTTTAGTGGAGAACAAGGTTACAGTTCTCTAGTTTAGGTTGGAAACAAGGCAGGTGCGCTTTGGTTTCTGGGAATCATTAGTTCTCTAGTTTAGGACGAAAAAGTTTTAAAGACTATTCAACCCCCCCCCCCCCTCTAGTCTTTACTTGTTGTCTAAAAGGACCAACATAGACATTGTGCAGAATGACCAATATGATCTGAATTGTTGGGATTAGAGGAAAAGAACCTGATTGTTGGAATGACTATATCTTGTTCTCAATATAGACGACAAGGTCAAAATAGTGAAAAGTCGATTAGAGGTCAACTAATATTGGCAAGAGAATTTTCTTGCCCAACATAGATGTGACAAGGAGTATGAGGTTAGAAGAGAATTTATTTTTCTTGGACGAGATGTTACAATGTTTAACAAACAAGATAAATATCAACATGGTATGATGGTCTGAAGAACATAGTCGGAAAAATTATGTACTTAGAGTATGGACTAACTTTTCCACAAGGATGGACTTGGAATTTTAACTTATTTCAGGTTAGCAAGATCTATTGGTATAGATTGAGAAGTTGACAATGTTCTTCGAGATGAACCGATTGAGATTTTGGATAAGTTGAGTTGTATCGAATAACTAATGAGAAGTTTCAGAAATGTATAATATATGAATATAGGAATAGAGTGTTCAAATGAAGAATGTGGAGAAACGATTTTCGTCAAGAAAGAGATTGCAAAATAAAATATTATATGTGAAATCAGTACCTCATAGATGACTTCATACGGGTATAAATCTCGAGGACGAAATTTCTTGAAGGAGGGGAAAATTGTAACACCCCAAACCTATTTAACCCTATGAAGATGGAATTTATTATCGCTAACGAAAATTAACTTAAGAGAAAATTACAGAAACATACCAAGTTATGGATGTACATTAAATCTTAGTGTTTTTCAAATTAAACATTACATATTGGTCCACCCCTCAAACAATATATCAAATTAATCAAATCTAATTTTAACCACTCACCTCTCAACCTTATCTTCTCTGTATATCTTCTTCTCCATATCTCTTCTACCTCTTAACGTGAAATTTCTCAAAGACCAGCTGGAGAACCTTACCTGCCGGAACTTTTTCCTAGTCGCTAATTGCCAACGAGTCAGTGCCGGTGGTGGTTGTTCTAAAGGTAACGGGGTGGGTAATCTTCTCAATTTCACAATTCAATACAAATTAGTACTACTATTGTTGTTAATTGTTTCTTGGAAATATTACTTCTGGACCCCCTGCTAGATGACATCTTTCATCTGAAGGACCGTCTTGCAAAGAATTACATTCAGGCCCATTTGGCCGTTCCGGTGTTGACCACAGAATTTTGAGATTTTCTCTCTCATACAACCAAACATGGCCTTAGATTTTCTTTTTTAATTTTTTTTTCCTTTTTACTTTTTTTTTCTTCTTCTTATTAAAAAATCCGGTGCCGGAATCCGGCACCGGAATCGGTGGCAGCTCCGGTTAGAGCTGCCATGGCAGCTCTGATCTGGGCTGCCACGCAGCACCAGATCGGAGCTGCCATGGCAGCTTCCGATCTGAGCTGCCATGGCAGCTTCCGATCTGGAAGCTGCCAGGCAGCTCCGATCTGGAGCTGCCATGGCAGCTCCGAACAGAGCTACCCTGGCAGCTTCCAGATCGGAAGCTGCCATGGCAGCTCTGACCGGAGCTGCCACCGGTTCCGGCACCGGATTTTGAACAAGAAGAAGAAAAAAAAAAAGGAAAAAGGATGAAAAAAAAAATTTTTGGGACTTATTTTTTCATATTAATGTTGTTGGGATAGATTTGCAATTATGTTTGGGATCCATTTGAAAATTTTAAAAGTTTTTCGTGTAAATTTCATAAACTAGAAAATATTGAGGGTCAATGTATAATAAACATAAATTAATGTTGTTTGGCCAATGCAAAATTCTGAATTTTGACCAGGGGCAAAAATGTACATTCCACGTTTTAATTCGCGAAAAGTCCAGATCGTGGACCTGGATGTAATTAAAATCCATCTAGTTGGAGACTATATGTAATTGACGAACTCATGGTCCGTTATATGTAATTAGGACATCTAAGAGGGGTACTGTAATTTGCCTTTTTTTCTTTATCCTTAGGGAGGATGGTTATTGGTTTCAACTGTGATGAGGTTTCATGTTATTAGGGAAGACAGGAGACGTGTTTTGGCTCTGGTCTGACCCATGTTGTTGTTTCCTTTTCATAAGGCAGCAGGCTACTGGTTTTGTTTGATGTTATTTTGCTCCTATCCATCGGACGTTTCTCATATTTGGTTGCCTAGAAAGCTTATTACTTTTGAGGTTGTGGTTTTAACCCGTTGTAATTTGTACTCCAATTGATCGAGATGTGATTGAAGCTAACTTAAATGTTTGATTCTGGGGCAGATTCTGAAAGAATGGAATTCCATAAATCTTATTAACAATAACGTACATATATATACAAGAGAATCTAGTAAGTTGGGCTATTCTAGGAGTCTAAATACAACAAGACATATAAACCTACTAGGAAACTATATTCTAACACTCCCCCGCAGTCGAAACGGGTGGCGGATAAACGTTGAGACTGGCACGAAAATCTTCAAACAAGACCAAGGGAAGACCCTTGGTAAAGATATCAGCAATCTGATACCGGGACGGGACATGATGAACACGAACCTCACCACGAGCAACCTTCTCACGAACAAAATGAATATCCATTTCAATATGTTTAGTGCGCTGATGTTGAACCGGATTGCCAGATAGATATATCGCACTAACATTATCACAATAAACCAAAGTCGCCTTCTTAATCGGACAATATAGCTCAAGGAGAAGATTACGAAGCCAACAAGACTCAGAAACGACATTCGCAACACCACGATACTCAGCCTCAGCACTGGAGCGGGAAAGGGTGGGTTGCCGTTTGGCAGACCAAGAAATCAGGTTGTTGCCCAAGAAAACACAATATCCCGAGGTAGAACGTCGCGTATCTGGACAGCCCCCCCAATCAGCATCCGTATAGGCAACCAGCGTATCAAGAGACGAAGGAGACAAGTGTAAACCCAGATGAAGAGTACCCTTGACATACCGGAGAACTCGTTGGAGAGAGTTCATGTGTTCATCCCGGGGAGCATGCATATGAAGACAGATCTGCTGAACCGCATAGGAAATGTCGGGCCGAGTGAAAGTAAGATACTGAAGGGCACCGGCAAGACTCCGATATAAAGTGGGATCAGCAAATAAAGGACCAACCTTATCACTGACCTTGGCCTTAGTGTCAACTGGAGTAGGACAAGAATGACAATCACGCATCCCGGCGCGTTCGAGGATCTCCTGGGCATATTTGCACTGGGATAAAAAGAGACCATCCTGATGGCGAGAGACACGAAGACCCAAAAAATCATTCAGCAAACCCAAATCCTTCATGGCAAACTCAGCACTGAGATGAGCCATAATAGACTCGCGAAGGGTGGAAGACGAGGCAGTGAGGATTATATCATCAACATACAAGAGGATATAGGCAATGTCAGAGCCACGCTTATAAACAAACAAGGATGTGTCAGATTTACTGTTGGAGAACCCAAGGGTGGTGACAAAAGTGGCAAACCGCTGAAACCATGCACGAGGAGCCTGCTTAAGTCCATACAAAGACTTCCGAAGTAGGCAGACATAATCAGGGTGAGCAGGATTGCGAAACCCCACGGGTTGATGCATATAAACAGTTTCATTGAGAGTGCCATGGAGAAAGGCATTGCTGACATCCAACTGATGAATGGACCAATGCTTAGACAAAGCAATGCTGAGGACCAGGCGAATAGTAGCAGGTTTGATAACCGGACTGAACGTCTCACCACAATCAATGCCCACACGCTGAGTTTTGCCATCACCTACAAGACGAGCTTTATACCTTTCAAAAGTACCATCAGACTTAACTTTATGAGTAAAAATCCACATGGAGCGTATGATATTAACACCAGAAGGACGGGGTACCAAATCCCACGTCTTATTTTTAATAAGAGCATCATATTCGGTAGTCATGGCCAACTTCCAGTTGGGATCACGGAGAGCCTCGACAGGATTACGAGGAAGAGGGGAAGGAGTATGGATAGTGGGGTGAGCTTCAGAAGGATCAAAGATTTTATGGGGTTTAGAAATCCCATGGAGACTTCGAGTGACAGGACGCTCCGGAGGATAAACGGTGTATGGGCGGGATGGGTTGGGACGGGAGGGGGCCACAACCGGCGCAGGAGGGGAGCTGGGAGGGGAAACAACCGAGGTAGATGGAAGTGGTTGTTGACCCGACCTAGGAGGTGGAGGTGGTAAGGGCGGTGTGCCGGCTGGAGGTGGTTGTGGGGCCAATGAAGGCACGGCCGGAGATGGAAGCACAGGGGCTGATGTAATATGATAAGGGAAAGTGGAGTCATCGAGAAAATCATAAGTAGCGTGTGGTACTGGACTATGTTGAGCAAATGGAAAAATGGACTCATCAAAGCGTACATGACGACATATAATGATTTTGCGAGAAGTTAAATCATAGCATTTGTAGCCACGGTGATTTTCAGGGTACCCTAAGAAAACACAAGGCGTCGACCGAGCCTGCAATTTGCGAATGGTTGTAGCGGGGAATAGTGGAAAGCACAGACAGCCGAAAACTCGAAGATGGGTGTAGGCCGGAATACGGTGATAAAGGACTTGAAGAGGGGATCTATTGGCCAAGAGTTTGGTAGGAGTGATATTAAGTAGGTGAGTAGTCATAGATAAGGCATGATGCCAGAATGATGGAGGGACGGAGGCATGAAGTAAGAGAGTGCGCATAACATTGTTAATTGTCCTTATCTTGCGTTCAGCTTTGCCATTTTGGGCGGATGTATGTGGACAAGAAAAACGAAAAGAGATGCCATGCGATGCACAAAACTGACGAAAGTTGGTATTGTCAAATTCGCCACCATTATCACATTGAAGGGTTTTAATGGAGCGTTCAAACTGGGTACGAATGGTGGCGTGGAATTGAGAAAAAATGGTAAAGACGTCGGATTTATGTGCAATAGGAAAAACCCATAAGTAATTTGTAAAATCATCCAAAAACAAGACATAATAACGATGCCAAGAAGAACTCAAACTAGGAGAAGTCCACAAATCACTATGGATAATATCAAAAGGCATAGATGTCAGAGAAGTAGAAGAATCAAAAGGCAATTTAATGTGTTTACCAAGAATACATGATTGACAAGTAGTAGACTTTGAAAAACTATTACAAGTAATCAACTTATTGTTCTGTAAAATGGATAACACAGAAGATCCAGGATGACCTAAGCGCTCATGCCAAGGAGTCGAGACTAGGCAGGCTGTTGAGGAAGGCTCTGGGTGCGACTTGGGATGGGGCAGGGGATATAGTGAACCAGTGCTATTACATCGCATGAGAGGGTTCCCGGTCTGCAAATCATGCACAGAAAAACCATGAGGATCAAAGGTGACAGAGACATGATTATCAGTGGTAAATTTGCGAACAGAAACGAGATTTTTAATAATTTGAGGGGTATGGAGGACTTGTGGAAGGGAAAGGGATTTGGTAGACGTAGGAAAACAAGTAGAACCATAACCACAAACCGGAATAGATTGACCACTACCTACCGTAACAACATGATTATTATTGCTCGTATTAAAATAAGATGTAAGAGTACCTTGGGAGTGAGTCATGTGCGATGTGGCACCGGTATCCATGTACCAAGTAGAATCGGGTGCCGAAAGAGACATAGTGTGCATGGCGGAGTCGATATCCGTCGGTGTCCACGATTGAGCCATGTATGCATGAGGAGGCTGCTGCTGCTGCGGCCTGGCACCAAGAATACCGGACTGCCGGGGATCAGACGGAGCCGGTTGTGGGTACTGGGTAGGGTATGGGTAGGGAGGCACTGCCCACGGCTGCTGCTGATACGCCCACCAAGGGGCCGACGGCTGGAACTGGGCATAGGGAGGCCGGGCAGATTGGCCAGTGCCTTGGCGTCCATGGCCGCGACCTGTGCCCTGCTGCGGCTGGGACCCATGGTCGGGAGGATTGGAGCGCTGCTGCTTGCGGCCACGATTATTGTTGCGACGACCGCGAGAAGAGGAAGCACGCGAGTCCACTGTGTCTGCAGGCTCGCGAGGAGCAACAACAAGAGCATCGTCACGGGACTCTTTGAGGCTGGTTTCTTCGAGGAGAAGCATGGATCGCACTTCAAGGAACGAAGGAAGAGTAGGACGGTGACGAATAACCGAGGCCACCCCGTGATATGCCCGTGTGAGGCCACCAATCATTCGCAAGACCAAACGATTGTTAGGAACCGGGGCACCAACATTCCGAAGTTGATCAGAGAGGGACTTGAGGTGCTTGCAATAGTCGAAGACAGAAGAGAAATCCCGGAGGTGGCAATTGCTGAATTCTTGTTCCAGAAGAACTGCTCGGGAATTGGCGTTGTCTTGAAACAAGTCACGTATCCGATTCCATAATGTCATCGCGGATACATCAGATTCAATGACGGTGTTGAGAAGGTCGGTAGAGATGGTGGAATAAATCCACTGAACCACGGCGGCGTCCAAAGTATCCCACATCTCTTGTTGGTCATCCGTGAGGGTGGAGGTTGAAGCGGCGGGAGCAGAGGCACCATCCTTCGGCTTAGGCGGGATGATATGATCCAGAACCTTGTGGGAACGGCAATGAACTTTGAAGAGTTCAGCCCACGTAGCATATTGAACATTCTCGACCTCGAGAATCACCGGAACATGGGTTTTGATATTTGATACCGTGAGGGCAGGATGAAACGAGGATGTTTCTTTGGGTGGTGGTGGCGGTGGGGGGGTATCACCCATGATGGAGAGGGTGGATGTCGAAGAGGAGAAAAGAAGAAAAAGAGACGAGAAGGGCTGAACGGCGGTGGCCGAACGGCGTAAAGGAAGAAAAAGAAAGATGCGGCTAAGAGGAGAAAAGAGCGGAAGTTGAGATCGATAACCAATGTGATACCATGAAAGAATGGAATTCCGTAAATCTTATTAACAATAACGTACATATATATATACAAGAGAATCTAGTAAGTTGGGCTATTCTAGGAGTCTAAATACAACAAGACATATAAACCTACTAGGAAACTATATTCTAACAGATTCGAGCTGGACATCATAGCGGTGATTGTCATTATAAGAGGGAGTTACTGCATGTACATATGAAATTAGGAGCTCATGTTGAATCTCATGAACGCTGCGAAACATATTGAAATTGAAGAGGTCTGAGCTGAGGGTCAAAAGTATTTATGGGGATAAGAATAAGAGATAAGGATGACTTTGTCATAAATAACGTTGCACATGTAGTTGTCTTAGGGCTTCCCCAACCAACAGTTGAGCTCAAAAGTGGAGTTCAACTGCTTCACGTTAGCATTTCACTAACTTAATCCTCATCTCCTCTAACATACTCCAACAGTTGATCCATAGTGATTCCATATTTTTTATTTATTTTTTCATTTTTTATTTCATCCTCTTTTTTCCATTACTTTTTTTTAAATTTATTATTCATTTCATTTTAAAACATCATATAATTCTTCCTAATGCAATAAATATTAGAAAATTATGTAATGTGCTAAAGGTTAATATGCTATTATAATTTTAATAATAATTTGTCGTTGTAAGATTTGTGGTTTTATCGTTATTTAAGAATAGTCTTTTATTTTTTAGAATTTTTGTAATAAAAATTATGTAATGTGATGACTTATTATACAAATTCTATTCTATTATTTTTATTATGCATTATTAAATATGGAAATAAAATAATAAAAAGGAAAAGGAAAAAAAAGAAAAAACATAAAAAAGAAAATAAAGGCCAGCCTCTAGTAGTAGTGTAGTAGTAGTGTACATATACGTGTAATCATCACCACAAGACAAAGGATAAAGAAAAAAAAAAAAAGGTAAAAGAAAAAAATATTATATAGCTGAGCTCAACAGTTGAGCTCAAGGTCAACTATTGAGCAGGTTGATGCTCTGTTGGAGTCGCAACTTGGGGATCAACTCCCCAGTTGCGACTCTGATGGTGTCGGTGTTAGATTGTCTTAGATGAGGATAATGATGTATATTTATTGTTTCCTTATTAATTTTCTCACAGTTAATATTAATATTATATTTGTGTCAAAATACTGTTGAGTAAACTTTTTGAGGCAGTTTTTGTATTGCATGTTAGTTCACGATGATGAAATCAACTACTTTTAGATTTGAAATTAAGTTGTTGTCCCTGAAATTAACTTTTTATTCGTGAAACTAACTTGTTTTTTCTGAAACCAATTCTTTTAGGTGTGAAACCAACTATTTTAGGCGTGAAACTAACGATTTCCTAAAACTAACTCGTGAACTAACTTTTTTTTGAAATTAAATTGTGAAACTAAGTCCTGAAACTAACTTTTTTTATGAAATCAACTTTTTTCTGAAACTAACTTTTTTGTGAAACCAACTTTTTCTGAAAGTAAGTAGTGAAACTAATTTTTTTTGTGAAATCAACTTTTTTCTGAAACTAAGTTGTGAAACTAACTTTTTTGTGGAACCAACTTTTTTCTGAAAGTAAGTCGTGAAACAAACTTTTTTTATGAAACTAACTTTTTTCTGAAACTAAGTAGGGAAACTAATTTTTTTGTGAAACCAACTTTTTTCTGAAACTAAGTCGTGAAACTAACTTTTTTCTGAAACTAAGTCGTGAAAGTAACTTTTTTTTTAAACCAACTTTTCTCTGAAACTAAGTCGTGAAACTAACTTTTTTTGTGAAACCAACTTTTCTCTGAAACTAAGTCGTGAAACTAACTTTTTTTGTGAAACCAATTTTTTTTCTGAAACTAAGTCGTGAAACTAACTTCTTTCGTGAAACCAACTTTTTCTAGAATTAAATCGTGAAACTAACTTTTTTCGAAAATTAATTTTCATCATAAATATATAATGGACTAATATGGAATAATGTTAGAGGGTTGGATTGAGTAGATAGATTGTTAGAAAAATAGAATGGACTAATATGTAATGATATTAGAGAGATGGATTTAGTTGATATACTATTAGAAAAATAGAATGGACTAATATGTAATGACGTTAGAGAGTGGGACTTAGTTATATATTGTTAGTGAGGTTGTCCTTAGACTAATAGAATGTGTCTTGTTGTTTTTAGCACCTATATGTAATTTTCACTTAAGTTAATTATGATATTTTATTCATGAAAAAGTATGATGGCACGTCACAGGGAAGAAACTACAACAAGTGTTTCGATATATTATTTAATAGGTCCGAATGGTGGTTAAATGTACGCCCCGGCCCTTAATAAATTTGAATTGACCGATTTATATCGAAACGAAAGCCTATGAAAGAACGGACACTATATTATGAACCGCACGATTTATAGTTTCCGAATATATGTTCTATATTATAAGAGGGACATATATGTAAAATTCGAAATAAGCATGCAGGTGGAACTAAATTAACTGTTTAATTATAATCAATAAACATATATATGTACACACTACTTGCCGGTGAGTCTAAAGAACGAACCAAATGAAGTTACTTCCTAATGAAGTAATTAGTTTTGCTACTATCTATGCCCACCGCCGTAATTATTGTTTATCAATTTCAATTCTATTTATACTTCCATTTTTCATTCTTTCAACCATTTCTTCATGTCTACTCATGATAACACCCCTTCACTTCTCACATACCTATAGTCAGCGAGAAGAAGAAAATTATAGCAAGGAATTTAGAAAGAAAACATGAGAAGTGAGCGTATGTATCCAGGAGCATCGGAGGGTCAATTACCACATATGCGTACTATACGAGCAACGGTGATAGGTTTGAATGGTTTAATCGGTTACCAACGTACTATACGAGCAACGGTGATAGGTTTGAATTGTTTAATCGGTTAATTGGTAAGTATAATTTTGTAACTTGTTATTTGATATGTTTGTAAGTGATATTTGATAGCTTGTTAGTTGTCTTATATGTGCTATCGATGCTTACATATGTGATTTGATCTTATTGTGATATATGTATGAATTTGATTATTGAGTCGATGCTATTGATGTGAAGATGTTGTCCTGAAGGCTTATATGTGTGAGTTGCATGTTTTGGAGATAAGATTAAACTTATTTATGAGCTAATAGTACTTATGATATAGATATTTGGCATGATATGCATTTATAAGAGATAAAATGACTCTGTTATGGTTTCTTATGATCTTGAGTCTGTTTTCAAAAACAAATCTCCAGTATAACTGGATATAGAGTACCATACGGCCGCCCGGAGACAAATCGCTCCATATGATTTTTTAGTACTGGAGGCAAGTAAGCTCCATGTGTTCTACAAGTATGAAAAGTTGTGATAACAATTACTCTTGGTTATAGCAGGTCCATAATAGATAAAGAATATGACTAAGCACGTGCATTTAATGTGAAATATTGATGTATCGATGTGTATATGATAAAAGGTATGTAATGAAGAGTATACTGATGTGCTTACAAGATAAGTGACTTGTATTGGCACAAATAAGAAATGAAAGACGAACGTAAATGTATGTATGGAAAGAGAATAAAAAGAAGAAAGAGAAGAAGTATATATGATGAAATGGAAATGTATGTATGGAAAGAGAATAAAAGAAGAAAGAGAAGAAGTATATATGATGAAATGGATGTTCTATGATTGCCTTTCTAATGGTTAAGTAACTTGTTATTAAGTACCTTACAGTATGTTAAGTGACTTGTTACTTGATTATACTTATTGAGCTCGCAACTCATCCAATTGCGATATTGTTGTTTTATAGTTATCAAAGCAGAAGACAAAGGAAAGGGCTTAACTGATAAAAGTTAAGTTGCGAATCAAAGGTTGACCGGCTGGTTTCACTCCTTGGTACTGGCTCATCATCATCTGCATCTCATATAGGTCATTGTGGGTCTGTAAGAGAGGATCGACTCCTCCAAGCATGTAAAGTATGTGCTTATAATATAATTGTTAACGCTTCCGCAAATGTTTTTAAATAAGTGTCGCTTCCGCTCACGTACATAAAGCTTTAAAAAATGTCTTTTCACTTGCTTATGTGAACATCCTGCAAAGAGTAATTAAGATTTTAAAATATTTTTGCACGCCTTAACACCTAAGTGTGTTTAATTGTGTACGATGGTGTTAGGGTGTTACACCCTCGATCTGCCTCTGCCGTTGTCCGACCTGATTCTGATGGCGAGCAGAATGAGCTTGGCTCAATTCCGACTTGCCCTTCCACTGTAGATGAGTCCGAGTGGCCAAGAATTCATTATTACTATTCTATTCTGGACTCTGTCGACATAATCGTCCCAGACCCTAAGCACGCCTTTTACAATCCACCGATTGGTTACATGGTCGTGCACTTGATGTCATTCGAGCGGGGATGGCGTGTTCCTTATCACGAAGGATTCAATGACATCTTCAATAGTCTAGGGTTTAGCCCTTATCAACTCATTCCGAGTGCCCTTGGCACTTTAATGTGCTTTAGCGTGTTTTGCCACATCCGAGGGGTAGCACTTAATTTCCACTACTTCTGCCAAACCTTCCGAGTGGCTATGAGTCCGGGTAACCCGGAATTTTACTTCTTTAAAGCTCGGGCCGGCTTTGCTTTTATATTGGACGCTCCTTCCTCGTCCGGATGCAAGTGGTGGAGCCGATACATGTTCGTCAAAAGGAAGAGGACACCGGAGATGTCGGACGAAGAGGCCGAGGCCCAACTGGGTTTTCCCAAGAAATTCTTTAGAGGAATGGTGACGGACCTTAGGCCTCTGTTAACTCAATATGATGATTGGGTTTTGAAGTTTAAAAGGGAAAATAAGGAAAAGCTGATTTGGTATTATTACTCGGGCTTGATTCTTCAGCCTCTCCCTTAACTTGCCGGCCTCACTCCGCCCGTTAAGACGGGAATTACTACTAGATTTGGTATGAACTAGATTTTCTTAAGTATTTGTTGTATCGTTCTCGCTGCTCTAACTTGGAACTGACTATTTCGTGTTTTCGTTTGCAGACTTTTGGCGTAACTACATCATGTCTCGGGTCGCTGCAGCAGCTCGAAAGAACCGAGAGGCCCAGAGGAAAATGGTAGAGGAAGAGTTCCTCAAACAGGAGGTAAAAACTCCTGCTTACATGCCCGGGATCTCCAACCCAAAAAGTGTCGTGGACTACTACGATCTCAAGAAGTAGTCCGAGAAAGAGGGTACGGAGATGCCGGTCATCCCGACTCCCAAGCCTAACACTGATAAGGGCAAGGGCCAGAAACCGCAGGCTCCAACTAAGAAAAAGGCGGACCCAAAGGACAAAAGTTCAGCCCAAGAACCGGCCGAGGTAGACGCTCCGGGACCACGTCCCCTGAAAAAGAAAGCCAAGGTGGCTGAAGTCGCCGACATTGACTTGGTGGATCTCTCTACCCGAGAAGGCCGTGACGCCGAGACTGCCCGCCTCATGGCCATGTATGAATATGATTGGGCTCATCCACTCGGATCCATCAGTCGACAGGTTAGTTCTTTGCTTTTTTTCCTTTTGCACTTGTAAAATTTCCCAAGTATTCCTTACTTACTCGGATTTCATTTTGTAGTTGAACTGCTTCGTCAGAGCCATCAACGACTTGGCGGACAAACGGTTTGAGTCTAAAACTCAGACCAAGGAGCTGGAAAAGAAGGCTGAAATGGCTGCTGCAAATGTCGAGACCTTGGACTCTGGGATAAGGATGCTTCGGGCCAAGAACTTGGATTTAGCTAAGAAGATTACTTCCGAGTCGGCTAAGGGTCGGCAGGGGAAAGACTCCTTCCAAACCCTGGGTTCCATCTTCATGAGGTTCCGAGAAAAGGTGTGCGAGAAGCTCCAACATGCTCGGATGGAAGCCGATGAAGACTTCTATGGTTCCATTTCTCATCTCTTTGGGAAACTCCTTGACCGAGAGGAAGGAAGAGAGGAAGGCTTTAGGGCGTGTCTCGGACATATGGATGCCTTGAATTATTTGAAGCCCGACTTCAAGTATAATCCTCTCGACCTGAGTGCTGCTGGGCTTTATGACCATAAGAGGGGCGACTTCTCGCTTTACCCGGATGAGAACATCACGGACGCCCAAATCGAGGCCGATGAATTCGGGGCTGTCATTTCCAAAGATGATCCCTGATGAACCGGAATTTGTCAGATTCTAATTAATCAAATAAATTTGTATTTAGCCAAAGGAAATTCACAACTACAACGAAAACCGTAGTGTAGCAGCAAAATAACCTCGAGTGTCGATCTCTAAATCTAATCTAACTTAAGAATATAAAATCAACAAACACAATTGGACAATTCATTGATCTTTGATCTATCTAAATCTATATCTTCGTAGTGTTGAATAATTACGGAACACAATTGGACAATTCATTGATCTTTGATCTATCTAAATCTATATCTTCGTAGTGTTGCATAATTACAACTGGACAATTCATTGATCAAAGATCTCCATGCAAGACCGAGGAATTTATGCATGATTATTAACCTGCTATGCTTTGAATGACCATACTATCACCAATCTCCATTATCTGTTAAGAAAAAACCTTTTCTAAGACGTTTGTTGATTTTATATTCTTAAATTAGATTAGATAAAGCTAGTTATAGTCCTTAGAGATCGACACTCGTTGCTGGGGACTATACTCCTTTTTTCTGTTTAGCTTATTTATATTTTCAGCATTCAATTCCTAGAATTAGTAGTTTAGTTTATTTTGTTTTTTTTTCTTGATACTATTTTCAAATTTATCTCGATTTATCGTTGAATTTCAGATTTGGCGATTTCTAACAAGACTGATTTTCGGGTAGCAGTAAAATAACCTCGAGTGTCGATCTCTAAGGACTATAACTAGCTTTATCTAATCTAACTTAAGAATATAAAATCAACAAACTACTTAGCAAAGGTTTTTCTTATCAGATAATGGAAGTTAGTGATAGTATGATCATTCAAAGCATAGCAGGTTAATAATCATGCATGAAGTACCCGATCGTTTTGCATAAAGATCTTTGATCAATAAATTGTCCAATTGTGTTCGTTATAATTCAACATTACGAAGATAGAGGTTTTAGATAGATCAAAGAAATAAAGCAATAACTCAAAGTCTAATTCGCTTTACAGCCATCAGCATAATTATTAACCCTTCGCTAAGAAATCACATACTATCACCAACGAGAAGTTTAGCTACTCATAGATGTCATGCAATCAACAGAAATCATAGAAAGATTGAATGAAAACATGTTGAAAGATAAATAAATATAAATAGAAAAACTGTAAGATACAATGTTACCGAAGGTTGTCAATCTCCGAAGAATCGCGATCTTACAAGCTCCAAATCGATAAGAAAAAGTATCTCCTAAGCTAAGAATCCCCAGAATAGGCTCTGGAGAATTCCTACCTAAAACTAATGAGAAAGGTGAGAGAAAAGGTCTGGGAAAGTATGAAAAAACGTAGAGAAACAGCAACTATATATAGGAGTTCGGCACGCGTGGGGCGAGTCGTCCCACACACCGGGCGAATCGCCTGGTGTGGGGCGAATCGCCTGGTGTGGGGCGAATCGCCCCACATCCCGGGCGAATCGCCCGGGAGTTCCAGTCGGCGGGAGACGCGTTTTCGACGCGTTTTTTAATTTCTTTTCCTTTTCGCACTCGGTTTTTGCCTTCTAGTGACCTTTTAGCCTTCAGACTCGACCCCTAGACTTCAAATCCCATCCGAAATCTTCTACATACTCCAAAAATGTCCTCGGAACACCGATTCTTCGTTCTCTTCAATATAATTGCCCGGAAAACCACGTTTTTCACCTAAAACCTGTAAAATGCAAGTAAAGGGAAACGTGACACTATTCTAATAAAATGCACTAAAATATAGCTAAATTAACATAGAGGATAGATAAATTGGTAAAAAAAGACTCGAATGAAAGTCTAAAATACACGTTCATCAATCCCGAGTTCATGTCTACGTCGGACTCCTTCCCTTCATGGTTCCTCGAGGTCCTTAGGTCCGGTATCTTGGTGCCGTTTGAAGAAAACGAGGCGAGGAGTTGTGCTTTCCTTACTTTGCTAGATCCTGTTGTGGGTCAAGAGGTCCGCTTTGTGGAGCCCGAGGTTGTTATGTATCGGGAGCGGTTGATCAAGGAAGTTGAAGCTCTAAAGGCAACTGGGGATCAAAGGAGCATCACCGAAATTTCTAAGGCACTAGACGATGCCCTCTTTCCGATCAAGGCCCCTGTTGAAGATAAGGCTCAACCTGCCAATCCTCAGCCCGAGGCATCTGGAAGTCGGAGCTAAAAATGAAGGCCGGGTATGCCCGTGTAAAACTTGTATCGGATCACTTGAACAATTTTAACTGCTTTTGTATCTTAATAAATATTTAAATGTTTTTCATTCAGCCCCTTGTGGCATATGTATCTCGGATAATACTTTTCTTCTTCCGATGAATTTGACTCGAAATTTTGTGTCTGCTTTGTCTAATTTGATTCACTTGGTTGTTCTTTTTGATTCCATCTTAGTTATGTCGGATAACTTTTGACTTCTTTCATGAATAATACCCAAGTAAAAACAAGTAAACTCTCAAGAAACAAAGTTGAGACTTAATGTGAGTATGTCACCTTTAAAATTCAAAAGATCGAGTCAGTATCGGACAGGTGTCACGGATAGCCTTTGATTCTTGTCATAAATAAAGACCAGTTTCAAGTCCAAAATTCCTAGAGTTGTGTTACTCGGAAGCATATCACTGTCGGGATCCTCACATGCTCCTGACTACCACGTCAGTTTTCCTGCCACTCGGAAATAGTTCTCAAACATGTCGTTCTTTGAGAAATTGTCCAAGTAGAGATTACTTGCGCATTCAGACAATTTACTCGGGTCGCTATGTCGGACTCTTCACGTGCTGCAAAAATTTTGCAGGCCTTAAACCTCGAACAATATTCTCCTACTCGGACCTTCATTGAGTCCGAGTCCAGCTATTTTCCCATTTTCTAGGGTCCCGAGATGTTTGGTTCTTGTAATAAAAAGTTGAGAATGATCGATTTCTTCATGTTTTTCCGACTTTGAGACCTTATATCCATGTTCTTTTAATGTATAGCTCATCTCCCCTTTATTCTAACCATTTTGTTCCTTATTGGTGTAAGGTATCTGTCCTCTACCTTCTGTCTTTCGTCTTTTCTTTTATTGGTCCTCCCAAATGTCTTAGTTAGTAGAGTCCTAGTTACAAAAAATATTTAAGGGCATTCTTACATAAGAAATTGAACTCTTAAGAGGAATCTTGAACAAGTTGCATTGCATTGATTTGTCGGAAATTCAAATACAATTACAATGGTGGGCTTCATGGCCAATTACAAACAGAAACAAGTCCTAATCAATAGAAAACATGAAAAATAAAAAATAAAATGGGGCCTTCCACATGAGTCCATTGTCTCAACAAAAGCTTTTCTTCATCGGGTGTTCTTCTTAACCTTTCTCCCTTCAACTACAAAACCTTTGGAGGTTAGAAGTATTACAGGTGTTCTTCAACTCCTTTCCTTCCATATCTTTCAGACGATAGCTCCCATTCGAGTATGCCTCCACCACCTTGGACGGTCCTTCCCACTTGTGCTGAACTTTCCCCACATTCTCTAGAATGTCCGCCTTCTGATGAACGTGTATTTTACACTTTCATTCGAGTCTTTTTCACCAATTTAGCTATCCTCTAGGTTAATTTAGCTTATATTTTAGTGCATTTTATTAGAATAGTGTCACGTTTCCCTTTTATTTGCATTTTCAGGTTTTAGGTGAAAATCATGTTTTTATGGGCAATTATGTTGAAGAGAACGAAGATTCGGTGTTTCGTGGTCATTCGTGGAGTATCTAGAAGGTTCCGGATGAGATTTGAGGCCTAGGGGACGAGTTTCAAGGCTTAAAGATCACTAGAAGGCAAAATCCGAGTCCGAAAAGGAAAAAAAAAAACCAAAAACGCGTCAAAAACGCGTCTCCACCGACCTGGAGCTCCCAGGCGGTTCGCCTGGGACCCCAGGCAATTCGCCCCGTGCGTTTCCGACTTTTATATATATGTTTGCCCATTGTCTACGTTTTTCATACCTTTTCACATTATTTTGAGAGATGAATTCTCCAGAGCCTGTTCTGGGAATTCTTAGCATAGGAGACTCGTTTCTTATCAATTTGGAGGATTAAGCATAGCAATTGGACCTCGTTGTTTATCAATTCTTGCTTGTCGGTTAGCAATTATTCGGAGATTGACAACCTTCGTTGGTAACATGCATTGTATGTCACGATTTTTCTACTTTTATTTATTTCTTTAAAGGGTGAATTACATCCACACCCCCCGTTAGATTAGCTTATTACATATCTTCCCTCGTTAAATTCACAATTACATATGTTCCCTCCTTAGATTAAATCAATTACATTGAGCCCCACGCTCTTGACTTTAGGAGAATTAAGGCTCCTTCCAATATTTGATTCTTTCAACAGCCAAACAACCATAATTTATTTATTTTTCTTCTTCTTCTAGCTGCTATCGGAATCCGATACGTCACCGGAATCCGGTAGCAACTCGGACCTGAGCTGTTTAACAACTCCATATAGGAGCTGCAAACAACTCCGATCTGGAGCTGTAGCAGATCCAATTCGGAGATGCTTGAAGATCCCAATCGGAGCAACAACAGCTCCGATCTGGAGCTGTTTGCAGCTCCGATATGGAGCTGTAGCAGCTCCCGATCGGACCTGCAACAGCTCCATATCGGAGCTGCTTGTAGCTCCAGATCGGAGCTACTTGCAGCTCCGATCCGGAGCTTCACCGGAATCCGGTAGTTAGAAGATTAAGAAGAAAGAAATGTTTTAAAATAAATGAAAAAGGAAAAAAGAATTTGTAGACCTAAGGGCTTGTTTGTTTTGTTAAACTTGGAGAGAAAGAAATAAGGTGGTCAATGTTTGATATGTAAAATGGGGTTATATGTAATTGTTGAACTAAGGAGGGAACATTTGTGATTAGAGGTTCCAACAGGGGAGGTAGATGTAATATTCCCTTCTTTCAACATGTTTTCATTCAATCTTGCTTTGATTCTTGTTGATTGCAATTTATCTATGAGTAGCTAAATCTATCGTTGGTGATAGTATGCGATTTCTTAGCTAGGGTTCTTGATTATGCATGATTGGCTGTAACGCGATTCAGACTTGACTTATTGCTTTATTTGTTTGATCTATCTAAGCCCTCTATCTTCGTAGTGTTGAATTGAACGGAACACATTGGACAATTCATGATCTTAGATTTCTATGCAAACGTTCAAGTACTTCATGAATGATTATTAACCTGATGCTTTGAATGATCATACTATCACTAACTTCCATTATTATTGATAAGAAAATCTGTGCTAAGTCGTTTGTTGAGTTTATAGTTTAAGTTAAATTAGATAAAGCTAGTTATAGTCCTTAGAGATCGACACTCGAGGTTATTTTACTTCTACACTACGTGCCTTGGTTTTCGTTGTAGTTGTGAATTGCCTTTGGCTAAAAACAAATTTATTTGATTAATTGAGTCTAACAAATTCGGTTCATCACCTTCCTCAGCACTAATTCTCCTACATGGAATTCCTTGTTCCTCACATGCTTGTTGTATGCCTTTTCTATGATAGCCTGATAGCGAAGAATGTTTGCCAATGTTGTGGTCCTCGACTCCTCAAGCATCTCAAAATCATACATCATTGCATCATGATTGTCTCCTAGCTTATATCCTTGAATCCTTATGGTCTCAACAACAATCTCTGCTGGAATCACAGCTTTAGATCCATATACCAAAGAAAATGGAGTCTCTCGAGTAGAAGTTTTTGAAATGGTCCTATAAGCCCATAAATCTCCGTCCAATTCATCCACCCAATCTCCTTGGCACGCACCAAACCTTTTCTTGAGGATCTCAACAAGTGTCTTATTGGTGGCTTCTCTTTGGCCATTAGCTTGGGGATAGCATACTGACGTGAACCTCCTTTCTGTTTTCATGGTCTTACACCATTCTATGAACTTTTCTCCTGGGAACTGAGCTCCATTATCTGATACAAGGATCCTTGGAAGCCCAAAACGACATAATATATTTCGCCACACAAAATCCATGACTTTGTTCTCAGTGATTGTCGCTACGGCTTCCGCTCCAGCCCACTTGCTAAAGTATTACACTGCCACTATGATAAACTTCTTTTGTCCTGTTCCTCTCGGAAATGGTCCTACAATGTCAATTCCCACAGTGATCAAAAGGACAAGTTATGGTGGCTGGTATGAGAGGGATTGCTGGAGCATGAGATTTTTTTGCAAATTATTGACAATAATCACACTTCCTCACATATGTAGCAGCGTCCTCTCGTAAAGTGGGCCAATAAAACCCTTGACGATATACCTTCTTCCCCAATGCTCGTCCTCCTGCATGGTCTCCACAGCTACCCTTATGTATGTCATCCAGGATTGTCTTTGCTTCCTCCTAGTTAGCACATCTTAAGTGTGTCCCTTTGAAAGACCACCTGTAAAGGTAATTACCTTGGACAAAGTATTTTAAGGACCTCGCCTTAATCCTCCTTGCTTCAGCCTTGTCTTGTGGAAGCCTTGCATGCAATAGATACTCAGTCAGAGGGTGCATCCAGATAGTAATAGGAGTTGTTGAAATTGAGACGATTGGCAACGTTTTGAGGCCTTGGTTCATGACGGATGAACTTTCGATTCTCATTAGGATCACATTTCTCGTATCCACTCCTCCTGAGGAAGAAGTATATTTTGCTAAGGCATCTGCCCTTCCATTAAAGTCCCTTGAAAACATCTCAATTTCACACTTCTCAAACTTGTCCATTTCCTACAAGATTTTGGCTTTATAATTGGGCAAAACATCTTTCTTGGTAATCCATTTTCTAGTGTTTGCTTCTCCGCTAGTTGGGAATCAGTAAAGACCTTGATCTTCTTTACTTGAAGTGCCTTTGCCATGCGATCAAGATGGCCTCATATTCTGCTTCATTGTTCGAAACATTGAATCCCAAAGTGACTGCATACTCGAGTTCTACTCCTTATGGACTTCTGTTGTATATGCCTATATCACTATTTGTTCCGGAAGAGGATCCATCAACTTCTAAAACCCATACTTCCTCCGGAATCAGTTCTTTTGGAGTCAGAGAGCCGGTCTCTTTTCCTTTAGTACTTCCTCAACTAGTAAGATCATTTCTCTTGAGTTTGGGATCTCTCTTCTTTGAGCCATTCCATGGCGTTGAATGGGGTTTTCCTTCGCCTCACTACCACAACTTCCTTTTGCGGCATTTCTAAAACTTAGGAGAGCCAATTCCAAGTTTTTGAATCATTGGCTGACCTCTGAATCTTGGTCTTCTATGACCATGGTTGTGGTCTCACTACCCTTCATTGAATCCTCTTCTATGGGTTCCTTCCCTGGGTATTCTACTAAGATGTCTGCTATCACTTGAGCTTTCTTGGCTAACGGAGCCTGATAATCTATTTCAAATTCACTGAGTTCAATTGCCCCTCTAGCTAGTCTCCCCGACAGTTCCGGTCTTCCCAAGACTTGTTTTAGGGGTTGGCTTGTAAGAACAATCACCCTATGAGCTCCAAAATAAGGCTTTAGTCTTCTTTCCGTATAAACCAAGGCAAAGGCCAGCCTCTCAATATCTAGATATTGGGTTCCAGCGCCACTTAGACTTTTCTCAAATAGTAAATCGGCAAATGATCATTCCCTTGGATCCTCACTAGAACAGAACTTATGGCGTCCACTGTGGCTGCCAGGTAGAGATATAAGGGTTCTCCGTCCAAAGGCTTTGATAGCAACGGTGGATCCATCAAATACTCTTTCAATTTCTCGAACGCCTCATCGCATTCTTTGGTCCATTCAAAGTTATTGTTGTTTCTCAACACCTTGAAGAAGGGAAGATTTTTCTCAGCTGATCTTGAAATAAACCTACTCAATGAGATAGATTTTCCAACCAACTTCTGAACTTCATTTAGTGTCTTTGGTTGCGGTAGTTCCAGGATAGCCTTGATCTTTTCTGGATTTGCCTCAATTCCTCTCTCGATGACCATGTATCCGAGGAACTTTCCTCCCTTGAATCCAAATGTGCACTTTGTTGGATTCAGTTTCATCCCATACTTCCTCAGAATGGCAAAGCAATTGTCCAAATGTGCAATGTGCTGGTCCTCTATCTTACTTTTGACGAGCATGTCATCAACATAAACATTCATGGTTTTTCCCAATTCCTCATTGAACATATTGTTTACCAGACGTTTGTATGTTGCTCATGCATTTTTTATCCCAAAGGGCACGTCATTAAAGCAATAGACATTGTCATTTGTGAAAAAAGATGTCTTCTCCACATCGTCCTTTGCCATTTTAATCTGATAAAAGCCTTGGTAAGCATCCATGAAACTCAACAAAGCGCATCCTACTATCGAGTCTACTAGTTGATCAATTCTCTGCAAAGGGTATGGGTCCTTGGGCCAATGCTTATTGAGTTTAGTGAAGTTGTTGCACATCCTCCATTTTCCTCCTCCTTTCTCAACTAAAACCATGTTTCACACCCAATTAGAATATCTCAATTCTGTTATGTGACCAACTTTGAGGAGTCGCTGCACTTCAGATTCAATGATCTCATTGTCTAATGCAATAAATTCCCTTCTCTTTTCTCTTATATGAGTAAACGAAGGATCTACGTTCAGTCGGTGAACTACGACCCTTGGGTCGATCCCTTTTAGGTCCTCAGTACTCCATGCAAAGACGTCATTGTTCCTCCTAAGATATTCAATGAGTTTAATTTCTACTTCCATAGTCATTTCCATCCCAATTTTTATTAATTTTTCAGGGCATTCTTCCACTATCTGGATGTCCTTCAAAGTTTCCCTTGCTTCTATCTTGTTCTCATCAAAGAACTTCTTCATTTTGGAAGCCGAAGGGATTGGCGGTATGACTTTGTAGTCCTCTAATTCCTTTACTTCTCCTACCAATTGTCCTTTCTCCTTTCTTTGCAGGGCTTTTCGTCGCCTTTGAATCGGACTTGGCTTCTTAGACTTCCTCTTCGTGTGACGGACCGAATAGAAAGTATTAATGGAGCGATAAGTTGTTCCTGCATCCTCTTGTTGACCAATGCGAGGACTCGACACTGCTTTTGCCGAGAGAATGTAGCATGCCCAAGCTTCTTGGATGTTTCCTATCTCCTGACCTAGTCCTCTCCTTGTGGAAATTTTCATCCGGTATAAACGATGGATACCACTACTCTGAACTGGGATAGCGCTGGTCGTCCCAATACCACAAAGTAGTCGAAAGGCATATCCACTACTACAAAAGGAACATACTTAGTGACCCTTTGAGGATTCTTGCCCATTGAGACATGCAAGGTTAAGCTTCCCATTGGGATAACTGACCGTCCTCCAAATCCAACTAGTGCACTTGCCACTTCCTTAATTCCTTCTTTCATGGGATTTATCCCCATCCTCTTGAGTGTTTTGTGAATATCAAGTTGTCGGAACTTCCCGTATCCACTATGACTCGCCCAATTGTGAACTTCACGATGTCGAGTGCAACCACAAGAGGAACGCATGGATCCTGGATCCTTCCTACTCCAGCATTCCTCAAAGGTAGCTCACTATCATCAAATGAAATCGTATTTGATCCCAGAAGGGCAACTTCCCCATACTTTGCATCGTATGTCTGTTGGTCCTATGCGGTTTGATCCCTCGCACTCCTTGAGTCTCTTCCAGCTGGTCCTCCAGCAATTGTGAGGGCAAAATTTATTCTATTCACAGGCAGGTTTTCATAGTCCTGATCATCTTGATCCTCCCATTCCTCCTTTTGAAAAGGAGGGGGTGGGGGTGCTGAAGCTTCTCCTCTCTTTGCTTCGGTCCTCTCATGTCTAGAAGGCTCGTCTTTACTGACATAATTTGCAAGTTGTCCCCTACAGACTAGAGTTTCAATTTCAGTCTTGATATTGATACACTCCTCCGTCGTATGTCCCTTTCCCTTGTGTAACTTGCAAAACTTGTCAGAGTTCTTGTTCCTCCTTGTTTCTTGGATGGGATTTGGCCATTCAACATCAATGTTCTTGGTTATAATAGTATGCAAGATGTCGGACCTTGGTCTATTAACATCATTGTATTTTTCATATCTAGTTGAAGGTCCTTCCCTAGGTGGAGTTCTTTGATCTCGGAATTCATTCCTCTAGATACTTCCCTTGAGCAAATTATGTGAGGCTCCTGCTTTTTGTTCTTGGGCTGATTTTGATTTCGACTTTGCTTTTGGAGATCCCTCTCCTTTTCCTTTTCTTTAGGAGGATTTTCTCTTACCGGGACCGTTTTCTGGAATTCTCCCGTCTTAAAAAAATCCTGACAAAACTGTTCAAGTTCTTTTTCAGTCTCAGTTCGAGAAAATGAAAGTTGCTTTCTGAACTCCTCATTGGTAGTGTTAACATATAAGTATTCTTTTCTCTCATTTATTGTGTGATTTTCAACTTGACAGGTAGCTTCATAGAACCTATGAAGGAAGCTCATCAAATCTTCCTTTGGCCTTTGCACTATCTCAGCTACGTATTTCACTCTTCTTTTTCTTTTTATCGCCTTTTCAAACCTCTTGGTAAATTGCTGGCAAAGATTTGTATGTTTTGATAGACCCGTTTTCCAAACTTGCCCACTATACCATAGCATCTCCCGAGAGGGTTGCTGGAAAGATCAAGGCCTTGGGTTTGGAGTCATGCCCGTAAGCATCCAATTTAGTTCCAAACCTTATCAATTAATTAGTGGGGCAACTACTACCATCATAGCTGTCTAAAGAGGGGAATCCTCTTTCAGTCTTCACTTGATCGTTCCTTATTTCATCACACAAGGCGTTTCGCTCCTGATCTCTCTCTTGTTCTTGCTCTTTGACAGACGCCTTCAAGGCTTCTAGTCGAGCTTCCAGTTTAGTTCTTTGTGCCCTTAGTTCCTCCAGTGTAGGCCTCCTTGGTTGTGCCGGGTCATTCCCTACTAACGGATTGGGGAGTACCGCGATTCCACCAACTTGATTCTCATTTCGTAGCTCGGGGATGGCCTGAGTGTCTGCCAAATTCTGAACTATTGGATTTTGAGTCACTACCTGATTTTGAGGAAGCATTTGTGTCTGGTGAACTTGAGTCTGAGGAGGATTCACGTTGTCTTGAAATTGTGAGGCTCTGATCCTTCGATCTATTATCTCTCTTAGAGCATATGGTTCTCCTTGAGGGCCAATTCTTGATTGCACCCTAGGTGGTCGAACCCTAGATTGTATTGGACGCGAATTTGCACATGATTGTGCCACATCCTCTCGAGGTAATACCTCTTGGTTGTTTACCGCTTGTACTTCAGCCTGTGCCTGAACTTGATCTTGCACCCTAGCTGCATCATTTGGTGTCAACAACCTTGGATAGTGAGGAGGAATAACCCGTATTGTTCCTCACCCATTCCATAGTCTCCTGGCCAGACAACTTGACCATTTGGTAAAGTGAAATTCAATACAGCCGGTGCTGGAGGTTGTGGTGCCACTGGTGCGTAAGGATGGGGTTGAGAGGATGCTCTTAGGGCACCAAATCCGTTCCCTGCTGGAATTGCGTTGAGATTGTGATTTCTCGAACCTTCATTTCGCACAGTAACACTAGCACTTGCTCCATCTATCATATCCTCCCCAACATTATTATTTATATTAGTCCTTGCAGTTGATGTTCCTCTTCATCTTCCCCTTCCCCTTCCTCCAAGTGGGGGACGGCCCCGACGATGGGCGGGTTGAGGGTCTCTTGCCGCTTGGGCAATTCTGGTACTTCTTCTGTTAACCATCTTCTAAGGACTCACTAGTAGGACAAGGGTAACCTTTTGAACGGTTCCCACAGACGGCGCTAAATGTTGATGCATAAATTGTGAGTGCTCTCTAATTCGTACTAATTCATTGTAGTCTCTTGTCTTCAAGTTCCTTCCATAAGTTTTGGGTCCTGAAAAACTTAGAGGGGGGGGGGGGTTAGTACCGATTGCCCGGTTTGTCTAGTGATCAAACCGAATGGTCGAATCTACGGTTAGAGGGTTGAATACTCCTCTAGTAAATAAGATAGACTTTTTGGTCAAAGATTGCTTACCTTGGGCATGAATAGTGATGCCTATTTATAGTGTTTCCCAAAGAATGATAAGTCTCTTGAGATCGCGCCAAGTGTAATGCTACGATTTCATCCCAAGGTATTAAAGTCCATTAGTGGCCTAATGGGCCTGGGCCACATCCCAAATTAGGGTTTTTCCAAGACTAAGATAGTAACTTTGTTCTTAGGAACACTCTACGTGATGCAGTCGATATACGTAGTAGTAGGAGAATTATTCTTTTGAGAGGAAACCTCGTTTTTAATTAATCAAAGCAAAACTGAATAACAAATAAAACTATTAGTCTCTATATATAGAAGACTAAAACGAATACGAAACTAGCTAGAAATTGAAACTCTAATCCTAAAACAACTTGACAATATTGAAACTAACTAGGAATTGAAATCTAATCCTAAAAGAACTTGAAATATAAACTACGAAAACAATAAAACTGCGTTTTGACCCTCTAAACGATCTCCGATGGCCGAAATCCATCGTACATCATGTTGCTTTGGAGTTGCCGACCAAATTTCGTCGAATTCTGACAACGTTGAAGTTTTGTCAGTTTCTACTTGAATTGAACCGCATCGTTCCCTCCGGGGTAGAAAAGATTCGTCCTGAATCTTGAACCGCATCATCATCGTCAGAAGAAGAATCACCAACAAAGAGCACAAGATGTTTCACATTAAAAACATCCGAAGTACGAATATGACTAGGAAGGCGAAGATGATAAGCATTCGGATTGATCTTCTCCACAATCTCGACGGGACCAAGCTTTTTGGCAGCAAGCTTGCTATACTCATGAGCAGGAAAATGGTCTTTAGTGAGAATAGCCCATACATAGTCACCAACTGCAAATTCGACCGCACGACGCCGGAGGTCAGCTTTGGCCTTATACTGTGTTGTAGTGGCAACCAAATGAGCAAGTGTATCCTTGTGAACCTGAGACAACTTGTCCACAAATTCCTCAGCAGTAGCATGGGTCCGTACTTTGTTAGGGAGAGCCAATAAATCAAGCGGACCACGCGGAGACAACCCATACACCACATGAAACGGACTGAAACCAGTAGAACGGTTAACGGCATGGTTATGAGCAAACTCGCCTTGAGGGAGTTTCTGATCCCACGACTTAGGATGGTCGCCAACCAAGTTGCGTAACAAATTCCCTAAGGAACGATTGACTACTTCAGTCTGACCATCCGTCTAGGGATGGTAAGAATTACTAAAGTTGAGTTGCGTATGCACTGTCTGCCATAAGCTACGCCAAAAGTGTCTCACAAAGCGTGTGTCTCTGTCAGAAACAATTGAAGCAGGGAGCCCATGAAGACAATACACATCTCGGAAATATAGTTGTGCAACAGCAACAACATCGGAAGTCTTTTTACATGGAATAAAATGGACCATCTTTGAGAAACGATCAACCACCACATAAATCGAATCTGAACCACGCTGTGTACGTGGCAAACCGAGGACAAAATCCATGCTAACATCAGACCATGGTTGAGTGGGAATAGGCAGTGGTAAATATAATCCGGCATTGGTAGAAGCCCCTTTTGCCAACTGACAGGTACGACAACAAGCAACAAAACGACCAACTTCTTTGCGCATAGTAGGCCAAAAGTAAGAACCAGCAAGGAGCTGTAGTGTGCGATCACGACCAACACGACCCTCGTTATGCAGCTCCTGAATCATCTTCAACCGTAAACTGCACTCGGGAATGCACAGTAGCACGCCACGGAACAGAAAACCATCTTCCAACACAAAGTCAGTCGACTCACCTTGTTGAATGCGAACCAGAATCTGGGAGAAGAATGGATCATCAACATACATCTCGAGAAAGGAATCAAAACCGGGGACATGGGCACGCATCTCTGTGAGCAAGCCGTGATGGCGACTCAAAGCATCTGCCACACGATTAGAAATACGAGCTTTATGTTTAATCACAAAGGTAAATTGTTGTAAATAGGAGATCCAAGAAGCATGGCGATGCGAAATCTTATCTTGTCTGCCAAGATATTTAAGGGCATCATGATCGGTATATAGGATAAATTCGCGTTGAAAGAGATAGTGACGCCAATGCTTGATGGCCTGGACAACCGCATAAAATTCAACATCATAGGTACTGAAACGCAACTTAGCACCAGAAAGCTTCTCACTAAAGTATGTGATGAAACGTTGTCAAGGTCAATCAAATAAATTTGTAATTAGCCAAAGGCAATCCACAACTACAACGAAAACCGTAGTGTAGTAGTAGAATGACTCGAGTGTCGTTCTCTCAGGACTATAACTAGCTTTATCAAATCTAATTTAGAATATAAAACAGCAAACAGATAGCAGAGGGGTTTCTAGCAGATAATGGAGATTGGTGATAGTATGGTCCTTCTTAGCATAATGGGTCAATAATCATGCATAAATTCCCCGGTCTTGCATAGAGATCTTTGAATCAATCTAGTGTCCTGTTGCAAGTATTAAGCACTACGAAGATAATTTGGTCTGACTAGTCAATCACGGTTGTCCTAATGTGTTCCGTAATTATTCAACACTACGAAGATAATTGGTCTGATGGTCGACTAGTGTCCAATTGTGCATAATAATCAATACAACATACGAGAATTTTGGTTACAACTGATCAACGAAATAAAGCAATGACACGGAGTATAATGCGCGATATAGCCATTAGCATGATTATCTTCCCTCGCTAAGAATTCACATACTACCACCAATGATAAGTTTAGCTACTCATAATAAGCATGCAATCAACAGATATCATAGAAGAAAACATGTTGAAAGAATATAAAATAAGTAGAATAAAACTTGTAAGATACAAAGTTACCGAAGGTTGTCAATCTCCGGATGATTGCGGTCCTAAGAGCTCCAAACTGCTATGAAAAAGTATCCCCTAAGCTACGGAACTCCCAGGACAGGCCCCGGGAAGTTCCTACCTAAAACTATAGAGAGAAGTGAGAAAGTAGGCTTGGAAAGATATGATTTTCGGAGAGAAAACTGAGCACTATATATAGGCCCCGAATAATCACGGGGCGGTTCGCCTCACAATGCGGCGGTTCGCCCCAGAGGATTTTCGCGGAATTTCCGCGTTTTCGACGCGTTTTTGGATTTCTTCACCTTTTCGGACTCGGTTTCTGACTTCTAGTAGCCTTCTAATCTCCAGATTCGGCCCCTAGACTTCAAATCCTATCCGGAAACCTTCAGATACTCCAAATAGGCTTCTGGAACACCAATTCCTTGTAAACTTCAATACAATTGCTCAGAAATCTTCGAATTTCAACCAAAACCTGTAAAATAAAATCTAAAGGGAAACGTGACACTATTCTAATAAAATGTACTAAAATATAGCTAAATTAACATAGAGGATAGCTAAAATAGGTGAAAAAGACTCGAATGAAAGTGTAAAATACACATTCATCAAACTCCCCAAACCGAACCTTTGCTTGTCCTCAAGCAACTAAGCTAGACTCTAATACAAAAAACATGCAAGACACAAAATGGAGTTTCATGCCAAATAAAATGAACTAATCTCCTGAATCAACCAAATAACATATGAACAAAACCATATAAATCAAAGCATGAATATAGGTTGAAGAATACCTCGATTGACTTATACACATCCACATAAGCACTTATGTCAAGACAAGATAGTCTCTCGTAACATTCTCTACCTGGACCTAGTCAGTGACGACGTAATGATGCATGCTAAGATACGAATGGTTGTCCCGTGCCTATGAAACTGAGGACTTACTGCTGTTCCACCATGTTAAGACTTTTCTTCAAAAGAGGTCGAACCAGTACTGGCTCTCATCAAACGAAGGAGGGTTCCCTATAAAAGATAACTCTCCCCTATTCTACCGATCTCTCAAGTAAAGTCTTAAGCTATTCACCACTTCCTGAATGGCAGGACGAGGGTGGTCTAGAACAGATGACACTCAAGACAAAAAAGATGAAAGATAAAAAACACGATTACGAACATCACAAAAATGGAAAAGACTCAAACTTTGCTAAACTACTATTTGGCTTTCTTTTTGGACCCTTCTTTGCTTTTTTGGGGTCTTTTCTTTTTTTTTTTTTCTTTCCAGATTTTTTTCTTTTTCTCTCTTTTTTTCCTGGAAGTTTTCTTTCTTTTTTTCGATTTTTTTTTTAGCCAGCAGTAGCATAACAAAGAGAGAAACAAAAAGACTCACACAGACTTCCCCAAACCTATTCGAAAGAATAGGTTGGAGTACAAAATTTACGAAAAAGAAAAGTGAACTCACGATACGAAAATGGAAAACAGAAACAAGTCTAATGATGGTGTAACCCCCTCCCCAAACCTATTCGGAAGAATAGGTTATAAACAAATGATCACACAACCTCACACTACCTCCTTCCTAGGCATTTAGCAATCTCAAAGCATGGTGAAGACTTGTTGCCTCTTAGGTACATAATTTACTCGGGAAAACAACCATAAGACCCTAACATGCATCATCCTATTATAAAGGCCTTCGTGAACCGCAGTAGAGAAAACATCACTAAGTGATGTCGAGACTACCTAGCTCAACTAAGTGCAATACATAAATGTGACAAGCCAAGCGAGAAAAACCTCAAACAAATTCATAGAGATGAAGCATACGATTAAGGGCATAGCTAGTTGATCTACCCAATAAAAAAGTTCGAAAAATTCGGCAATAAACTCCATATAAAACATGCAAAACTATCCTAGGAAAGCAGTAAACGTGCAAATGCAAAAAATTTCACGAGTTTTCATAAGCAAGATAAGTATAGAGATAACCAGCGATAACCTCCTCCCCAAACCTGAACGTCGTCGCTCGTCCCGAACGCCGAAAGTGGATCCAAGGTGAGAGCTAATGCTTGTATAAGTTGCCTATAATACTCAATCAAACTCGTGAGAAAACAAAACATACTAACCTTTAGAGGAGGCAGTAAGGGTAAGCTCAAGGTGATCAACCTCCCTTTGGTCACTAGTTATCTCGAAGTACGGCTTCACTCGCTGGCCATTCACCTTGAAGGTATTGCCCGTCTTTGGATCGAAGAGTTTAACAGCTCCATGGGGAGAAACTTCGATAATTTCGTACGGTCCATCCCAACGAGTACGGAGCTTTCCAGGAAATAGTCGTAGGCGAGAATTAAATACCAAAGCTTTTTGTCCAGGAATCAATTCCTTACGTACTATACCACGATCATGATACTTCTTAGTACGTTCCTTGTAAATCTTGGCATTTTCATAAGCACCTAATCGTAATTCATCAAGCTCATCTAGTTGCAACAATCGTTCCTCGCCAGCTTTTCCCATATCAAGGTTGAGTGCTCTAATAGCCCAATATGCCTTGTGTTCTAGTTCTACGGGAAGATGACACGCTTTCCCATACACAAGCCTGTACGGAGTGGTCCCAATCACCGTCTTGTAGCTAGTCCTGTATGCCCAAAGTGCATCATTAAATTTTCCTGCCCAATCCTTCCTACTAGGCTTCACTACTCGCTCCAGGATCTTCTTGATTTGACGGTTGCTGACTTCGACTTGCCCCGATGTCTGTGGGTGATAAGGTGTAGCGACACTATGGTGGACACTGTATCTCTTAAGAAGGGAATCAAACGTTCTATTGACGAAGTGTGACCCTCCATCGCTGATGATTGTCCTAGGGCACCCAAATCTCGAGAATATGACTTCTTTTAAGAACTTCATAACCACTGCGCCGTCATTTGTTTTTGTAGGAATTGCCTCTACCCATTTAGTCACGTAGTCCACTGCAACAAGAATGTATTCATAGCCTCCACTGTTTGGAAATGGTCCCATAAAATCAATGCCCCATACATCGAAAGGTTCTACCACTAGATTCCCTTGAAGGGGCATTTCATCTTTCTTGCCGATACCACCACCTCGTTGACACGGGTCACAATTCTTCACAAAACTTCGAGCATCTTTGTATATTGTTGGCCAGAAAAATCCTGCCTGCAGTACCTTGCGTGTTGTCTTTAATCCACTGTAGTGCCCCCCACAGTTAAGCTCATGGCAATGGCTCAGGACACTTTGCTTCTCTTCTTGTGGCAGGCATCTCCTTAGAATCCCATCAGCTCCTTCCTTGAATAGACGCGGATCATCCCATATGTAAGTTCTGCATTGCTTAGCCAGAGCTCTCTTGTCCGAGGCTGAAAAGTTAGTGGGGCAAATATTCATAGCCAAATAGTTTACAATATCCGCATACCATGGCTCTTCATTAGCCTTCATTAGGTGCTCATTGGGGAGGTCTTCATTGATGGGTATCGGATCAATAGGAATATTAGGTATTCTAGATAAATGATCTGCTACTAAATTCTCCCTACCAGCTCTATCCACTATGGTCAAATCAAAGTCTTGCAGCAAAAGGACCCAATGGATTAATCTAGGCTTAGAATCTTGCTTAGCTATCAAATGTCTTAAAGCAGCATGATCAGTATGGACATTCACAGGATGTCCAATTAAGTAAGACCTAAACTTTTGTAAAGCAAAGACAACAGCTAAAAATTCCTTTTCAGTAGTTGTATAATTAACCTGTGCGGAGTCTAGACTCTTACTAACATAATAAATCACACGATACTGCTTATCAACTTTTTGGCATAAAACAGCACCCATAGAAATATTCGAAGCATCACACATAATTTCGAAAGGAAGATTCCAGTCAGGCGGCACAACAATGGGAGCAGAAACAAGCTTTTCCTTAAGTGTATTAAAAGCAACTAAGCATTCATTGGAGAAATGGAAAACCACATCTTTAGCAAGCAAGCTACTTAGAGGTTTAGCAATTTTCGAAAAATCTTTAATAAACCTCCTATGAAAACCTACATGGCCAAGAAAAGATTGCAATTCTTTCACGCAAATAGGTGGGGGAAGTTTTTCAATGATTTCTATCTTAGCCTTGTCTACCTCAATACCTCTTTCAGAAACTACATGTCCTAGAACAATGCCTTCTCTAACCATATAATGACTCTTCTCCCAGCTTAAGGTCAAGTTGCATTCAATGCATCTTTTCAAAACTAGATCTAATCTTTGCAAGCATTCATCAAATGAATCACCAAAAAGGGAAAAATCATCCATGAAAACTTCAACAAATTTAGTTACCATGTCAGAGAAAACAGAAAGCATGCACCTTTGAAAAGTGGCGGGAGCATTGCATAGTCCAAATGGCATCCTCCTATAAGCAAATGTTCCGAATGGGCAAGTGAATGTCGTCTTCTCCTGATCCTCCGGTGCAATCGGAATCTGGTAGAAACCTGATAAACCATCAAGAAAACAATATAACTTCCGCCCCGCAAGGCGGTTTAGCATGTCATCTATAAATGGTAAAGGGAAGTGATCTTTTTTAGTGGCGGCATTTAATCTTCTCTAGTCAATGCACATTCGCCATCCAGAGGTCTTCCTAACCGGTACCAATTCTCCCTTCTCATTCTCTTCCACCGTGACTGCCGATTTCTTAGGAACTACATGTACCGGGCTCACCCATCGACTATCTGGAATGGGGTAAATCATATCAGCATCTAACAACTTGATCACTTCCTTTTTTACCACCTCTTGCATTGCTGGATTTATCCTTCGCTGAGGTTGCCTAACAGGTTTGGCATCTTGTTCTAGAGTGATGTTGTGCACGCATCTTGTAGGGCTAATTCCTTTGATATCGCTGATCCCCCATCCTATAGCTGTGGAATTTTCCTTCAATACTTCAATCAGCTTACTTTCTTCATCGTCTGAGAGATGTGAGGAGACAATCACAGGCTTTTTCCGATTTTCTCCTAAATACACATACTTGAGGTGCGCAGGAAGTGGCTTCAATTCTAAGCTAGGTTCTTCAGGAAACCCTCTTTCTTCTTCTTCTTCATCCAAAGGTTCAAGTACCTCTTCTCCTGCGGGGATTTCTGGGGTGCTATCCATTATTTCCACTAGTTCCTTTGCTTCTTTGGTCATGTAGCACGTCTCAGCTTGCATTGTTAGTGCTTCCTCAAGTGGTTCGCGGTCGCCATGGCTATGATGAAATTCTGGAATTGCGGATTCGTACCAATCGACAAATTTTAATTCCTCCGCAACTTCCTTGTCTCTGACGCTGCATCCTACCAACTCAATCTTTTCGCCCATTACCTCCATAGTTATTTTCTTGCCCTTAAGTTCTAGGCATGTGTTGGTAGTTGCCATGAATGGTCTCCCTAGTAGTACTATGTGCTCACGGATATGGCTCTTTCCCTCGTCCGCGGATTTCATTACTACAAAATCAGCTGGGATTATCAATTTGTCCACTTTCACAAGGATGTCTTCTATTATCCCGACTGGCCTCTTCACACTTTGGTCCGCCATTTGGATCACCATATCAGTTGGTGTCAATTCTCCGAGTTCCAGGGCCTTGTATACCGAATACGGCATTAAGTTAATGCTAGCTCCTAAGTCAAGCATTGCCTGCGTAGTTCGTCCCTAAGGCTATGTCGATGATGAAGCTGCCAGGATCCTTTTTCTTCATCGGCAATCCGGCAATCGAGTTGACCGTTTCAACCCCATTCACTTCCTTTCCTGAAGTAATCCTTTTGTTCTTGATCTCACGAAAGAATTTCGTATAAGCTGGAATATTCTGGATGAACTCTAAGAGTGGCACATTGACCTCCACCTTTGACAGTTGTTGAAGGGTAATTCGTGTTTCTTTCTAAGTTCGCAATTAGTCGCTAGTCCAAGTCGTTCTAGTTCTTCTTCTTGTAGTGTTCCTCTAAGGTAGGAAATGAGCCTTCTTGTAGCTTCCTCGCACCTGAAATAGACTAGAGGGGGGGGGGTTAGTGTCTCTTGCCCGGTCTGTAAGGTATCAGACCGGAGAGGCGACTTTACGAGTAGGGAGTTGTGAGGCTTCCCTAGTATGAGTAGTGAAAGTGGTGCTCGGGTGACGTAGTTAATGCCTCCTGTTGAGGAGTAAATGAGGCCTTTATATACTTGTGACCCTTCAGCTTCCGGTCGCGTAGGATCACGCCACGTGTACGGCTAGGATTGAGGCCTTCCTCGGCCCAGGCCCATTAAGGAGGTCCGTGGGCCTTGGCCCAAGGGAGCAACCATGGCTGGTCGCTCTGGGGTCCTCGTGCCTTCCTTGTGCGTGGATGATGCGAGTAGTGTCCTGCTCAGTTTCTGTCAAGGAGCGTTACCTTGACGTAAGGTCTCCTCGAGCCCGAGAGATGCTCCTCGAGCCCACTGGCAGCTTTGTCCTTGTGAGGAGCTTATTTTGAGGGTTGTCCTCCCAGTGATGGTCGGACCCTATGTTGGTCGATCCACACCTTAGTGACATACTTGGGTGTGGTTGTGCCCCTTGAGGGACGGCCTATGTTGCTTTGTCGCGCTCTTAGACCGCTCCAGTTCGTACATGCGGACTGGACATATTTCAACACTAACATATGTCCCCCTAGTTTCCAAGTATCTTTGTAGAAGATAGTTGAGGAACTATGTTGAAGTAGAGGTCGAGCAGAGCCTCGACTAGTAGTGGGCGAAAAAAGATTTCCGTATTCGCACCTTGGTATCTTTCCCTCCTCCTATCTCTCCCTCCCCCCCCCCTCTTTTTATAGGGTGCGAGCAGACGTTGCTCGGACCGTATGAAAAGAGGTATTTTTGCTGGGAAAAGATCGGATCCGGGTAAGTATTCCTTGGTGGAATGGAATGACTTCCTGCCGCTTTTTGCTTGCAAAGTATCTCGCGGAGAGATACTTGTGTAAAAGGAATGGAATGACTTCCTGCCGCTTTTTGCTTGCAAAGTACCTCGCGGAGAGATACTTGTGTAAAAAGTAAGAGGAATCTCGAGGAGGGTAGCTGCATGGGCAGCTCCTCGGTCCCCTGACACGTGGCCGTCGAATTTCCGTGGTTCTGGGATTTTTCGCGATGTTGATCCGAGGAGGACAGATCATGGTCGTCGATCTGTCTCCGCTTGTCTCGAGTAGGATTGTGGTCGCGCTACGGATTTATCGCCGTGGTTAGGTAATTCGTTCCGGATCCGAGAGCGTGTTCGAGCCAGAGCGGGAGCGTGGAGGGTAAAAACGGTAATTCGCCAGGCGGCCGCAATCTGGACCGTCGATCTTGGACATGTGGTCGGTCCGGATGGCGCGAGGACATGCGTCGTTTCGTATCCCCGGGCTACCCTTCTATAAATAGGTCAACACTCGGTCATTCCACACTTTTCGCAATCCGAACATTCAGAGCAAATACGAGAGAGCGAAGAGAGTTTGAGAGATCGAGAAGCGTGAGTCATCGAGCCGAGTTGTGATCGAGGAGCATTTCCGACGTCTAGAACTTCATTTTCAGACGAACTTTTCGGCTTTTCCGGCTTCTTTCCGGTTTCAAACCTTAATCCAGTCAATACCAAGTAAGTTTCCGGCTTCACATTGCTCTTTTCTGCTCTTAATCGCTTGTTTTTGCTTCGAATTGCCTTGAAGTTTCTGCTTTGTTGCTTTCTTGTTTTCGGCTTTTGCATGTTGGTCACTTTCTTTGATTTTTGCCTCCCGTAATGATGTATGACGGCCTAAGAACGGCCTTGGACCTAAAAACCATTAAACGGACTTGTAAACGGAATTCACCGGAAGTAATTCGGACCGATTTGGCTTGAGTAGCCGTAGAAGTAGGTCCCCTTAATTTACTGTATGCCCCTTGTAGCCTCCTCCTTAGCGTACGGCTGTAGAAGCAACTGTAGGAAGTCTTTTTGGCGGTTGGTCGCTCTATGCATGCTCTTCGAGTTTTATATACGCGTGTGCTCGCTCCGTAATTGCTGTATGTGCATGTTGTTATGCTGCCCGATTTTTTACTCATGTTTTGAGCGGTTGGTCGCTCCTTTGTATGCTCCTCGCTCTACTTTTCCTTTGATGTAGAGTAACTTCTTTATTTTACTTGCTTTTCCTTTTTGAGATTTTTCTCCGTTCGGGAGGTCGAACCTTAATGAACATACCTAAAAGGACCTCTCGGACTATAACAAACCATCCTAACTTCTTTCTTTGCCCACCTTTAGGATGTCCGAGAGGAGCGACGATAGCCAGAACGTCTCGGCCGCCGGTGAGTATGGGAGCGACCATACTACGTCGCCCGATACGTCAGACGTATCGGCGACCTTCCTGGATGAGACGATAGAGGAGGCTGTCGAGGAGCCTCAGCTCGAGCAAGGTGGCGAGCAGGCTGCTGAAGAGGCTGAGGAGACGGAGAGTAAGGAGGACCTCTACGAGCTAGTGAGCAGAAAGAGGCGTCGCGCTGAGGACGACGACTTTATCGATGACCGCACAGAAGCGGAAGGCGGTCCTCGCAACCCCGGTGTCTCTGCGGAGTTGATAACTCGCGCTGCCCAAGTCCACGGGCGTAACTACGGGACGGCAGCGAACGTGGTCGCTCCTGAGATCCGGGTCGAGGAGATGGACGACACGGAGAGGCCGGAGTTGGCCTTGGCGTTGTATGAAGAGGGTGAACACTCGGCGAAGCGCGGGAAGGCCCCGATACCCGTTCAAATCATCGACAGTGATGATACGGAGGATGAGAGCGAAGAGGACGACGAGGCTACTTCTCCTCGGACTAGTCCTCCTGCAAAGAGGGTTAGATTCCCTCCACAAACAGCTAGGAGAGCTGTAATCACGGACGAGGAGGAGGATGAAGTTCCTCTAACAATTGGAGACACTCATAGGAGTGAAGCTGGTCCGAGCACGAGGTCTCCTTCCTTCTCGGAGGGGCAAAGGCGCGCAATCAGGGACGCGAAGAGGTTCGCGCGCGAGGAGGAGACTAGTTACCATTCAATCGACCCGACGACGATTGACTTTACGTATCCGAGTGGGACCCGAGGACCCAACCCACTCGAAGAGCAGGAGTATGAGATGCGCCTTGCTCAGATGGCCGCTGATAAGAAAAAGGCGGAGCGTAGAGCGAGCAGACCTTCTCGCTCCAGGGCTGCTAAATCGAAGAAGGCAAAGGTTGCTGTGGAGCCAGAGCCTAAAACTACCAAGGCTGCTGAGAAGAAGTTTACCAAAAGTGCGCGCACTGTTGACCTCCCCGATCCTGATGGGGAGAAGAACGAGGATGGGATAATACCGACCACCTCTTCCACCGTCAAGCTCGACGAGGTTCCCACACTTAGGTGGAAGTATTCTCTCCCCGAGAATAAGTTCGACATCCTCGTGCCCAAGGAGGATCAAACCTTTTATAATGCTCCCCCGGGGTACATGGCCGTTCACTGCCTCAGCTTGGATCGAGGATGGATCCTCCCCTTCTGTGATGCTTTCCGCGATATCTTCAACACGTTGGGGATCGCTCCTTGGCAATTAGTGCCGAGTGCCTTCGGGACCCTAGTCTGCTTTGGAGTCTTTTGCATGAAGAGGGGCATCGAGCTTAACTTCCATAATTTCAACCAACTGTTCCGGGTCTCGATGAGCTCTGGGAATAAATACTTTTATTACTTCAACGCTCGACCAGGCCTCGGATTCATCATGGACGCTCCTAGCTCCTCGGGCTATAAATGGTTCCATAGGTACTTCTACATCAGAAAAAGGAGGTTGCCTAACATGAGCGAGGAGGAGCTGGAGTGGGGAGTGCCCAAGCTGATGTTTAGAGGGAAAATTGCGGACAAGCATCCGTTGCCCGAGGAGTCTGATCCCTGGGTCGCTGAGCTCGAGGAGCAAAATCGGGGACCCCATCCCGAGAAGTATTTTTATTGGGGGTTGGTCCTTCAGCCACTTCCTTACTTGGCGGGACTTTCTCCTTACGCATACACAGGGTATATCGGGAACCGATATACCCGAAAAGTCCTCTTCGGTAAACTACTCTTCGCGCTTTTTCTTTGCTTCGTACTTGTAATTTTTTCTTTGCTTGCTTTCTGTTTGTGATGTGTCCTCGCTCTCTTGCTTTCCTCGTCGATTTTTACTGCTCTTCGATTTTACTAACTTGTATTTACTCTCTTGCAGCTTACTGGTTCCAGTGGATAATGTCGAAGACATTGGCTGCCAAGGAGGAACAAAGGAGGAAACAGAGGCTGGCCAACAAACAGACAAAGATCCTCGGATCTTTGAACTTGACCCCTCCCCGCAACGCCGCGCACCATCGGGATGCCTTGGTGCAGGAGGGGCTCGCTACTCGAGAAAACCCCGTGGAGGCCATCAAGAGGGCCGAGGAGGAGGCCGCCGCGAAGAGGGCCAAAGAAGCGAAGGAGGCCGAGGAGGAGGCCTTGAATACCATAGAGTGTGAGAAGAGGCCGGAGAGGCCTGCGGCGAAGAAAGGAGCGAGGAAGCTCAACTTAGGGGGTAACAATGAGCCTGCCCGTAAGAAGGGTAAGGTGGCCGCTTCCGGAGACGACGAAGTGAAGCGGCTCATTCAAATGAGCGACCTCGACAGGGCGCACGAGCTCAGCATGTGCTCGCTCCAGGTACTTATCTTTATACTTTTTGTTGTAAGAATTTCGCTAAGTATAAATTTTTCTCTCCTCGCTAACTTTGTTTTCTTTTTGCAGCTCGAGAACCTGAGGGAGGCCTATGGCCAAGTGGCTGCTGATCGGGCCGACATAGGGGTCGTTATCGAGGACCTCGAGAAGAAGTTGGCTGCTTCGGAGAAAAAGGCCAAGGTGTCTGAGGCTGAGGCCGGGAAGCTCAAGATGAAGGTCGAGGAGCTTGAGAAGGAGCTCTCCCGAGAGAAGTCGAGGAGCAAGAGTTTCAAGGGCGCCTATGCTACTTTGTCCATTTGCATGGAAAAGTTCAAGGCAAGCGTCCTCTCCTTCCTCAAAGGGAGCCGACTCTCTGCTGCTCGCGACTTCATGTCTTCGGTTACGTACAAACTGGCCCTGAGAGATGTCCAAGTGGCCTCGCGCGAGGAGGGCTTCTTCTCGTGTGTTGGCCAATTAAAAAGGGTCAACCTGCTCCCGGCCGACTTTGATGCTGATGATCGCGAAGACTTGCATCCTGGGCGGCGCGAAGACCTCACTCCTTATCCCGACGAGGAGATCACTGAAGAGATGCACGAGGCGTGCGAGTTTGGCGAGTTGGTGACCGACCCAGAGGTACCTTATCCCAGCAAGCCAGCCTATCTTCCAGCCTGGGTGCCCGAGTGTCTAAGGAGCAGGATCATCTACCCGTTCGAGAAGGCCGCTCTCCGGAATGCCGCCTGGGTGAAGTTGAGCGATCCGGTCCTCGGGAGGGCTGCTGACTTTGTCGAGCCAGAGCTAACCATGTACGAAAAGGCCATTGAAGAAGCTCGAGCTCAGGAGCGCGACGACGCTGAAGGCCCGGAGGCGAGCACGGTTCGAGGAGGAGCAGCGAGCGCGACCACCCCGGTCACAGAATTCACAGATAGTCGCACTCGTTAGGACCGGGGAGCCTCCTTGAAGACCGAGTATGCTCGGGGTTGTTGTAGCTTTTTCCATTCTGTACTTGTTTTTATTTTCAAACAATTTCTATTTGGCCCTGTGTGGCACTCCTCGCAACATTATGCTTGTAACTCGAATTTCCCTGTTGTTGTTTGGTTGCTACTCTTTTCTTTCAATAAATTGCAATGCTATTCGCTCTTTCACTTATACTTGTGTTTTTTCTAAATCCAATTTGTGTTATGACGTATAACTTGGATAGAGTAGTTAAACACGTATAAGTTAGAATCGAGAACCAATGTTCTTTGCTGCGAGCTCTTCGATCTACCAATGCTTCTCGATCATTTGGGTCATTTGAGAAAAATTTCTAAGTGTTTGAACTTAGAAAAATTTCTAAGTGTTGAGTTAGAAAGACTGGAAGTCTCTCTCCTCGATCACTTCCATCTACTCGCTTTTTCTTCTTTGAGTGGTTTCCTGATCGATCCTCTTGTAGAGTTTAGAGCGCGGGGAGGGTTCCCCTTGATCATGGAAATCGAATAGCTTTTCTTAAAGTAAGCTTTCTCGATCGAGTAGTCTTATTTTTTGAGTATATTGGCTCTATACTTGAACATTTTCTTGTTGAAAGAGACATTGTATTGATTTGTCGGAAATGCAATTACAATGGGGGCTCTTCGGCCAGCTTGCTTACAACAACTTTTTAACAAAAGCAAGGGGTGCCTCTCACTTGGACCAGTGAGGAATCCTCCTCGATCAATGGACCTTCCACATAAGTTTTCAAAAAGCTTTTTCTCTTGACAACTTCAAGCGTAGAATCTCTGGAGGTTAGAAGTATTCCATGGGTTTTTCAATACCCTTCCTTCCATGTCTTGAAGCCGATAACTTCCGTTGGACCTTGCTTCAATTTTGTTTTCTTCAAAGAATTTCTTCTTTTTGGAAGAGGGTGGGACTGGTGGAATCACTTGATACTCCTCGAGCTCCTTAACAGCTCCTACTAGAGTATCTTCATCTTTCTTCATGGTTGCTTTTCTTCGCCTAAGTGACGGACTTGGCTTTTTCGATTTTCTCTTCACTCGCCGAACCGTGTAGAAACGATAAGGTGCATTGTGAACAAGGGGAGTCTCCTCGGATGATTGTCCGGGGTTGGGTTCTCCAATGGCAACCCTTGAAGTGAACTTGGCTGACAAGGTGTAGCATTCCCATGCTTCTCGTATGTCTCCTACTTCTTGTCCGATTCCCAAAGGAGTGGGGAACTTTAGCTTGTTGTGGACCGTGGACACTACGGCTCGGAATTGAGAGAGAGCGGGTCGGCCTAGGACTGCGAAATAATCAAATGGCATATCGACCACCACAAAAGGAACCTGTTGGGTTACCCTTCTAGGAGCGCTACCCATTGACACTGTGAGGTTGATCATTCCGAGCGGCATGACAGGTTGTCCTCCGAATCCTACCAATGCGCTCCTCACTTCTCTGAGCCCTTCCCTTGGGTTCATGTGCATCCTTCTCAGGGTTCCGGTGAAGATCAAGTTTGCCGAGCATCCGGTATCGACGAGGATTCTACCCAACTTGTAGGATTGAACATCCAAGGACACTACAAGTGGGACGCAAGGATCATAGATGTTGCCTCCTCCAGCATGCTTCAGAGGTATCTCGCTATCATCGAAAGAGATAACGTTGGTTCCCGGTCTCGCGGCTTGAGCATACTTTACATCTCGGACCCTGAGGTTGTCCGCCGTAATTTCCCTTTGATTGCGAGTGTCGCCGCCGGCGGGCCCTCCCGCAATTGTGAGAGTGCGGATGCTTCCATTTACAGGGCGGTTCTCATAATTGTTGTAATTATGGATGTCGTCGTCCTGAGGGTTTCCTTGGTAGGGTTGCTCGCTCCCAGTTTGAGGAGGTGGGGGCAGGAGTGCCAGAGGTTCCTCCTTCCGGATGTAGTTAACCAATTGACCGTTACGTATCATCCTCTCGATTTCGTTCTTGAGCTCGACACACTCATCGGAGGTGTGCCCTTTCCCTCTGTGAAACTTGCAAAATTTTTCCGAGTTCTTGTTCCTTTGATTTTCCTTAATCGGGGGTGGCCACGAGACGTCTAGCTTCCTCGAGACTATATAGTTCAAGATGTCGGATCTCGGCCTATTCAAGTCTGTGTAGTTGCTATATCGTCTTGGAGGCGACCTTCTGGGAGGAGACCTCCTGTCTCTGAAATCATTTCTTGAGTTGCCCTCCTTGATCAACCCAAATTTTTGCTCTTTCCTCTGCTTCCCGGGATTTTGGGGTCGAGGAGGGTACTCCTTTTCTTTTTCTTTTTCTTTCCCTTTTTCCTTGGGAAGATTGGTTCTCACAGTGACCGTTCTTCGGAATTCCTCAGCTTCGAGGAAGTCCTTGCAAACTTTGGCAAGTTGCGCTTCATTCTCTACACACGATGCTGAGAGCACATCTTGGAATCTGACGTTGGTAGTGTTACCATACAAGTATTCCTTCCTCTCATTGATCGAGTGATCCTCGACTTGGAGGGCTGCTTCATGAAAGCGGTTGATGAAGTCCCTCAAGTCTTCATTGTTTCTCTGGACAATTTCGGCCAAGTACCTCACCCGTCTCTTGGCGTTCATCACTTTCTCGAAACGCTTAGAAAACTCCTTACAGAGATCTCTATATGATTTGATGGATCGGTGAGGGAGGCGCGACCACCATTTCATGGCTTCTCCGGAAAGGTTAGCCGAGAAGAGGAGTGCCTTAGTCCTTGAGTCATGACCGTAAGCATCCATTTTGGTGCCAAATCTTACCAAGTAGTCCTTCGGACAACTTGTTCCATCATAGCTTTCGAAGGTGGGGAACCCTCTTTCAATTTTGGCTTGGTGGTTCCTGATCTCATCGCACAAAGGGCTCGGATCTTGGTCTTGCTCTCTCTCTTGGACAGTTCCTCGAAGAGTTTCTATCTGAGCGTCAAGTGCGGATTTCCTCGCGTTGAGTTCCTCCAGAGTGAGCCTCCTCCCCGTGATCGGATCGACCAGGGGGGTTACCTCAGCTACTGTTCTCAATGCTTGATTCTCTTCCACCGCTTCTTGTTGGTTTTGAGGAGTTACCTGGTTGGGGGTAACTTGATTGGGGAGAGCGGGTGGTGTAGCGACCACCTGAGCCCTATTTTCTTGTTGCGCTACGTTTTGCAATGATGCCCTTATTCTTCTATCAATCAGGTCTCTCAAATCATCCGGGGCACCTTGTGGTCCTATCCTCGATTGGATTCTTGATGGTCCAAGTCGAGATTGGATCGGCCTGGTGTTGGCTCTCGAATGTGCTTCATCTTGTGCAACAGGTGCTCTTCCTTGGGATTGGCGAGGAGCGACCAAGGTGGCCCGAGGTTGCTCTTGCACCGGTGCTTGTGGTTCTCCTGGAGCTTGTATCTCTGTATTAACCCTAATAGCCTCATTACCTCCGACATATCCTTGTAAAGTAAGAAGGAATAGACCGTATTGAGCTTCGCCCATCCCGAAATCTGATGGTCGGACGACACGTCCATCAGGAAGGGTGAAGGTCAATGCGGCCGGTTGAGGAGGGTTCACTGCCACGGGAGGTTGGTTAATTGCTACCGGATGAGGCTGCCCCCTAGACTCGGCGTTGTTTGCGACTCTCAAAGCTCCATAAGCGTTTCCTACCGGGACTCCTTGCGGGTTATTTTCCCCGGATGTCTCATTTTGGGAGTGAGTGACATTAGTAAATGCCCCCTCCGTGTAATCCCGGTTCCTTGCAACATTGTTATTTCTTGGCTCCCTCGGAACACCCTCCGTTCCTCCTCCGCGACCGTTATTAGAGGGACGGCCTCTAGGTCGAGGAGGATTTGCGGGTGGTGCATTAGCAAGACGGTTGCTTCTTCTGGGAGGCATATTCGTGAAGTGTCACGAGGAGGAAAGTGGCTCGACCAGCAGGGCAAGGAATGACCTTTTGTGTCGTTTCCCACAGACGGCGCCAAATGTTGAAGGGTAATTCGTGTTTCTTTCTAAGTTCGCAATTAGTCGCTAGTCCAAGTCGTTCTAGTTCTTCTTCTTGTAGTGTTCCTCTAAGGTAGGAAATGAGCCTTCTTGTAGCTTCCTCGCACCTGAAATAGACTAGAGTGGGGGGGGTTAGTGTCTCTTGCCCGGTCTGTAAGGTATCAGACTGGAGAGGCGACTTTACGAGTAGGGAGTTGTGAGGCTTCCCTAGTATGAGTAGTGAAAGTGGTGCTCGGGTGACGTAGTTAATGCCTCCTGTTGAGGAGTAAATGAGGCCTTTATATACTTGTGACCCTTCAGCTTCCGTTCGCGTAGGATCACGCCACGTGTACGGCTAGGATTGAGGCCTTCCTCGGCCCAGGCCCATTAAGGAGGTCCGTGGGCGTTGGCCCAAGGGAGCAACCATGGCTGGTCGCTCTGGGGTCCTCGTGCCTTCCTTGTGCGTGGATGATGCGAGTAGTGTCCTGCTCAGTTTCTGTCAAGGAGCGTTACCTTGACGTAAGGTCTCCTCGAGCCCGAGAGATGCTCCTCGAGCCCACTGGCAGCTTTGTCCTTGTGAGGAGCTTATTTTGAGGGTTGTCCTCCCAGTGATGGTCGGACCCTATGTTGGTCGATCCACACCTTAGTGACATACTTGGGTGTGGTTGTGCCCCTTGAGGGACGGCCTATGTTGCTTTGTCGCGCTCTTAGACCGCTCCAGTTCGTACATGCGGACTGGACATATTTCAACACTAACAACAGTCTTTGGAATAGGGGTGAATCTTGAATATCCTTCTTGACTGGTTTGATCCGACTCGGGTATGGCACATGTGGCTTCGGAGGCACATATGGATTGGAAGATTTGTGGAGTCCTCCTGGCATACTAGTTCCTTCCTCGGCTTCATCATCATCTATGTCTATCACAGATGGTCTTGGTTCATCATTCTTGCCTGGAACTTCTTGAGGTTCTTCTGGACTTCCGCCAACCTCTTGTTCTGTGCTTGCCCCTCTATTATCGACCTCAGTAGATTCCGTTCGCTTAGGACGTACAAAGTTAGGAATTTTGGTCATCTTACCTCCTCGGAGCAGTAGATTCACCTCTTCGTACTCATTCTCCTCGGTAGCAACAGCTGGAGGCTGCTCGGGATCAGCTTCAGTTGTCTCTTCGGCAGGACTAGGAGTGTCCTGTTCCTTGGAGTCGGGAGGTGATTCGCTCTTCACTTCGGGTGGTTTGCTCACTACTTCCTATGGGGTATCCTCGACTTCATTACCACACCTTCCACACTTCAGTAGGCTAAGCTCTTTGATCAGTTGCTCAGTTACTTCGATCGCTTCAAAAGCCTTCTCAATGCGAAGATTGTTCTCAGCCTGCCCTGCGTGTGCTACTTCGAAGATACTCTCAATGGCTTTGATTCCTGCGTAAAATGCAAGTTCCTCCTCCTCACTGAGGTCTTCGTCCTCAGAATAGCTGTCGTATACCCCCTCAGTTTCGTCTTGATTTGAGTATATGTTGGCGACTTCGTTCGACATTATTTCCTCGGATTGTGCAGATCCATTGGCGTACGTTTGAAAGACCTTCACTGCCTCTTCAACTGTACATTCTTCCAAACCTCCACATATCCCATCTATTTGAAGCCTAACTTCATCTCGTAGCCCTCCAACGGAAAACCAAATCAGCTCCCCATCGTCGAAACGGTGGTGGGGGCCCTCACGTTTATACAGCTCAAAACGTTCATAGGTGTCACAGAACCGCTCGTATTCTCCTTGTTTGAAGTATTCGATCCTATTCCGTAGTGCGATCGTCTCATGGTAAGGCATGAAACGTGCCAAGAACTCCTCTACTACTTGGCTCCAGGTCTTCAGTGATCCTGGTGCTAACCTTGCTATCCATATCCCCGGTTCATATCCCAAAGCAAAAGGAAATAATTTCCTGCATAATTGATCCTCGGTGAACCCCTTTGCGGGAACTTTTGCTATCTCCTCTTCATAGGATCTGATGAAGCGTATTGGATTCATATCCTCTCCTTCTTCGAACCTTGGTATCCTTCTCGCTATGGTGCTTGTTACCTCGTACCCCGATAACTCTTCTTCCAAGTATATAGCTGACCCCCTCCTGACTTGCGAGAACGTCGGTGTCAAGCGGGCTTTTAAGGTCGTCATACCTGGAAATCTGTATCAGGAGTAACTCAAAACTAAAAATTAGCCTCGTTAGAAATTTCGAAAATCGAGAAAATTTCTGGATATCAAATACTACTAGAGCTAGGAAAGGAGTATTAGAAACAGACTAGGAAAGCAGTATCAGAGAGATTAAAAAGGAATACTAGATCTAATAGAATTAGGAATCTAAAGCTGTAAATATAAACAAATTAAACAGAAAAAAGGAGTATAGTCCTCGGCAACGGCGCCAATTTGATGAAACGTTGTCAAGGTCAATCAAATAAATTTGTAATTAGCCAAAGGCAATCCACAACTAGAACGAAAACCGTAGTGTAGTAGTAGAATGACTCGAGTGTCGTTCTCTCAGGACTATAACTAGCTTTATCAAATCTAATTTAGAATATAAAACAGCAAACAGATAGCAGAGGGGTTTCAAGCAGATAATGGAGATTGGTGATAGTAGGTCCTTCTTAGCATAATGGGTCGATAATCATGCATAAATTCCTCGGTCTTGCATAGAGATCTTTGAATCAATCTAGTGTCCTGTTGCAAGTATTAAGCACTACGAAGATAATTTGGTCTGACTAGTCAATCACGGTTGTCCTAATGTGTTCCGTAATTATTCAACACTACGAAGATAATTGGTCTGATGGTCGACTAGTGTCCAATTGTGCATAATAATCAATACAACATACGAGAATTTTGGTTACAACTGATCAACGAAATAAAGCAATGACACGGAGTATAATGCGCGATATAGCCATTAGCATGATTATCTTCCCTCGCTAAGAATTCACATACTACCACCAATGATAAGTTTAGCTACTCATAATAAGCATGCAATCAACAGATATCATAGAAGAAAACATGTTGAAAGAATATAAAATAAGTAGAATAAAACTTGTAAGATACAAAGTTACCGAAGGTTGTCAATCTCCGGATGATTGCGGTCCTAAGAGCTCCAAACTGCTATGAAAAAGTATCCCCTAAGCTACGGAACTCCCAGGACAGGCCCCGGGAAGTTCCTACCTAAAACTATAGAGAGAAGTGAGAAAGTAGGCTTGGAAAGATATGATTTTCGGAGAGAAAATGAGCACTATATATAGGCCCCGAATAATCACGGGGCGGTTCGCGTCACAATGCGGCGGTTCGCCCCAGAGGATTTTCGCGGAATTTCCGCGTTTTCGACGCGTTTTTGGATTTCTTCACCTTTTCGGACTCGGTTTCTGACTTCTAGTAGCCTTCTAATCTCCAGATTCGGCCCCTAGACTTCAAATCCTATACGGAAACCTTCAGATACTCCAAATAGGCTTCTGGAACACCAATTCCTTGTAAACTTCAATACAATTGCTCAGAAATCTTTGAATTTCAACCAAAACCTGTAAAATAAAATCTAAAGGGAAACGTGACACTATTCTAATAAAATGTACTAAAATATAGCTAAATTAACATAGAGGATAGCTAAAATAGGTGAAAAAGACTCGAATGAAAGTGTAAAATATACATTCATCAGTATGCAACAGGACGTCCAGATTGGCTAAGGACAACGCCGATTCCAGTTTTGGAGGCGTCACAATGAAGCTCGAATGGAAGACCAAAATCGGGAAGAACAAGAATGGGTGCAGAAGTCAGTTTACGCTTAATTTCCAACAATGCAGCATCGGCCTCGGCAGACCAAGTGGATTTTGTGCCTTTCATGCTGTCAGTGAGAGGAGCCATGAAACCACTGAAGTGTGGAATGAAACGGCAATAAAAAGATGCTAAGCCATGGAAACTGTGAACATTAGTAATGCTAGAAGGTCGAGGCCATTGTTCAATTGCCAAAAACTTGGAAGGGTCAACTCGAGGCCCTTCACATGACACCACATAGCCCAGAAAGTAGACAGAATCAGTCAAGAAAGCACACTTGGATGTGGCGGCGTAGAATTTATCACGACGAAGAACTAGCAACACTTCGTGCAAATGTTCAAGATGAACCGTTGGATTAGCACTATAGATGAGGATGTCATCGAAATAAACGACAACAAACTTTCCGATAAAGGGTCAAAGTCCTTGATTCATGACACGCATGAAAGTGTTGGGTGCGTTAGACAAGCCAAATGGCATCATAAGCCACTCATACAAGCCTTCACGAGTTTTGAAGGCCGTTCTCCACTCATCGCCCATGCGAATACGAATCTGATGATAATCGCTCTTGAGATCCAGTTTGCTAAAAATGGATGCACCACTCAATTGATCCAATAGATCATCCAACCGGGGAATAGGAAAGCGATATCGAACTGTGATTTTATTGATAGCGCGACTATCAACACACATACGCCAAGAACCATCTTTCTTGGGCGTCAAAAGGGCAGGTACAACACAAGGACTAAGACTTTCCCGAATATGACCTTTGGCAAGTAATTCCTCAACTTGTCGACGGAGTTCCTCGTGTTCTTTCGGGCTCATGCGGTAATGAGGACGGTTGGGTAAGGCAGCGCCCGGAACCAAGTCGATGTGATGTTGAATATCACGCAAAGGAGGTAATTCACATGGAAGAGAAACAAGGAAAACATCAGCAAATTCGTGCAGTAGTCGCTGAACCGGGGCAGGTACTGTGGTAGAATTAGCAGTGGTCACCAAAGAACAGAATAAAATATACACCATACCAGATTCCTCCATAGCGGTCTGAAAAGGAGCACGACATAATAAGGTAGTCGTGGGTGCAGGAGGTGGAGTGGGTGGGGCAGTGGCTACTTTGGGCTTAGTAGGCAGCAAGACAATTTTGGTACCGCGGAATACAAATGAATAAGTATTGGCACGACCATCATGGAACACAAAATTATCAAATTGCCACGGTCGACCAAGTAAAAGGTGACATGCATCCATAGGAACCACATCAAAATAAGCAGTATCACGATAAGTAGACCCAATGGAGAAATTAACAAGCACACGTTTAGAGACAGTCACATCCGTACCTTGACTCAACCAGGAAAGGCGATAAGGCTTAGGGTATAGCTCAGTGGTGAGACTAAGCTTCGAAACGGCCACCTCAGCTATCACGTTTTCACAACTTCCAGTATCAATAATAAAGGTGCAAACCTTCCCTTCAATAGTACATGTCGAATGGAACAGATTGTTATGTAACCACTCATTATCCGGAGCTCGAGGGGTAAGTCAAGAACGACCGAGTACCAAAAGGGGACCAATATCACCGGACACATATTCTTCTTCCACATCACCATAATCATCATAAGTTGGTTGTGAGTCCGTGAGAAGGGCAGAATCGTATTCTGGAGCATGGTCGGCGTCAGTAAAAAGGCCACGATTTGCAGCCTTGCGACAATCTGCAGCGCGATGTTCGATTTCGCAACAACTAAAACAACGCAATCCACTAGGACGGTTCTGAGTCGGGGCAGCAGCAGGGCGGGTTTGAGACGGGGCCTGTTGGACAGAATTGTCCTTGATAGGTTGCGATGAGGAACTAGCAGCAAGGGTGGAATTCGACTGTCGAAAACCATGTCTAGCAAGTTGTTTTTCAGCCTGCGACGCACGTTGGTGTGCCTCGGAGACAGTCATATGATCGAACATATTCAGAACATCTTGTATTTGGAGACGCAAGCCGCGAATATACCGAGAAACCAATTGAAGAGGGGATTCGCTGAGCTCTACACGAGCCAGATACGAATAGAAGTCCGTGGAGTATTCATCAACCGTACGTGAACCATGGCGAAGATTTTTGAATTTCTGGTATAATTCCCGTTCGAAGTTGTAGGGCGGGAACACAGCGCGCAGATGCTTCCGAAATTTCTCCCAACTTGAAATCTTTGCCTTGCCTTGGCGAGCACGTGTTTTCTTTAGTTGTTGCCACCAAGCCTGTGAACGGCCGTGCAGACGGATTGTGACAAGAGAAACACAACGATCTTCTGGAACTTCCTTGGACTCCAGAATTTCTTCAACCTGCGATAGCCAATCAATAAACTCTTCCGATTTAAGACTGCCATCAAACTTTGGAATTTCCACCTTAAAACCCGGCTCCCAGCGGCAATTAGGGCGTTCCGGTGAAGAACTCCGTAACCTAGCAAAAGGATTGTTATCTGAAATCGTCTCATCCTCCTGATTGTTGACGTTAACAGAATTGTCCAATTGCTCGGTCAATAATTCGACCTGACTCCGCAACTCGATGTTATCACGGTGCAACTGATCGTGATCACCTTCGTCACCAGTGTTGTTGGGGCAAAAGATATATTGCATAACAAGATATAGTCATCTAATAGCAAAATTCTCAAACCAACAAACCAAGCCTAATTGAACATGCAATTGATAGTGAATAACGTTTCTAATCACACAAATCATCAACCCATACATCATATAAGCTTAATTGAAGCATAAATCAAAGTTGTGTTTGTTGATGTGATAATGATGGGTATGATGGTAGAATGCATGATTGATGAAGTTGAGGATTTATGATGCTAGATTTTTTGCTACTGTGGTATGAATTGAGCCTTATGATTCAAGGCTATTTGTTTTCTAGCAAGAGCATAATGTGATATGTGCATGTAGTAGTTACATTGATATGTTGCATGTTGAAGTAGCTAGACTAGACATGGAGGTTTTAAGGAGTTCGATTGTGTTAGATATCGCTCGTGTGTTCGCTCTAGCATTTGCATATGCATAAGTCTGTTTTGTGTCATACAAGATACTAATTGTTGTTTGTAGGAATCATGGCTCCACGAGGATCGAAGAAAGCTGGCTCAAGCAAGAAGGGTAAGGGGGTAGCATCAAGCTCCCAACCTTCCCACGAGCTGTACGAGTTGTCTCTAGCCGCAATAGATGTCCGACAGAGGCTCGAAGCGGAGCTAGCTCAAGGTGGGCGATCGATTATACCGGGCAGAAGGATAGACATTCCGAATGAAGTAGCTCACAGGGCAGGGTACAGGACACTCTCCCGTCTGGCGAGGAAAAGGAATTGGGTTTGGTATAGTTCCAACCGGTTCAAGGGGTACGATACGAGCCTCCTTCATGAATTCTATACTTGATACACTGATCTTGAGGAGAAGGAGGGGGTACTCGTTCGGGGCGTAATAGTACCATAGACGCCGGCCTCAATTTCTGCCTTCATCCATCTTGGGGAACGGGAGTTCACAGGAAGCAACCACTCCTACGAATATTCAAGGGCCACTAGGGGGATCGGAAGTGCCATTACAGATGTGATCTTCAACAGGGAGTATAGGTATCCAGATACCGAAGCACAACCTGCACGGATCCATCAGAGTGACCTTAGCATCGAGGCTAAGGTGGTCACGAAATTCTGCATTTTCAACTTGATCCCTAGTGATGAAGGCTAAATAGGTCTAGGTATCTAACCCACCATCTCTCGTTCCATGGAAGCGTATGGAAGGAGTATCTTTACTGATGAACGATGATAAGGACCTGCAAAACATGGAGATTAAAGGGGAGGGGATCTAGGACCGGCCTACCGAAGTTAGGCCGGACGGCAAATTAATGTAGAGAGAAGATATGAACATGGTTAGTGATGAATCATAAATGAGGGTAATAAATGGAGACATATATATAGGATACGGGGTAGGTCCTCCTTCTGACAGCTCTTCGATAAGTAACGTGTGACACTGTAGTCCCTTTCGGGTGTCAGGGTAACTTCGACCATTAACCCGGATCGTTTTGAGGGACCGTTTCGAGGGTACCGCTGTAGGGACCATTTTGAGGGCACCTAAGTTCGGGACTTGAGGAACCCTTCGATCCTTAGCACATATATTTCGGTACATGAGTAGTACTACATATTCCCTATCATGAGTCCCCCAAGTTTCGATGGATGAGGGTAGAGAATCCGTCGAAAATTAGGATCCATCGAAAGTTCGTTTTGTCCTTCGACGACGTCGTTTGGGCGGGTTTTATCGTTTTTTGAACTTGTGGGAGATTGAGGGTAGAATGGTAACTTTCCGGGGTGTTGTTTCGTCTTTCCTCCACGTGTTGTGGGCAGGGATGGAGCGTGCGGCGCACGCTTGTCTCGGTTAGGGGGCCGTAATAATGGGGAGGATGGGAATGAAGTAGTTTCTTTTCAGTTTCTTTTCTTCATTCCATTCCAACCTCTCCTAAAATCTTTGCATTCCCTTCTCCTTCCCTTTTCGCTAAAAGCCTCACTTCCCGTCGCCGGCGTTTTGCCCGGAGCTCGAACCTTTTCCGTCCATCTACAGGTATGTCGCCTTCGCTTTTTACTGTACTATTGTTTGCTCTTTAGTTTGGAATTTTCTTTTCCGTCGATGTCTTGCTCTTCCCCGGAGGCGCCGCTTTCCGCCGCGGATCGTTGGGTCTTTCTGTTCCGTCTTTGTTATTCTTGCGCGGTGGGTAGTCTTACGGTATGCTTAGGGTGTTGCTTTTGGGTCTTGGGTTTCTGTGTAGTTCTTCGGTGGTGACTCTTGATTATAACTTTGGGGTTTTTCGATCATGCCGTTGTAGTCTCGAAATTGGGGGGGGGGGGGGGAACTTCATAATAATTCGGTACTCTTAGTTGATTCTGGGTTGGGTTCGTACTGACTGTTCCTTTTGGTAGTTTTTTGTAAGGATGTCGAAACGAAACGTCAACCTACCCGGTGTCGGCGACGACGCGAACAGTGAAAACTCTTTTAGTGTTAACAAGAGATCAAACTCTTTAGGTAGAGATATTGGCTCCCTCCTTTCTGATTCGAAAAACTTTTTACCCTCGAGTCAGGTTCTTGGAGGTGTTCCGGTTCATTCATCCGTACAAAGGGGGAAGAGTTCGCTTTCGAGACTCGTTCTGAGGAGTCGGACTATTTTTGAAACTATGGAGGCTCCGAACGACGAGCAAGTGGGGGAGGTCGTGCCTACGGATCCTATTCTCACTGATGATAACTCTGATTTGAAATTGCCTACCGACAGTAGTTCCGTTCGAAGGAAAGAAGCGGATTCCTTATACCACAAGTTCGGCATTCCGGGAACGTACGAAATTATTCTACCGGGTCCGAATGATAGGATGTATAGTCCTCCCTCAGATTGCATAGCTATCACGATTCAGGCCCTCGAACACGGCTTTAGATTTCCAGTATGTGATGGCGTTGTTCATATTTTGAACAACTTAGGCTTGTGTCCCACCCAGTTGCTACCGAACGCGATGGGTAATGTGGTCGCATTTTGTGTTTGGTGCAAAACCGTTAACCGGCGTGTGACAGCCTCGAATTTTCTCCACTTTTTCTCGATGTGCCAGAGTAAGGACGGGGGGAGCTTTTATTACTTTTCTCCGATAAGTGGGTACGAACTCTTTACGAAGTTTCAGTCCTCCCACGGTGCCGGATACAAAAGGCGATACGTCTTCGTTCGGATGCCACCGAACAATGATGGTACGCCCGGAGTTGTCCCTACACTTAGGCTATGGCGACGTCATAACGGGGAGGTGGCCGTACTAGAATGTCGAAACGAGTGGGCCGAACAGTATAGGGGCTTTAAACCCGAGGATCGGATTATCCCCTATAGTCTCTTGGTGGATCCGATCCTGTACCTCGCGGGAGTATCTTCGGTTGAGCCAGAGATTCGGGGGAACATCCGTGACTTGGGTGAGTTGTACACTTTTTGCTTTTTTCGCACATCCTTTCTGTTTGATGCTTTGTGTCGAATTGGTTGCTAACTCTCGAAATGTGTTTCTTGTAGAGTATTGGATGAAGCTGTCACAGGAGTTTCTCGCCAAGAGGGCACTGTCCTTGGTGAACAAAAATTCAGTGCCGAAGTACACAGAAGATCGCCCCCACAACATTTCCACCATTGTCGAACCGGATTTCGCGCCGCACTTGGTTCCGACCCCGAACGCCGAAGTTGGACCGCCGAGTCCTGCCGGGGAAGAAACTGGCCCGGGGGTTGTTGCTGGTGTTAATGCTGCACCTTCGAACTGTGTCGAGGGGTCGGACGAAACTTGCCTGTCTGAGCGCACGACTTCTGTTCCCCGTGACATTGCTCAAAGTTCTGCCTCTGGTCAGCGGAAGAGGTGCCGAACTGATGGAGGGGCCGAAACTACAGGGAAAGATGTCGTCATCGAACTGCCCGATTCACCCGAAAAAATAAGTGGGGTGAGGCGAAACCCTTCTCGCTTGGCTCGGAGCCAAGGGCTGTCGGAAGTTTCCTTTTTTCATGATCCTTCGGTGGGTTTGAAATGGAGGGACTTGATGATTTCTGGTAGCGATCAGGTCGAGCTCGACCGGCTATCGGATGGAGAGATCCGAGCCAAGGCTGCTTCGCTACAGATGCAAGTGAGTTCCTCTTCGGTACATCTCCTAAAAATTTTCTTCTTTCGACTATTTGTTTTTGACATTTTGCCCTTGTCAGATGCTCACGGTTGCTAGAAACATTGATAGCCGTTTGGAGAAGAAGACACAGTCCACCGAAGGGATAGATGCCAAGTTGGTCGAGGAGAAGCTGCTGAGGGAAAAGCTTCAGGAAGAGTTCGCCCGCAAAGAGAAAGAGCTGGGTGAGGCCTCGAAAGAGTTGACTCGTCTCCGCGCGGAAAAGGTTTCGATGGAGACGGAAAAGGTTTCGATGGAGGCGAAGTTTTTGATTGTGGAGCGGAAAAATGCGGACTTGGTTACCAAAGTTGGGCAACTGGCCAAGGAGCGCGAAGGGTTCGAAACGGCGCTTCGAAAGACCCGGGAAGAGCTATTTAAGAAAGGGAAGTTCGCTCGGATTGAAGCCGTTCGCGACTTTGTTGGATCCGGGTCCTGCTCCTATATGTTAAGCAAACGGGATACGGAGGCCATGGTTAAGGCCCGCGATAAGACCTTGGCACAGCTCAAGTTCGGGGGTAAACTTTCGGATGACTTCGATCCCAGTGGTGTGGTTGACCTCGAAAAGGACGAGGAGATGAAGACCCCAGCGGCCGAAGTGGTGACAGGGGAAGATGGGAAGGTAATCGATGAGGAGGCAATGTATGATGCATTGTGCAAGGAGGAATTCTTTGCCTTAGCTCATCCTGATGAGGCCGCTGGTTCCGCTTCTGCCCCTTCCATCCCTTCGTGGGTTGTGCCCTTGTGTGAGCTAGGGAACCTTGATCTTGTTTCGGCTGGTGTCAACTTGGGTAATCTTTCGTATAAAGACTTTGATTCTCTTTGCCAGTTCTTTTTAGGTGATGACAGTCTGAGTGATACCGCCCATAGCAACCCGCCCGGAGGAAAGGCTTGAAGACTTGGAATGCCAAGTATCTTTGTAATCTTTTGTTTAAGTCTCGAACAAATAGCTCTTATTATCGAACAATCTCTTTTTCTAGTATTTGATTAGTGGGTAAGGATTCGACGGGGTCCGCCGTGGTTGTTTCGGCCCCCTGGAATCCTTTCCTTCGCTTCTTTTGGATGGCCCATCGTAGGCCTTTAACATTTGAATTGTCTAATGGTCTTTCGATCGATTTATCGTATGTTATTTTGAATGTTTCAAAGGATGTGTTTCGATCCATATGTATTTCGAAGTATGTGTTTCGAAGTATATGTTTCGAAGTATGCGTATTTCGAAGTATGTGTTTCGATATCGTTTCGAAACTTCAATAATTCGAGTGGTTCATGTTTTGGATGTTCCGAGCGTTTGTGGCAATTTGTTTTCGTCAAAACAATCGCGCATTACTCTTTGTTACTTGTTATACGGACAAGTCGTCCGAAAAATTTAATAAGTTTTCGGGTAGCGTATCCGATAAGTAAAATCCCGTCGGATTGTCTATATCGAATCATCTCCCTCATCTCGAAAAGGATGTTTTTGAGGGTCGGGATATTCGGACGGATTATCTTCCCGTCGGAATGATATCTTTCGATATACCCTCGCGATCCTTTGGATCTGAAAATCATTTCGTTTCGATGCATCCTCCGTCAAAGATGTTATCAGAAACTTAATGGCGAACTTATACAAAGTAGCTCGAAATGTTTATCGTGTTTTGATAATGACTTGTCTCCCCTTTTTTCAGTGACGACCTTAAGAAAGGTGGTGTGGTGAAGGGGTCTTTACAAAAGAGAAGAAATTTCTTGCGGTATCTTGAAAAGCTTCGAGCCTAACTGCAAAAGGGGGCGGATGTTCGGTATCACTCCTAGGAATAGTATTTCCTTAGGCACTTGATGTTCCATGGCCGATCTATGCGGCTTCCATCGAGGTTCTCAAGCCTATAGCTTCCGTTGGATAGCGCTTCAATGACTTTAAAAGGTCCTTTCCAAGGTTCTTGGAGCTTTCCCACGTTCTCGAGGATGTTTGCCTTCCGTAGCACGAGATCTCCGACGTTGAGGTCTCTTCTGACGAGGTTTTTGTTGTAGGCTTTGGTCATCAAAGCTTGGTACCTCAACACTCGAACCCGCACTTCCTCTCTTTTTGAATCTAGCAAATCCAGCTCTAGGGCTCTGGCCTCCCCGTTGAGATGAGGGTCGTACTCCTTGATTCTAAGTGATCCGACGGCTATTTCGCATGGAATAACAGCCTCTGACCCATAGACCATGCAAAAGGGGGTTTCTCGGGTAGCCGTTCTCTGTGTCGTTCGATAGGCCCAAAGCACTCCGTGAAGTTCGTCCGCCCAATCGGCTTTCGACCGCCCTAGGCGTTTTTCGAGGTTTTCAATGATGGTTCGATTAGTGACTTCTGTTTGTCCATTGGCCTGTGGATGCCCTACCGAAGTGAAACTTTGCTTGATCCCCAACTCAGTGCACCATGCTCGAATCTTTTTCCCGGTAAACTGGGCTCCATTGTCGGATACAATAACCCTTGGAAGTCCGAAACGGCATATGATATTTTTCCAGATGAAATCTCTCACTATGGCTTCGGTGATTCTTCCGACGGCTTCGGCTTCGACCCACTTTGAAAAGTATTCCACCGCTACTATGAGAAACTTCTTTTGATTGGTGGATGTGGGGAGTTTCCCTACAATGTCAATCCCCCATCTGTCGAAAGGACACGATATCGGAGTGGGGATGAGGGGTCCTCCTGGGGCCTTGCTGTTGCGTGCGAACCTTTGACATTCATCGCACTTTTTGGTTCGAGCCTTTGAGTCTTTGATGATGGTCGGCCAGTAAAACCCTTGACGTCTGATTTTTTGGGCCAATGCTCTTCCTCCGGAGTGATTTCCGCAACTTCCGGCATGTACCTCTTCTAGCAGGCTTCGCGCTTCTTCCTTGTCAACGCACTTCAGGTGTGGTCCATCGAACGATCTTTTATACAGATCGGATCCGTCCCAGAGAAAATATTGGGCCCTTCGCCTCAGCCTTCGTGCTTCCGTTCGATCTCGGGGGATCACTCCTTGCTTGAACAGCTGCAAAAGAGAAGAAATCCCCGTGGTTGGGGGGTGAGTTCCTTGGTTGGGGAATAATTGAGACTATATTTGGTAGTTTTGTGGTTGGTTTCGAGTTTCACTACCTTGATATCCGCCAACCATTCGTGGTCGGAGTCAAGTGTGTTAACTTCGATGCCTTTCTGCCTTTTGAGCTTGTCAATTCCAATGGCGGGTTGTTGTATCGTCATGAGTGTGACCTGGTTGTTATAAAATGTTTTATAAGATTTAGTGAAGTGGATCCGTTTTCCACGGATTGATCTAATTTGTTCGAAGTGGGAACATACCTGTCGGGTAGCGATCGTTTGTGACGAGCTTCCGAATTTCGCTAGGCCATCTGCAACTTGGTTGAGCGTTCGAGATATTTGTGATATTTCGACGCTTTGGAATTTTGGGATGATGTTTTTGAGTTCGGCTAAATATAGCTTCATGGGCTCCTCTTTCGCTTCAAACACCCCTGCATGTTGCTGGGCTACTAGTTGCGAGTCGGTGTACAAGTGTACATGTTCGGCGCCTCCTTCGAGTGACAATCGAAGGCCTATGATTGCGGCCTCATACTCGGCTTCGTTGTTGGTTGCGGGGAAAGCCAGGCGTACGGCGAAATCCACTTCGGTACCTAGAGGGTCGATCATGTGTATTCCGACCCCCCCTTGTCCTCTGGTGGACGAACCGTCAACGTAAACTTCCCATCTTGGTTCCAGATTTTGGCCCTTAGAAAATGCTTCGACGGTATGAACTTGTTCGATGTCTTCGTTAACTCCGAGGAAGAAATCCGCGATCACTTGTGCCTTTTTGCCATTTGGGGCTTGGAACTCGAGGGAGTATTCCATGAGTTCGACGGCCCACTTCACTAGCCGGCCCGATAAGTCGGGTTTTCCTAGGATTCTCTTCAGGGGGTGGGACGTTAGGACCACTATCTCGTGAGCTTGGAAATAGGGCCGAAGACGTCGAGATGCTAATACCACACAATAGGCGAGCTTTTCGATATCCAAATAATTGAGTTCGGCCTTAGTGAGTACCTTGCTTAGGTAGTAGATAGGTTGGTGTTGACTTCCTTCCAGCCTTACTAGTACCGAGCTCACCACCTCTTGGGAAATGGCGACGTGTAGGTACAAGGTGTCCCCTTCTTTGGGTTTCGAGAGTAGTGGGGGTCTCGAAAGGTGGCTTTTGAGGTCTGCCAGAGCCTTCTCGGTATCTTCGCTCCACTCGAAATTCTTGCAATTTCGGAGCACTTTGAGGAAAGGAAGGCTCTTCTCACCGGATCGAGCAATGAAGCGACTCAAGGCAATGACCCTCCCTATTAACTTCTGGACCTCATTGATGTTTCGAGGGCTGGGGAAATCTAACACGGCTTTGATCTTGTCGGGGTTGGCTTCGATCCCTCTCTGGGTGACCATGTACCCCAAAAACTTTCATCCTTTGACTCCGAAGGTACACTTCGAGGGGTTGAGTTTCATCCCGAATTTTCTCAGAATTTTGAAGCACCTACCCAAATGTTCGATATGATCTTTCGCCTCGAGACTTTACCAGCATGTCATCAACGTACACCTCCATGGTTCGCCCGATTTCTTGTTCGAACATCATGTTGACTAACCGTTGGTACGTTGCTCCGGCATTTCGCAATCCGAAGGGCATGACTCTGAAGGAGAAAACCCCCGAATGGGTGGTGAAGGCCGTTTTATCCACATCTTCTCGGGCCATGGGTACTTGGTAATAGCCTTGGAATGCGTCCATGAAGCTAAGACGTTCGGCCCCGGCTGTCGAATCGACTAGTTGGTCGATACGAGGTAAAGGGTAAGGGTCTCTCGGGCAATGCTTGTTGAGATCGGTGAAATCATTGCACATCCTCGACTTCCCGTTCCCTTTTCCTACTAGGACAACGTTACACAACCAATCCGAAAATTTGGTCGGCCGGATGTGTCCCGCCTTGAGTAATTTTGCAACCTCCTCGTCGATGATTAAGTTCTTTTCCCTGCTGAAATTTCTCTGTCTCTGGCTAACGGGTTTAGCCTGGGGATTCACATTGAGTCGATGCACTATGATTCGAGGATCGATCCCTTTTAGATCTGCTGTTCCCCATGCGAACACATCCGAGTTCGTTCTTAAGAAGAGGACTAGTGCTAGCTCGAGATCCTCTGGCAAGTCCGCCGCAATTTTGGTGGTTCGACCCATAGACTCCTCGAAAAGGTGGAGGTCCCTTACTTCGGAACATGGTTCGATGTGCTCCTCTGTTCGATGGCCAAAATCGAATTGATCATTGTCGATGATGAGACATTGCTTCTTCGAAGGGGGAGTATCGAAAATTTCGACCCTGGTTGGGGGTTGGTTGATTTCGAGCCTTGGGGTTGGGGGTTGGGTGGATGCGCAGTAGCATTCCCATGCTTCCTTCGGGTCGCCTTTGACTTCCCCTACTCCGTATTCTGTAGGGAATTTCATCTTAAGGTGGTATGTAGATGCGACGGCCTGGAATTGGTTGATGCCTGGTCTTCCGAAAAGCACGTTGTAGCCCATGGGATCGTCTACTACTACGTATTGGCAATTGTACGTGGCCCTGGTGGGCTTGGTTCCCATGGGGTTCCCATGGAGGTGACTAACCAGATGGTTCCTAGCGGTTTAACCACGGATCCTCCGAAACCTGAAAGCTGTGTTGAAACCTCTGAGAAGCCCTGCCTCTCGATCTTCATTTTTTTCAAAGTGGCGGTGGTGATCACGTTCACCGAACTCCCGGTATCAACAAGGATCTTTCTCACTGGAAATCCCGATATCACCATCGAAACGACAACAGGGAAATTCGGGTCTTGATTCCGGGTCACCTCTGGGGGAGGGACATCGGACCCATCGAAAGTTAGTATCGAACTATGGACTTCGAGGCTTCCTACATTGAAGGTGGGTGACCCTTCGACGTAGGCATTACGCATCCGGCGTGCAGTTCGGTTCCTTTCCTTTCGAGAATCTCCTCCCGTTGGGCCTCCCGCGATGTACCGGATCTCATCGTAAATGGGATCATTTTCGGAATTATTTCCTTCGATCCGAGTTTCCTTCGACTCCCGATAAACATCCGATTGCATGGGCAAAGGGGATCGAAGGAGAGCTGATCGGACTATCTCTGATTTCCTTTTGCTCACGGGCCTTATTGTAAGAACCCCGTTCTTGTTTGTGTACTCCTCTGCATACCCTTCGACCACAATTCGATCCAGCTCCTCATTGAGTTCGATACACCGGTCGGTGGCGTGTCCCGGCTGTTTGTGGAACTCGCAAAATTCTTTGGATCTCCTGGTGGTGTTTGTTTCTCTATGCTTCTTGGGCCATCGAATGAAAGAAGAGTCTTCAAAAAGTGTGAAGACTTGCCGTTGAGGATACCGAATGGGCCTTGGATTTTTCCGGGGTAGGCGTCTTTCGCCGTACCCTCGGTCCCTGGGTGGATCCTTCACGGGTCCTCTTTCTTCTTTCACAATGGTTTTGCCCCTATCTTGTTTTGAACCTCGAGGGGGGGTTTCTTCTTTGTCCCGAGTTGGGGATGCTCCGAAATCTAGCCTAGCTTCCTTATTCATTCTCTCTTCCTCGATATACTTGTTCACAATGTTGGATAGAGCTTCGGCTGTTTCCGGCATTTCTCTCGATACTTCGGAGGCTAGGCCCCTATTCCGAGTGTTCGTAAAAAGGGTTTGCCTTCGGAAGTTCATGGGGTGGTCATCCACTTGTAGTGCCACCGCGTTGAATCGTTGCCACCATCGTCGGAGAGGCCCATCCTTCTTTTGGATAATGTCCTGCAAACAGCTGCTGGATTGTCGAGATTTCTTGTAGTCGGTGAAGTGTCCAAGGAAAGCGTGTACTAAGTCCGAATAGGATCTGATGGACCCTTCGGGCATATTGTAGTACCATTCGGTGGCTACCCCTTCAAGGGTACCGGGGAAGACGATCACCATTCCCTTCTCATCATGTCCGTAAGTTTGCATCATGTTTTCGAATCTCACCCTATGTTCATGGGGGCATGTTATCCCGGAGTACTTAGGGAGGTTCTTGGGGATTTTTTGATCTATTGGGATCGAATGGCTCATAAGCCGTGGAGACAGCGGGTTCGGGGCAAGGCCCTTATCCCGACCGGAGGATGTTTTGGTCGCACTGTACTTTCGGGCTTCCCGCTCGTCTCTTCTCCTCACGTCGTCGATGTCATGGCGAGGCCTCTTTGGGTTTCGGGCCTCTTGCTTCTTTCGATCGTGCGCCCGGAGTAACTCCTCGTACTTCTCCCTTTTTCGCTCTAGCATCCGCCGGTCTTGGTCGGAGCCGTCGTCATCCGATATCTCCATGACATCTTCGGGTATCGAACGTAGGATTCCGGTTCGAGGGTTACGTTCCCGCGTCGAAACCTTACTCTTGTAATTCAAATCAACCCCTCGTGGGGTGACGACCGAGCTTCCCGCGCTCGTTCCCGAACTACGGGGGTCGTGTTCCTGTCTCTTGCTGGTGGATTTGGAGATCTCATCGGAATGTTTGCTTCGAGTGGAAGCGCTCCGTGCTGAACCGCTCTCCGCGGGTTTCGTTGGAGATGGTCGGCCGCGGTTGCTCGCAGTGGGAGCTTTCTTAGTGGGCTTCTTTGGAGGTAGTCGTCGGTCAACCACGTCCTCGCATACAATCCGTACCAGCTTCGCTAGCTGCTCTTCTGTCATTAGGATTTGCGGAGCCGTCTTTTCGGGTTCCCGCGCCGAGGTGCCTCCCGAGTGGGAAGGCGATCCTGGGGGAGTGGGGTCATGGGATGTTTCAACTTCTTCTCGCTCTGAAATGTTGTTGTTCGCTGTATCTTCTAGGTCCTTTGGGTCGGTGGCGGCGTCGTCTTGGTCTTTTGTGGTGGTTCCCGGTTGCTTCTCGATTTTCCGTTTTGCCATGGTTTTTGTCACCGTTCCCACAGACGGCGCCAAGATGATGAAGGCTAAATAGGTCTAGGTATCTAACCCACCATCTCTCGTTCCATGGAAGCGTATGGAAGGAGTATCTTTACTGATGAACGATGATAAGGACCTGCAAAACATGGAGATTAAAGGGGAGGGGATCTAGGACCGGCCTACCGAAGTTAGGCTGGACGGCAAATTAATGTAGAGAGAAGATATGAACATGGTTAGTGATGAATCATAAATGAGGGTAATAAATGGAGACATATATATAGGATACGGGGTAGGTCCTCCTTCTGACAGCTCTTCGATAAGTCACGTGTGACACTGTAGTCCCTTTCGGGTGTCAGGGTAACTTCGACCATTAACCCGGATCGTTTTGAGGGACCGTTTCGAGGGTACCGCTCTAGGGACCATTTCGAGGGCACCTAAGTTCGGGACTTGAGGAACCCTTCGATCCTTAGCACATATATTTCGGTACATGAGTAGTACTACATATCCCCTATCACCTAGAATGAATGACACTTGGATACAGCCGAATTATGCCGAGCTCCTCTACTGCTTGATAGGCAAGCATCGAATCGACATCGGTCACATCATGTATGCCGAGTATGAGCACCATTGGGAGAAGAAGAATAAACCATTCATTTTTCCGAGCTTCATCACTGCCTACTGCAAATATTACGGGGTCGAGGATATTGATGAGGGGGATTGCGAGGTCGCTGCCCTTTCACCGTCTACTATTGATGTGCAGCTGACTAGGTATCAAATGAAGAACCCCACGGCTGCTTCTGCTGATGTGGAAGCTCCCTTCCAACCGACTGATTCTGATAATGAAAATGATTATGAGGATGCTATGGAAGCTGATGATGACCGAGCCCCTATCCCGGATATTCCTTTTGTCCATAGAGCACCACATACACCGCCTCAAGCACCACATGGGTCTCAAGGTTTTGACTTCTCTGATTTTCAGGCCCATATCGATGCTAGTGTTGCAGCCTTGACCACTACTGTCCAAGGAATGCGACATGACCTTGACGGACACATTGCCCAGCGCAACCGCGATTCGGAGATGATTGAGGAGCATCGCCGAGAGGAGAGCCAGGTAATGTGGGAACAACAACAGCTCATCCAGCGGCAACAGGATCTCCTGTCTGACATGTGGAGAGACTATTATGGGGATAACAATCCCAATAACTAGTCTTTTCACATGTCCACTCTCAGCCGACCGAGGCCAAACCGTTCGGTAACATCTAGTATCACTTTTTATTTACTCATTGTCTTTTGCTAGGGACTAGCTTAAGTTTCATGAGGGGGATGGGATGTGAACCATGATGTTAAGTATTGTTTGGCTTTGTGTTGATTGGTATCTTGTTTTTTGTTTGCATTTGCACGTTTACCGCTTTCTTAGTTTTTAGTTGCATACACTACATTCATCCTAGGATAGTCTTTCATGTTTTATGTGGAGTTTATTGCCAAATTTTTTGAACTTTTTTATTGGGTAGATTAACTAATTATGACATCAATCATATGCTTCATCTCTATGAATTTGTTTGAGGTTTTTCTCGCTTGGCTTGTCACATTTATGTACTACACTTAGTTAAGCTTGGTAGTCTCGACATCACTTAGTGGTGTTTTCTCTACTGCGGTTCACGAAGGCCTTTATAATAGGATGATGCATGTTAGGATCTTATGGTTGTTTTCCCGAGTAAATATGTACCTAAGAGGCAACAAGTCTTCACCTTGCTTTGAGATTGCTAAATGCCTAGGAAGGAGGTAGTGTGAGATTTTGTGATCCTTTGTTTGCAACCTATTCTTTCGAATAGGTTTGGGGAGGGGGTTACGTTATCATTAGACTTGTTTTTCAATTTATATTGCGAGTTTATTTTTCTTTTTCGTAAATTTTGTACTCCAACCTATTCTTTCGAATAGGTTTGGGGAGGTCGTTTGTGTGTCATTTTTATTTCTGTTTCGTTGTGCTACTGCTGGCTTAAAAACAAATCGAAAAAAAGAGAAAAGAAAAATTCCAGAAAAAAAGAAAAAAACTGGAAAAGAAAAAAAAAAGAAAAAAAAAAAGAAAAGACCCTAAAAAAGCAAGGAAGGGTCCAAAAAAGAGCCAAAAAGCAGTTTAGCAAAGTGTTGTCTCATTTTTCAATTCATGTAATGTTCGTAATCGTGTTGTAATTTTTTGTCTTTTGTTTGTTTGAGTGTCATCTGTTCTAGACCACCCTCGTCCTGCCATTCAGGAAGTGGTGAATAGCTTAAGACTTTGCTTGAGAGATGGGTAGAATAGGGGAGTGTTATCTTTTTAAGGAACCCTCATTCGTTTGATGAGAGCCAGTATTGGTTCGACCTCTTTGAGGAAAAGTCTTAACTTGGTGAACAGCAGTAAGTCCTCAGTTTCATAGGCACGGGGACAACCATTCGTATTTTAACATGTTTCATTACGTCGTCACTGACTAGGTCCAGGTAGAGAATGTTACGAGAGATTATCTTGTCTTGACATAAGTGCTTATGTGAATGTGTATGAGTAAATCGAGGCATTCTTCAACCTATATTCATGTTATGATTTGTATGGTTTTTGTTCATATGTTCTTTGATAGATTCAATAGATTAGTGCATTTCATTTGGCATGAGACTCCATTTTTTGTGTTGCATTGTTTTTTGCATTAGAGTCTAGCTTAGTTGCTTGAGGACAAGCAAAGGTTCGGTTTGGGGAGTTTGATGAACGTGTATTTTACACTTTCATTTGAGTCTTTTTCACCTAATTTAGCTATCCTCTATGTTAATTTAGTTATATTTTAGTGCATTTTATTAGAATAGTGTCACGTTTCCCTTTAGTTTGTATTTTAGAGGTTTTGGGTGAAAAACGAGGTTTTCCGGGCAATTATATTGAAGTAGACAAGGAATTGGTGTTCCGAAGGCCTATTTGGAGTATCTAGAAGATTCCGGATAGGATTTGAAGTCGAGGGGTCGAGTCTGAAGGCTAAAAGGTCACTAGAAGGCAAAAACCGAGTCCGGAAAGGAAAAGAAATCCAAAAACGCGTCGAAAACGCATCAATAACCGACTGGAGGTCACGGGCGAGTCGCCGGGACGAGGGACGATTCGCCCCACACCAGGCGACTCGCCCGGTGTGTGGGGCGACTCGCCCCACACCTGCCGAATGCCTATATATAGTTGCTCAGTTTTCTCCGTTTTTCATACTTTCCCAGACGTTTTCTCTCACCTTTCTCATTAGTTTTAGGTAGGAATTCTCCAGAGCCTGTTCTGGGGATTCTTAGCTTAGGAGATACGTTTTCTTATCGTTTTGGAGCTTGTAAGATCGCGATTCTTCGGAGATTGACGACCTTCGGTAACATTGTATCTTATAGTTTTTCTATTTATATTTATTTATCTTTGAACATGTTTTCATTCAATCTTGCTATGATTTCTGTTGATTGCATGACATCTATGAGTAGTTAAACTTCTCGTTGGTGATAGTATGTGATTTCTTAGCGAAGGGTTAATAATTATGATAATGGCTATATCGCGCATTAGACTTTGAGTTATTGCTTTATTTCTTTGATCTATCTAAAACCTCTATCTTCGTAGTGTTGAATTATAACGAACACAATTGGACAATTCATTGATCAAAGATCTCTATGCAAAACGATCGGGTACTTCATGCATGATTATTAACCTGCTATGCTTTGAATGATCATACTATCACCAACCTCCATTATCTGATAAGAAAAACCTTTGCTAATAGTTTGTTGATTTTATATTCTTAAGTTAGATTAGATAAAACTAGTTATAGTCCTTAGAGATCGACACTCGAGGTTATTCTACTGATACACTACGGTTTTCGTTATAGTTGTAAATTGTCTTTGGCTAAATACAAATTTAATTGATTAATTAGAATCTGACAAATTCCGGTTCATCAGGCGGCATACTTCACACAGGATCGGACTGGAATGTGATACCAACTGATGCAGCGTATATACGTAGTAGCAGGGAGAATTATTCTTTTGTGAGGAAACCTCATTTTTTATTAATCAAAGCAAAACTAGATAACAAATAAAGCTATTAGTCTCTATATATAGAAGACTAAAACGAATACAAAACTAGTTAGGAATTGAAACTCTAATCTTAAAAGAACTTGGACAATATTGAAACTAACTAGGAATTGAAATCTAATCCTAAAAGAACTTGAAATATAAACTACGGAAAATAGTAAAACTGCGTTTTGACCCTCTAAACGATCTCCGATGGCCGAAATCCATCGTAGAACACTGTAGAGTAGTGAATTCAACTTTTCACGACGTTCTGGAGCTGCCGACAAAATTTCGTCGAATTCTGACAACGTTGAAATTTTGTCGGTTTCTGCTTGAATTGAACCGCATCACTAGGCCTCTTAGTTTAAAACTTCCTACTTTGGCTCATTGTCCGAGTAGGCGTTCGACATAAGTGTCCGAGTCTTGTTCCTAAGCTGTTAGCCCAATCTTGGTTTCGCCATTTCTTAGATGTCCGAGTAAAAAGGTCACTCGGAATGGGCAACCTCAACTCTGACTTACAGCATTGTGTTCCACTGTCCGATATACGATATATCGGACATATAGCTTCTCATAATAAGATCCTTGTTTCGTGGTCCTTAGATATGTACAACTCGGGTCCAAGTATCGGACCATTAATCAAAACGGTCTTGTTCCTAGGATGTCATACTTGGTCGGACCAGGGCATGGGTATCTGACCCTTGTAGGTCGGACCTAGTAGTGTTAAATGAGTGTTTGCAACAGTTTAAATTATCCAGCTTATCACTTATTTTAAGCAGAAGTAACTTTTTGAGTGTTTGCTATAAGCTGCTTAATTCTCTTAAATTAAGATGGATAAGTTGAAGTTGGAGAAGGTGGGTTGTACCTCCTTCAGCAGCTTCTCCTTAAATTAAGTTGGATTTTAGTTATTTTTGTCCAAAAAGTTAGGTTTGCAATCAATACTACTACAACTTATCTAACTTTGAAATAGTTTTTTTCAAATACCCATCAAATTCTCTAATAAATCAACTTTACCAACTTCTCCTTAAATGAAGCCACTTATTTTAAGTTGAAGTTATTGGAAACACCCCCTAAGTCGTCTCTTAATCCGTATAACGAATCGGACATAATCTAACATTAACAATAGTGTGATGATGAACGGTGGCAAGGAGGTGCGGGCCAAGCCAAGAGAAAGAGAAAAATAAGAGAGAAGAAGCTGATGGATCGTCTATGTCAGAAAGAAAATGAAAAAGGATAATTTATCCTCTTGTCCCTATATTTATTGTTTATTATAGTACTGCCACCGAGTTTTTTATTAGTTGTGGTAAATTGCAAATTACTCTGGTCTCTAGCAGAGAAGGTCTAGAATTTGTGAAAATCAATCCTATTTCTCTGCCCTTATCTACTGAACAGAGCCGTGGCCAAATTCTTGGAAGAAAAATCATCTCTTTCTCGAATATACTAACTAAATCTGCCGAGTAGCAACTCATTCGCGCTATACAAGACCTACCTGATCGATTTATTATATACTACGAGGGAAGAGTAAAATTCGGAGAAGATAAAAGAGGAGTGTTCGAGCTGGCCAACTCTTCTCCAGTCGAATTCAGGTAGTGAAATTGAATTATAATACTTATCGATTTGGGGTCTTTATTGTTGTTTGTTGTTCTAATTAGATAGATGTTGGGATAGTAAATGAGAGGTGCAGGTTGGTTTTCAAAAAAAAATTAGAATGATGTTAATACTGAAATGGGATTTAGATAATATGTTCTACTCTTCTACAAATACAAATACTATTGCCCGTTAGTGATGGGATTCCTTGCTGTATAGCAGTATAAGTGAGACTCTGTATGTGGTTCTAGCAGAGTGAGATATATGGAGACAGACGCTGGTTGCAAATAGTTTGTCACTTTCCTGGCATCAAAAGGAAAATAAGTTAGAATGATGATGAAATTCTTGGTAAATTTGATTGTTGTTGTAGTCTTAATATCATACCCTAGAACCTTTATAATTCACACATTTTGTACCTAAACAAGCGTGTTTTACTTTATTGGGTTCTCTATATGTGAGTAAAAATAAGTCATTTTGTTCCTAGAGGTCAAGTAGATTTGGATATATGTGGATTTGTAATGAATAGCTGGGACAATTTATGTACAATATATGCTACTCGTGGGTTATTAGAGCGTGGCTCGTGTTTGTTTCGCGGATATTGCTTACTTTAAAAATGTGTTTTGCCTTGGTGATTAATGATTACTGAATTAGCAAATAGCTTAGTGGAGGGGCAAACCGCCGGTAAGCATGTCTTGCCGGATGGCCGGGTGTCACAGGGTGAGACTCCCAAATTATCAGAAGAAGAGAGAGAATCAGACATTTTCTTGGAATCGGAAATTGGAAAAGAGAAGAAGATAAAGAACCAGTTGGAATTTTGTTCATGGTAGCACTCTATTATGTCTGATTCATGGTGAAGAACCCTTTGTATTTGCGTTTCTTTCAATTCGATTGGTATTTAATTAATTTAATTTATGTTTAGCAAGTGTAAAATTCATAAACGTTTCGCTTAAATATCATTCTATTGGTTACTCCTTGTGCCCTGAAATTGAAAGATTTGAGGTTTTATTTTATTTTACGGTTGTTGCAGATTTATGGATAACTCAGCTTTACCATCAACCTCAGTGTTTGGCTCACATGACAATCAGCAAGGTATCATCTTTGCACTTTTTGGTCTTAGTTCTTGAATTGGTAAAAGAGGATAAATGTTGTGTGAAGTTGTCCAAGCATACTTAACATTAGCTGAAATGAATTGTTTTTCCCAATATGGAGGAAATCAATGTGTTTGTGTGTGTGTGTTTTTGGTATAGTTGTGTAGCATAGCCCTTGCATAGCTGATTGTAGTGCTGCTAAATGAGCTGGGCCGAGTTGAGTATTACGTAACTCGATCCTAGCCGGTCGTTAACAAGCCTAGAAATCGATCTTGAGTGAGTACTCGTTAAGGATCATGTGGTGCTCATGGAATGTAGGAAATTGAAATGAAGCACATGATGAGAAATAGTTTGTTGAACAAACCGAACTGAGGATATGGGGTTCGATAGAATTCTTGCATCCAAATTCTTATAATTATCTTGAACACTGGTTTTTGAAACCAAATATCTTTCCATGTTAGGGATGAACTCATCTGAATTACAAGTAATGAAGTACAAGTATGTACTGCTTTATCACTTCTATCTTTTAGAAATGAAGTTCCTCTAGAATGAAGGGGGGTTGAAGAAGGATCAAGAAAGAAAGTAAAACTGAATTACAATTAATCTTCAACTTCCCCTTCTTCCGAGTTACTTTGGTGTTATCTACCACGGGAGATGAAACAGAGGTGGGAGCTCTACTTAGGGGCCTTCAGATAACCTGGGACAAACGTGTTTATATGATCGATATAGAACTTGATTCTCAAAATGTATTGGGAATGATTCATGGTGATATGGAGATACCACCACATCTCCTCAGCTTAGTTGTGGAAAGCAGCAAGCTTCTTCTAATCCAGGGGATGTGATTGTAGGATGTGTCCAAGGGAGTTAAATGGGAGTGCAGATGCACTGTTCCTATGAGGACAGCAATGTGGGTGGACTTCTTGGATCAATCTCTATTTGAGAAGATATAGTTTAGTGCTAGAGTATTCTGCTGCAACACCAAAAAAAAAAAAAAGGCTTCGAACTGAAATGTAAAGATATTGTTTGGATATATTATCTATTACTACATGGATTACTAAGCAGATAAATCTACAAATATTGCTTTGACATAAGTGAAATTCTTGGGAAAAACCATTTTATTTCCTTAACATTCGGAAAACCACACCACTTCCATCCTAGTGTTTGGCTCGTGCCCCTAACTTAAACTAGTTTTTCCTAATGTTTGGCGAAAACTGGTTCTCCCGAAGACTTACTCTTGATACTAAGTTCAGATGTAAGACTTTCAATTTTGTGCAGTTGGGCTTCTGCCTCTTATGAACTAACGGGATTGACTTCAAGTTCAAACATCATCCCAATTGTTTTTTCTTTCAATGCTTAATTTATGGTGTTGTAGTAATTTGGCATGAAGATGCACGACCTTAAGATTGTCTTGTTTATTTGGGAGGTCGGTATTTAACAAATGTGATTCATGTTGTTTGCCTAATAATCGTGATGGATGATGCTTAATGATGTGTTCAACTTGATTTTCAATCTTTTTTCGAATTTGGCAAGTTGTTAACCAGCTAAAATTACAACAGATATACATGAAGCTGTGGCCCCTGCCCCGACAGATGTAGTTGTAGATGTAAATATGGAAGCTTCTATCACTCCTGAAGAGGTCATGCGAGCTGGAGGGTTCGGTGCTAGAGATGATATAGCAAGTTTACTACCTGTTGCAAGTGATTTTACCGATTTTGAGGCCCATCTGCAGGATGATGAAAATTTAGGGTACTCCTTATATACTCCCTCCATTTCACCACAAGTGTCTAAGTTTGACTTTTCTCGGTTAACAACTTTCAAATTTGAATTCTGATTAATCTTAAATTATAATGATAAAGTATTTAAGGAAATTATATTAGGAAAATTTAGGTTCTATATTTTCATAATATAATTTCATTAAAAATTTTATCATTATAGTTGAAAATTAATCGGAAGTCAAAGTTGAAAGTTGTTGATCGAAAAATTCATAATAGACCACTTCTAGAATGGAGGGATTATATGAAACTACAAGTTTTCTTGTTGTCATGACAATATTTGACTGGTCTGCTGATATTTATTAGTCATACAGCTTACAACTAATTCTATCAATTGTTATTAAATTTAGGCCTTCTAAAGACACAGAACATGATGAGGCCTCTGCACTTAAGGTCGGTGCTGGATACGTTAGTATGGAAGCTTCTATGGTTTCTGATGAAGTAACACGTGCTGGGGGCTTCGGAGCTAGAGACGACATAAGTAGCTTCCTTCCAGTTGCGAGTGATTTCACTGATTTTGAAGCCAATCTTCGTGGTGCTAGAGAGTATGAAGATCCAGGCGAAGTCATTAGTAGGCCAGGGCTTGGCTGGAACGATGAAGCAAAGCAGTGATTCGAAAATTTACTCAGAAAAATTAGTTTCCGCTGGCTTGTTTTCTACTAGGCTTCAACGAACCCCTGTCGATTTTGTTATGTTTACTGTGATTCGGTGTTTAAGTTCAACCTTTGCTATCATTTTCTTTTGGTTTCGTGCACTTTTTGTGTCCGTCTAGTGAGAGACAACACATAGAAAAGACTAAAAAAGGATCTAAACAAACAATATAGTCGAAATATGGTTGAAGAGCCAGATACAAGCACAATCACTGTTAAAATCAAATCAATGATTCAATCGTTGATGAAGAGAAGAAGTTGCAGAAGGATTCAAGGAAGAAGAGAAAGAACAGAGCCAACAGCCAATTCGTATAAGAAAGCGAAGCGCACTAAACCGAGCACTGCCCAAACCAATTCGCCTGCTAATGCGTTGGAACAGCCGAATCAACCACACCAGATCCAAGCCCATAGGCGGGACGTTTGAATTTACTGGAACACGTTGCTTTACCATACCGAATCAAGATTCTCCCCTAATTTGTTCATGGTCTCTGCGTGCTTCTGCACAAAATTGTCTTCATCTCCAGGCATTAATGGCAAAGTAATTTAGGCGTTTTACTATCGTACTATTTCCTCATGTATAGGCATTGCTATTTTTACCAATTATCTAGGCTTAGGGCTTCAACCAAGTTGTATAAATAGGAGCCAAGCTCTGTGCTATGTGATTCATCAAGGCTTCCGCCGAAAGTCAATACAAATCCTTCTGCATATTTTCTTATGGCATCACGAGCCTAGGTTTTCAAGTTTTTCTCATCTTTCTTATCTCACTTCACTCACTTGAACAACAATGGCTACTGTTGATGAAACTCTCATCAACAACAACCCACCACCACCACCACCAAAAGACACAATGTCCGGACATGAGGATCTGATGAGCCACTACTACTTGCACCACTCTGACAATGCAACCTCCGGTGCCATCACTCCTCTTCTCAACTATCACAACTATCACACTTGGCACCGGGCTTTTAAGATGAATCTCACTATTCTTCGAAACAAAATGGTCTTTGTTGATGGCTCTCTGTCAAAGCCACCAAAAGATGACCCGGATGAGAAATCTTGGGTTAAATGCAATACCTTGATTTTGTCTTGGATGATTCACTTCGTAGGAGATGATATCAAAAACACCATCTTGTATGCAGAAGATGCTGCAGATGCGTGGGAAAAACTAAAGTTGCGCTACTCACAACCAAACCAAGTGAGAACTTTCACTATTGAGGAAGCTCTCAATAAGACAGCTCAGGGTAGTAGCTCAGTTGCTACCTATTTTAACAAACTCACTGGTCTTTGGGATGAACTGAGAGACTATGAGTCAATCCCAGCTTGCACATGTGGAAAATGTACTTGTGAACTCTCCACTGCTTATGAGAAGTTGCAAGAAACAAAGAAAGTGTTTAAGTTCTTGATGGGTTTGGATGACAGTTTCAAAGTTGTGAGAGGCCAAATGATCATGACTGATCCTACTCCACCTCTTGACAAGGTTTTGTACTTTGTTAGTCAAGAGGAGAAACAAAAGGCTGTGAAAATTCTCACTGATGAAACTCAAGAGAATGTTGCTTTGACAGTTGGAATGAAAAGGAAAGAGCCTAAGAAGGAACTCTATTGTCCTAAGTGCAAAATGAACAATCATAACTTGGAAAACTGTTTCAAGGTTGTTGGTTATCCTGAAAGCTTTCAGAGGTCTGGCAGTGAGTACTCTAGAGGAGGGAGAACTGGTGGCAGAGGAAGAGGTTACAAGGGAGGAAGAAGCAACTATGCGCAGAGCTCAGCCACTGGTTCTCAGACTTTTGCTGCTAACAATGCTGATGATGCTAGCTCTTTCACTGAAGATCAGGTGCAGCAACTACAGAAACTACTCAATGAGAAGCAGCAAGACAACACTCTACCTCTGCCAAATGTCAACTTTGCTTCAAGTATGTTATTGAATCTATCTACTGAGCCCTGGATCTTAGATTCAGGAGCTTCTCATCACATTGTATGTTCTTCAAAATATGTTACTGATAATGTTAGAGAAATTAAATCAAAAGTTCACTTGCTAAATAGTCTGACACAGACAATATCTTGCATAGGAGATATAAAAATAAATGAGCAAGTTAAACTGAAAAATGTTCTATGTGTACCAAGCTTTAAACTGAACTTAGTTTCAGTAAATAAAATGTCACTTGACAATAACCTGTCAATTATATTTGCTAAAAGTGATTGTGTTATTACACATGAGGATGTACCTTCGATGACCTCCTTGAATAGGATTGGTCATGTTAAACCCTACAAAGGACTCTATCAGCTGTGTTTTGAAGAACTATAAGAGAAGAAGGCACTAGCCATTATTGATCAGAAGAAGGCACTAGCCAGTAGTGATCAGAAGAAGGCAATTGCCATTAGTAGTAGCAGTAGTTCTTCCCATGTCAGTAGCCATTTATGGCACTATAGACTGGGACATCCATCAGTAGTTAGAGTAGATTTGTTAGCCAGTATGATCCCAGAAGTTGAGAGCAGCAAACTTGATCACTGTGAAATCTGTAATGAAGCAAAGCAGAAGAAGAAGAAGAAGAAGAAGAAGAAGAAGAAGAAGAAATTCTCTTCTAGTAATACAACGAGCTTGCTTCCTTTTGAGTTAATTCATGTTGATTTATGGGGTCCTTTTGCTATCAAAACTCTAACTGGCCATAGGTATTTCCTTACTATAGTTGATGATTTCACAAGGAACACATGGGTTCAACTCTTAAAACATAAATCAGATGTACAAATGGCACTAGAAATGTTTATTAATCAAGTTGAAAGACAGTATGATGCAAAGGTCAAAATTGTTAGATCAGACAATGCTCCCGAGTTTAATCTAACAGTTTATTATTTTGAAAAGGGTATAAAACAACAGAAAAGTTGTCCATATTCACCACAACAAAATGCTATTGTAGAAGAAAACACCAACACATTCTAAATGTAGCTAGGTCCATTTTATTCCAATCAAGTTTACCACAAAGATTTTGGGGAGAAGTAGTTTTAACTGCAGTGTATCTCCTTAATAGAATACCAACTCCTCTATTGAAAAATAGATCACCATATGAAATGCTGCATAACAAAAAGCCTGAATACAGACATCTTAAGGTGTTTGGATGCTTATGCTATGCATCTAGCTTGCCTGTTCATAGAACAAAATTGGATGCTAGAGCTAGAAATTCGATTTTCATTGGTTATCTATCTCAAACAAAAGGATATAAGTGCTATGACCTCTCAACTAAACAAATCTTTCATTCTAGAGATGTTGAATTTATGGAAACAATCTTCCCATACAGTGATGACAAAGAAGAAGAAAAGAGAAACATTCAGGTTTGAGACACCTGCAGAAACTTATGAAGATTCTCCTAATGTGAAGATAAATAAAGACAATACAGCTCAAACAATAAATACAAATGCTCAAGAACAAAAAAGTAATGACCTGACAGAAGAAATCTTTCAACAAGAAATTGATTTAAATGTTGGAAATGAAGAAGAAGAAATGCAAGAACAAATTGCAAATGAACAACCAGCTGAAGAGCAAAATCAGTCTTCTCAGGAAGGAAATGAACAACATGAAAGAGAATCAAGGCAAGCACAAGTTGCGCCACTGAGAAGATCAAGCAGAAGAGCAGTTTCTCCACCTAACTTGAGATTATTCCACCATTACAGTGTACCAAGATCAAACAATGCTGTCAAAATAACCACATCTCATCCTCTACATAGTTTCTTAGGATATGATAGACTCTCTGAAAAGTATAAATCTTACACTGTAAATCTATCTACACTAGCAGAACCTAAGACTTTCAATGAGGCTATACAGTTTGATCATTGGAAGCAAGCAAGTAGAGAATAATTAAATGCCTTAGAAGCTAACAAAACTTGGTTCATAGTTAAAATTCCAGAAGGAGTAAAACCAGTAGGATGTAAATTTGTTTTTAAAACAAAATTAACATCCACAGGTGCTATAGATAAACACAAGGCAAGACTAGTAGCCAAAGATTACACACAACAATATGGAATGGATTACACTGAAACCTTTAGTCCAGTTGCCAAACAAACAACTATTAAAGTCCTTCTAGCAATGGCAACAAAGAAAAATTGGCATCTAGAACAGTTGGATGTTCATAATGCCTTCTTAAATGGACACCTAGATGAAGATATATATATATATATATATATATATGTCACTTCCACCAGGAATCTCCATTCAGGGGGAGAAATTTGTCTGCAAATTGCATAAATCCTTGTATTGCCTTAAACAAGCTTCTAGGCAATGGTAATCCTCTACAATACAGAAGATTACTTGGTAAGCTAATCTATTTAACAATTACAAGGCCTGACATCTCATATGCAATAGGCATACTCAGTCAGTTCATGCAAAAGCCAACAAAAGTTCACATGACAACACTAATAAGAGTAGTAAAATATTTGAAAACCAATATAGGCAATGGCCTATTCTTCAATAAAAATCAAATGAAGAGATGATAGTCTACTGTGATTCAGACTATGCAGGATGCAGCTTCACTAGAAAGTCCCTTACAGGGTTTTGTGTTCTCTTTGGAGATTCTCTGATTAGTTGGAAGTCCAAGAAGCAACAAGTAGTTAGCAGGTCATCAGCAGAAGCTGAATATAAGGCCATTGCACAAACTACTTGTGAAATCATTTGGCTTACCAGCTTGTTCAGGGACTTTAAAGTCAACTTAGAGAAGCCAATAACACTGTATTGCGACAATCTATCAGTTGTACACTTGTGTAGAAATCCAATTTTTCACGAGAGAACGAAACACGTTGAAATTGACTGTCATTTCATAAGAGAAAAGGTTGAAGATGGAACAATTAAAGTGCTGCATATATCCGCAAGAAATCAACTTGCAAATGTCTTCACTAAGGCTACCTCAGGAGACAACTTATTACATATTTTTCCCAAGATGGGAGTTTCGAATATCTACACCCCAATCTTGAGGGGGAGTGTTAAAATCAATGATGCAATCGTTGATGAAGAGAAAAAGTTGCAGAAGAATTCAAGGAAGAAGAGAAAGAACAGAGCCAATTCGTATAAGAAAGCGAAGCGCACTAAACCGAGCACTGCCCAAGCCAGTTCGCCTGCTAATGCGTTGGAACATCCGAATCAGCCACACCAGATCCAAGCCCATAGGCGGGACGTTTGAATTTGCTGGAACACGTTGCTTTACCACACCGGATCAAGATTATCCCCTAATTTGTCCAAATTAGGGTTCATGGTCTTCACGTGCTTCTGCACAAAATTGTCTTCATCTCCAGGCATTAATGGCAAAGTAATTTAGGCGTTTTACTCTCGTACTATTTACTCATGTATATGCATTGCTAGTTTTACCAATTATCTAGGTTTAGGGCTTCAACCAAGTTGTATAAATAGGAGCCACCGTGCTCTGTCATTCATCGAGGCTTCGAAAATCAATACAAATCCTTCTGAATATTTTCTTAATCACTATTGAAATACCCCTTCATGGATTGTAATCCCATCAACCTTTGTCCTTTGCTATCATTGATTTTCTACATTATGTTCAGACCAAGAAATATAAATCCGTAATCCGATTTGACCGTTGTGGATCCACTATACTTGTCAAAATAAAACGGGACACTTCAACCAATTGTGCAATTCCGAGGTTTACTTAGACTAGTTAACTTCATTGTATGTTGATGTATAATCATAACCATACGTAAATCATACTTTGTCTCCATCTGGACAAGACTATTTAACCGGTATCCACCCATCACATCATACTTTGGTCTCCATCCGAGTAAGATTACTTTTACATCTTTAACTTTTTTTTTTTCTTTCTTCGTCTTTAATTGCTTTTTATTTCTATAATAACAAAATATATTAAAAGTAAATGAGAAAATAAAAAGAAAATTTGGATAAGACATAATATGATGAGTGTGCGAATTAGAACACGTGTTGGTATGTGAGACCAGCAAATCATTACGGAGAGCAGCTCAAGAGTGACCGCGCGGGTACAAAGGGTTGGACCTTCGGTCGATTAGTGACCGGGGCGTTACTAATGGTATTAGAGCCAATGGGTGGACGGTTGGTTGGGGTAAGGTCATGGTGCAACGGGGACGTTGCACAATTTAAGAGGGGTGAATGTAACGTCTCATAATTTTAGAGGCTTAAAGGGGTTGAGAACGCTACTCATGTCAACACGTGCACCTTTCTTTTCCAGAAATCCATCAAGAAGAACTTCAAAGGTAAGCATGCTTACTCTGAAGCAATTCTAGGATGGGTGACCTACTGGGAAGTTCTCGGTGCGCGCACGATTGAGTACAAAGTGCGTGAATTAGAACACGTGTTGATTTGTGGCGCCAACATATCACCCTGAAGAACATTCCAGTAGTAACCGTGCCGGCCTAAAAGGTTGGTTTTCGGTCTATTAGGGGGTTACGCTATTATATGAAATTTACCATTAATTTATGATTTATTTACTTGTAATAATAAAGAACAATAAATAATGAAGATGCACGACTTTAAGATTTTCTTGTTGTTTATTTGGGAGGTCGGTATTTAACAAGTGTGATTCATGATGTTAGCCTTATAATCGTGATGGATGATGCTTAATGATGCGTTCAACTTGTATTTTAATTTTTCAAATTTGTCTCTTATTGCTATGACGATGGTTGATGATGCTTTCGTCAGCTCATTATTTGTGGGTACACTTAATCCTGCTAGGATTACATTAAACGTGTTAAAATTATTACACTTCTGAACTGGAATACGAGAATCACGAAAATGGATATCCCTTTTAAAAAAAAAAAGAATGGATAAGATAGTGTTCTTTGCATTATAACCTGAGAATCATGAGGACAGATACAAATAAGAAGAGATACCTGAAAACGTCAAAATTAAAATTTGAGAAAAAAGAAAAGGATGTGGACGGTTAGGAATCGTTGAATTTCTTAATACTTATTGATATATTGAATACTTAAGATAATTAAAATTCCCGAGTTTACTAAACATTAAAGAACCAAATACAATTTATTCAAATAAATAATTAATATCAGATTACTACACTTATAGATACCCTTAACTTAAAAAAGTAACTCTTAGTTCAACCATTACATATTGGCAGTGGCATATCTGTTCATTGCCCCATGGGTGCACTTTCACCCACAAAATTTTTATTTTGGCCTTTATACCCCATATAAAATTTTATTTTGCCTCCACCAAGTTAGCATTTTTGCACCCACATAACTTTATAAGATTTAATTTGCATCCATTAAGTTGATTGGAAGCATATATCTTTTATGATAATTAATATATATAGTTATATCATTACTTATAAAAATAATGGGAACGCGAACAAAGTAATTAATACGTACCTATCTGAAATTGAAAAATAACTGATATTGGAGTGGTGGAAAAACTTCATTTTCTATTAACATTATTGAAACAATTTGTGCCATGATCTTGCTATTTTTAGGTCAAAACTAATTGTTTTAGTATGAAATTATAAAAATAATGTATATTAACGGAGAGCTTTTACTATAGGGGCTATGATAAAACTATTAAAAACTATTAAGTATTGATTCCAAACCACTAATTTCTTTTGTCCAACTCAACATTTTTATTATTTAATTAATTATGAATTTTTATTTATTTTTGTAAAAATTAATTACTTGTTATTTATTATTTTTAATAATAATTAATATACCTTGTACTATTTGCCCCCACTAACAACAATTTCTGAATCCGCCCCTGCATATTGGTACAAACGTTTGAGTTTATCAAACCCAGAATCTTAAATTTATTTTTCCCAATCAAATAAGCCCTATGTTTCTTAAGTTTAAAATATTAAAAAAAAGAAGCAATATATAAAAAATGAAATAATAAATTGATTAAAATAAACTTATGGCGGAGCTGAGCTTTGCAAAGTTAATGGTGTGGAGCAGATGCTCCATGGTGGAGCTCTGCTCTGCCATGCCATTTACATGCAGAGTTTCCGCTCCGCCTAGATCTGGTGAAGTTTCTGCTTCGCCATTAATGTGATTGAAGAAACCTACACAACTTAGCTAGAATATATACGTACTCAGCTATTATATATTGTCTTTATTCATGCCTTAGAATCTAGACTTAGACTCTGTTCCTTTCGTATGAAACCTCATTAATTTAAATTATGTTCAGTTAAATTCAGTTTAATTCTGTTCAGATTCATTCAGTTAAATTCTGTTCAACTTTGCTTAATTATTATTATACTAAAAATAAATTCAATTCAGTTCAGTTTAGGTGCATTCAGTTTTGTACAGTTCGGTTCAATTCTGTTCAGTTCCATTCAGTTGAAAATAACAGTTTCTTACTCACCTATTATAAAAGTTTTTGAAATTTATACTAAATTTTGTTTTTACTATTTCATTAAGTAGTTTTGAGCTTGATTGTTTTTAGAATTAGCTAGCGGAGGCAAAACACTTAGTAGTTTACGATTGAGATTACAATCAAACGTTCTTTTTTTTTTTTTTTTTTTTCTTTTTTTTTTTTAATTTTTCACCTTCTTGTAACGTGGGAATATATTATTATATGTAACCACATGAAAAACACCGTGTCTTTTCGTACCCAACTTACTTGAGCAGTATTTCTTTATTTAAACGGAAAAAAAAACTTTTATTAATACTTGAACATAAAAAATAAAATGTTCCGACAACATTTACTTGAGTATTGAACCATTTTTTAATGTGCCATTGTGTCAACATTTTCTCAAAATTATATTTAACATTGAGTCTAATATTTCTTGGGGTAGATTTTTCAATTGGAGTCCAAATTTATATTGAGTCTAAGTTTGGACTTGATAAGTTATTCATTTTATCGAATATTAATTTATTAGGGTTAACGGAGTTTCTCCTTGGGCTCAAATTACGCACCCAGGTGTAGATAGTAAAAAATATCCACAACGACAACTTTATAGTATCTCATAAAAGATAAGAAACACATTCTATGATTTTACAAGATACAATTTATACATTAATAATCATGCTATATATGCTTCCTTTTGATCTTTGTAATTCAGATCTTATAGTAGGCCATATAGAAACTAGAAAAAAGACAAATATGAAAGGAAGAAAACAAGACACCAGGTGATATGTATATGGATTCTTTTGAACTTCAACTTGGCTCGCCTCGATAATTCTCGTTAAATATGTTTGCGAACGGGAGTCAAGGCTAGGGACGTTGAAGATGTTGCCTTGAGAATTATGCCGGTCACTGCTGAAGCTGTTGCTTTCGGATCCTCGATATTGTCCGCCTTTCGGGGTTTGATAACATGGAGTTGCGGGTGGCTGCTGCCGTCTCTGGTGGCCGGTTGTGGTGGAGGGAACAAGAAATCAGTTGGGAAGAATTTGTATTGAAGGCCAGCCATTAAAAGTACAAAAGAGAATATTTGGTTTTGTTTTTCTTGTGGTGGTTATAGCATGGTTATATAACTTATAACCTTTGGCATATTTATAGAGCCAGCGCTTGGGAAAAGCTCTCTTTGGCTTACTCGGACTATATTTGGCGTTTGGTATTGACAGAACCACATAAAGTATCTAAAAATGGTACTCGCTTCACAACATTTTCATACAGGCACAATTTTTATAAAGAATAGTAAATGTAAGTGGAATATTATTTAAGTAAAGAATAAAAAAAATTATAGATGTGTATTATGAATAAAGAATGAAAAAGTATCGTAAGTAGGTATTATAACCCTTATATTATTTTATACGACTTTTACGGAATGGATCGGATCTAATAATTTATATTTTGTTTGGAGCTTAAAATTATATGATATTAAATTGACAGGTTTCAACTTTATTAGTTATCACTTCTTAGATCCATAAATTGAATTTGACCTAATGATTCTTTTCATGGAGTATTACAATCTGGACCCCCACTAGATGTCCTCTTTCCATGTAAGAGGGACGATAATTATTTTTATTACATTGAGATCCATTATAAGCCATTACCGTTGACCAACTTATTTCCCTACTCTCTCTCTCTCATTCTAAACAAGCCGTTAATTTTTTATTTTCTTTTTCCTTTATATCTTATTTATTTATTTTTTTCTTTTTCCTGCTCTTTTTCTTCCTCTTCAAATTCCAATGTACCGATTCTTATCACCGCCGGTCACTATAGCAGCGGCTTGAAACTCTTCCCGGTTGATGCTATGAAGATAACAAAACACCCTGAACCATCACATGAACCCTTGCCAGGCGAAACAAAGGTGTTGGTCCCTTTAAACAACAAGAAAAGACTAGAGGGGGAGGGGTGAATAGTCTTTTCAAACTTTTCGTCGTTTAAAACTTTCTCAACAAGTGCTTATTACTTTTCAGTAATGAGTTTTGCTGGTACTTAACTTTCTCAGCAAGTGCTTACTACTTTTCAGTAATGAGTTTGCTGATACTTAAAAACAGAGTGCGAAAGTCTTTTACAATAAGTGCTTTTCTCAGATAGCTGGTTTCAGAAAGTGAACAGAGTGACAGTGTACGAGAAATGTAACTTGCTGAAAACTAAGTGCACTAAAGTAAATCACACAAACACTTTTTTAGTGGTATCTGAGAGTGGCGTAATCTCTCAACTAATCAACTTTGTCCTTTCTAGGACTGAATCCACCATGATAAGATATGAGGTTCCTTACAAATCCTATCACTAATGATTCTCAGAAACCAAAGTACACTTGCCTTGTTTCCAACCTAGACTAGAGAACTGTAACCTTGTTCTCCACCAAACTTGCGATTATAATCAGCAACACTATGCTTGATTAATTCCCCCTGAATTTCACGCCTGAAAAGGGTGTTTATCAGTTTGAGAGGAGATGACTTGAGTATAACTTTTCAGCTATAACAAGTTATCTAAAGAAACACAACTTGTAATACGTTGCAGTAAGCAAGTTTGTTGTTTCTGGTGTCAAGACTTGTTCTTGTTCCAAAGAAAGAACACTTAACTAATTTCTTAGTTGTGAATGTTCTAATTCTTCACAAGTAGCTTTTGTTTCAAGTTTAAGTCTTGGAACGGATCAATAGGCAGTAAAGAGTAGAAAAGGATTTGAGTGTTTAAAGCACAAGTGAGAGTTTGATCACGTTGTTGACACACCTTTTACTCTTGCCTGATGACCTCTATTTATAGTGTCTCAAGGGATCCGTTTGAATTTCAAATTCTAAGGCTTTGTACCTTATGATGTCACTATCTTGCTTTTGTACTTTCAGCAGCGTCCTTCATTTGTCTTCTTGTCTTAATGTTCTTCGCGTGCTTACTTTGCATTTAATGTTCTTTTGAATCAAATTCAAATATGAATGTTGGAGCCAAAATGCAAGTACTCTTCGACAAGGAGGTCACATATGTTGTCAGCAAGTGTTTGATCTCAGTTTCAGCAAGCACAACCTACTCTGTCATATAGATTTTCACTTATGCAAGTTGTTGCTGAAATTCTCACTTTCTGAAGCGACATGTGCATTTGTAGATACCTTCCTCAAAATTCTTCTAAGTTTTCAGTCTTCGAATGTTCAAATTTCTGAGCGGTTCTAGATCTTCAATAGTTCGTTTGTAAAAACAAAGTACATCATCAACAAGCTTAAGAACCTAACTAGTACATACACTAAGTCTTTCAGCAAACGTTCCTCTTTTACAATGTCCTTAAAATTCTAAATTCTATGGACCTTAAGAGTACTAGTTACTGGACTTTCCTTAATTTAGCATGGTTAATTACTCATCAAAATTACAAGTTTCCTAACAAATTTTCCCCTTTTTGATGTTAGCAATCCGTGGTTAAATTAATTGTTACCATTTTAGAGGTTCCTGATGTTGAATAAATCAGTTGATTAATGCAAACATACTTGAATAATAAAACAGTAAGCATAAAATAATTTGCATAATCAAGAACCAATAAGAGTAAAAAAGTTCATTGTTGATAGTTATCTTTCAGTAAGTTTACAAGAAAGTTCGCAGATAACTAAAACAATCAGCAAGCAAAACAAAGCTTTTCAAGGGTCTATTCTATTCCAGCAGATGATTCTCTAAGAATCTCTTTTACACTCTTTTCAGCAAGAGCAGTGAATTCAACACATTCCTTCTCGTAATCTTCAAGTAGCTTGCGGACTTCAAGTTGAATAATTCTTGCATTCTTGCAGGCAGTATAGTGATGGTTTTCACCATTCATCTCTTTGTAGTGTATTACCCACAAGTGCATGCCCCAATTTCTAGCATGTAGTAGCTGAGTGTATGAAATTCCCTTGTTGGCATGATCTTCCTTAACCAGAGAAGGTCTTCTTCTTGATCCTTTGCAGTGAGATAGAAATACTCATAAGGAATCAAGCCATATTTCTTTTTGGAATTCTTGGTCATAGGATCATTGAAGTAAGCAACATCCATCGGCTTGATTAGATCAGGCTCTTGTTTTATCTTCTTGCTGATGGAAGTTCTTCTTACCAAACTTTTAATGTTCAGCCATTTTATAGCAATGTTCCTTGGGTAGGGAGGATGATCCCTTTCTTTATTTGTGACTTTCAATTCAATTCAAGTGTACATTTGATTCAGTACAGCAGTTGGAAAGAAGTCATTAGCCAATAGGTCTTCCAGCTTTATGATCCAGCAACCATGGAGGTTTCTGATCACATTTTGAGTGGTTTCCTCATTGCTGGTCTTTGTATAGTCAATGCCAGTGCGTATGGAAATGTTAGCTAGCCTTCTTTCTTATTGTCTTTGCTTTCTTCTTCTTGACTTAGCATTTTCTTGATCCTTTGCTGAAGATCTGGATTCAGAAGAGAAATGGTTGGACTGGCCATATGGAGTTAAGGCAGAAAGAGGTTTGGACCTTATAGCTTGAGCTATTGTTTGGTCATCATCATTGTCATCATCTGCATTAATGCCTTGATGACTTTCAGTATGACAGAATTCTTGAGTATCTGATGAACGAGATTGTCAGACTCATTTAATCAAATAAATTTGTTTTTAGCCAAAGCCAATTCACAACTACAACGAAAACCAAGGCACGTAGTGTAGAAGTAAAATAACCTTGAGTGTCGATCTTTAAGGACTATAACTAGCTTTATCTAATTTAACTTAAACTATAAATCAGAAATCGAGTAAAGCACAGAGTTTTCTTATCAATATGATGGAAGTCAGTGATAGTATGGTCATTCAAAGCAACGGGTAATAAACATGCATGAAGTACTTGAAGTTTTTATAGAAATCTATGATCGTGAATTGTCCTGTGTGTTCCTTTCAATTCAACACTACGAAGATAGATGGCTTAGATAGATCAAAGAAATAAAACAATAAATCAAGTCTTAAACGCGCGAAGCCACTCATGCATAATCAAGAACCCTAGCTAAGAAATCACATACTATCACAAACGATAAATTTAGCTACTCATAGATAAATTGCAATCAACAAGAATCAAAGCAAGATTGAATGAAAACATGTTGAATGAAATAAATAAAAGCAGAAAAATCGTGAGATACAAGTTACCAACGAAGGTTGTCAATCTACGATGAATTGCCAACTCACAAGCAAGAATCGAAAATCAAAGATGTCCAATCTCTATGCTAAAGCTTCCGAATCAATAAGAAAAAGAGTCTTCTATGCTAATAATTCCCAGAACAAGCTCTGGAGAATTTGTCCCTCAAAATAAGGTGAAAAGGTATGAAAAACGAACTAAATTGGCGAAACTATATATAATTGTCGAAACCTCCCGGGCGAACCGCCCCCGGTGCCAGGCGAACCGTCTTGCACGGGGCGAACCGCGCGGGACTTGCAGTGTCTTGGCCAACGAGATTTTGGTTTTGGTTTCCTTTTTGGAATCGATTTTGCCTTCTAGTGACCTTTAAACCTTGAAACTCGTCCCCTAGGCATCAAAACTCGTCTGGAAACTTCTAGATACACCACGAATGACCTCGAAGCATCAAAACTTCATTCTCTTCACCATATTTGCCCACCAAAAGTACGTTTTTCACCTAAAACCTGAAATATGCAAAGAAAAGGGAAACGTGACACTATTTTAATAAAATGCACTAAAATATTAGCTAAATTAACCTAGAGGATAGCTAAATTGGTGAAAAAGACTCGAATGAATGTGTAAAATACACGTTCATCAGTATCAGCAGAAGTTTTTATCCTTTTAGGATTTGCTAAACTTCTCTCAGAATCTGTTTCAGCTCTTCTTTTAGAACTTTGCTCTGTTACAACAAGAGGTTCTCTGGGAGGCAGTCCAGGCAACTTTAGTGGAGCTTCAGAGGGAGTAGCTGATTTGTCTCTTGAAGACTTTCTTTTTCTAGAATGTTCCCCTTAGACATGGATTGCATCATCGGTTTGATGTGAATAGAGAAAAACTCATTGCAATTTTCAGCAAGAGTATGGAGGCTGTTGTATTTAAGAATCATGTCTTGTTGATCAGAAGTCAGCTTAGACAATTCTTCTTTAATAAAAGCCAAGTTCTCCTCATGTCTTCGCTCGTTGTTTACTTTTTCTTCCAGTATAGCTTGAGCCTTTGTTAATGCGCTTTTGGCGAGCTTGAGTGCTTGACTGACATCATCTTCATAGCTTTTGTGATGTAGACTTATGTCTTTCTGAGCTATGGTAAGTGTAGTAGTGCGTCTCAGCACAATAGTCAGTATCTTTCCAATGTCAAGTGGACTCTTAGCAAGCAGTGCATCATCCTCTTCTTGGCATGCTTTGTGAACAACCATTAGTGCTTTAATTCTCGGAGTAAACTCATCAATATTTGGAAACGGCACTAAAGAGGGAGTAAGTGAGTGGGCTTTGATTTCTGTGGCAATTTGATCGTCGTTTCTCAGCAAGCGACTTCTCTCCATATCTCCTTCATCATTAATGAGAGATGATGGAGGAATTTCTTCAATCTTTAGTTCAGCTTTCTTGGTCTTTTCTTCTTCATTTGCTGAGAAATCGGACAGATCTTCTTCCTCATCAGGTTCATCAAGGCCAGCAACCTTGACACCTAAATCTTTTGCCTCAGTCACTTTTGGTTGAGTGGTTGTTGGAGGCAACACTTTTGACTCAACAACTGGAGTTTCACCAGTAGTAAGTGGAAGGGAGAAATCTTCTTTGTTGTTCACTCCTGAACATTGAGCAATATCGAGATGTTGAGTATGTCTGTCATGAATCTGTAGACTATTCTGTAATGCTCGTTGATAATCTTCATCCATTTCTTCATTTTCTCCAAGGTTTGAATCAGTGACCTTAGCTTCGATTAATGCTAACTCGGCATCATAAAGCTTAGCTTTGCCTTTCGGCATTTCAACCCGCTTTCTGGCGTACTCTTCTTCTGTCTCAGCAACTTGTTCAGTTGCTGGAGTACTTTTCTCAGCAGGAATTGGAGCAGATTCCTGTTGCTGACTGGGAGGTTGTTCAGCTTGCTGATTTTCAGCATCTGCTTGATCTACTCGATCAACAACTAACAACTTTTCTCCGCCAGCATCCGGACTAGGACCGTGATTGTCATCATCATCGTCCTTGTTGTCCTTAGAATTCTTGGATTCATCATCACTTGTGTCTTTAAGGATATTTTCATCATCTTCTTCTTCATCATCATCCGTTAGTATCACCAACTCAAGATGTTTGTATTTGGCAGCGCTTGTAACCTCTTCTTCCTCATTGATTTTGTGGGGATCAGCCACCACAAGTACAAAGGAACCCTTGAGCATCACAGCTTGCTCAGCTGGAGAGGCACTCTTGAAATTAGCTTTCATATTCTCTCTGATTGTCACAATCAAATTCGCACTCATTTGCTGAGAATATGACAGCTCTTCAGGGAGGACAGAGTGTACAAACGTCTCGAGTTTGAAGAGTGAATTTCTCTTCTTTTCATTTGAGAGATGGATGTGAAGGTCTGAGAAGTCCATCCTTTTGTACCTCTGCCAGTTGCTGATAGACTTAGCAACTCTGGTCAAAGTGTTTCTTTTGATGTTGGAGTACAGTTCTTCAGAACTAACTTCATGGACTCCTGTGATGAGAGCCGCTTCATTATTCTCCTTTTGAGCCTGAATAAGAGTAAATTTATTTTCAGGAAGATTTTGGAAAATAGTTTTAGAATCTAAAACTTTAACATGAATTACTTGCTGATTCTCAGCAAGCTCATGTTGCACACTGAGTTGTGCGGGAACTATTTCCATTGCTTCAGATAACTTGTTATAGCTGAAAAAGTTATACTCAAGTCATCTCATCCCAAGCCTCTCTAATTGGTAAAGACCCTTTTTCAGGCGTGAAATCCAGGGGGAATTAATCAAGCATAGTTTTGCTGATTAAGTGTCCCAAGTTTGGTGGAGAACAAGGTTTCGTTCTCCAGTTAGGTTGGAAACGAAGAAAGTGTGCTTTGGTTTCTGAAGAATCATTATAGATAGGTGTTGTAAGGAACCTCAAGCTTATCTTAGTGAATTCAGTCCTAGAAAGGACAAAGTGGATTAGTTGAGAGATTACGCCACTCTCAGACACCACTATAAAAGTGTTTGTGTGATTTACTTTACCGCTTTTAGTTTTCAGCAAGCTTAACTATTTGTAAACTGTCACTCTGCTCACTTGCTGAAACTAGCACTCTCTGAAAAGCACTTATTGTATAAAGATGATGACAGTGTTTTTTACACTATCATTCTGGTCTTTTTCACAAATTTAGCTATCCTCTTGCATGCATTTTAGTGCATTTTGTTAGAATAGTGTCACGTTTCCATTTCTTTTGTTATTTTCAGGTTTTAGGTGAAAATTGCACTTTTGGATATAAATCAGGGCGAAACAATGAAGTTTTGGTGCAACGAGATCACCCGTGGTGTGTCAAGTAGTACCGGGACGAGTTTTCAGGCTAAAAGACCAAGTTTCGGAGCTCAAAACCGTGCCCAAGGCCAAGGAGAACATGAAATATTCGAGATATCTTATATGAGGCGGAAACGGTAGTTCATTCGGAGTTCGGGTGAAGATTTTGGAGCCTTTGAAGTGAAATCTGGATGTTCCATTTGCATAGTCTCAGTATTTTGGGCACCAGTCTTTCATAAGATATTTGATTGGGATTATATTACAACCTATGTGTAGCCAACTCGAAGAGCTATCCAACAGTGGGTCTTACGTGCCAATCCGAGTTCGGATGCGCCCGAAATCTCTGTTTGAACTTAGAGAAAAAACTGGAAAACTTGCTGCCCGTGCCAGGCGGACCGCCACGTACCAGGCGGTCCGCCGGGGAGCTTCCGACAGCTATATATATAATTGTAAAGGTTGCGAATTTTCATATATTTCATCATTATTTGGCAGACATAAAAACCCTAGAGCTTGTTCTGGGTATTTTTTCTCTTAGGACTACTTTTTCTTAGCAATTTGGAGCACCAAGGTAGAGATTTGGACATCAATTGATCTCACCTTGCTAGATCTTTGTGAGTTTAGCAATTCTCCGGAGATTGACAACCTTTGGTGGTAACTTTTTATCTCACAATTTCTGCTATTTATCTTTCAATTCAACTGTGTTTTCTTATATGATTGCCATTGTTGTTTATGATTTTGATATGAGTAGCTAACCATCTAGTTGGTGATAGTATGTAAATTCGTAGCTAGGGTTCATATTATGCATGATTGAGTTTCTGAGTCTTTTACTTGTTTTATTGTTATATTCGAATCTTTGATCCGAGTAAGCCAATATCTTCGTAGAAAAGTGTTAGAAACACTAGGACAATTCAAGATCATCGTTTTCAATATCTTCAATTACAAGTACTGCTTGAACTAAGACTGACAACCTTAGCCAAGTATTAGTATAGATAGGAAGCTTTCAAAATACACATCTACAAATCTGTTTTTGGTGTTTGTTAATTCGAATTACTTTTAAAGCAGTACGAGTTGCACTTTCATGCATAATTAGAACTTGATGCTTAGAATGACCATACTATCACGAGCTCCCATCATATATTGTTAAGTCAAGCTAAGTCAAATTTGTTTTCTGAATTTATATAGTTAGTTATTTAGTTAAAGCTAGTTCAGTCCCTAGAGATCGACACTCGAGGTCATCTTACCTTTGTACTACGTGTTTTGTGTAGTTGTGAGTTTCCCTTTGGCTAAAATAAATTTATTTGATTGTTCGAGCCTGTCAATCTCGTTCGTCAAAAGACTTCCGCACTCTGTTTTTAAAGTACCAGTAAAACTCGTTACTGAAAAGTAACCAGTACTTGTTGAGAAAGTTAAGTATCCGCAAACTCATTAATGTAAAGTAATAAGCACTTGCTGAGAAAGTTTTTAAACGACGAAAGTTTGAAAAGACTATTCACCCCCCCTCTAGTCTTTTCTTGTTGTTTAAAGGGACCAACAAGTGGTATCAGAGCTGGAGGTTCTTTAACCTTCAGCACTGAACCGAGATCCCCTTAGGTGCTTTTCGTAAATCACTCTCACTTGATCAGTTTGGTAGTCTTTTGCTGACAGGATGTCTTTAGGAGACGCTCCCTTGCTGAAGCTGGAAAACTATGAAAAATGGTGAAACGACATGATGCTACATCTTGAGGCCATTAGTGATGAAATGGTCACTGTCATAAATGATGGACCTCTCAAGATCACTAAACTTGAGAGAAGTTTTCCTCACAAAACCACAGAAGCTGGTAAGGAAACTATCTTAGGTGAACCAGTCGATACTGTCGTTCCAAAACCAAGAGAGGAATGGACTTCCGACGAAGCCAAAAGATTCCGTCTTGATGGCCAAGCATGAAACATCATTATTCGATCAACTCCGGATACTATACAGTGCAAACTGTGGGGGTGCCAAAACTGCTAAGGAAGCTTGGAAAATGGTTCAAGATCTTTGCGCTGGATCTGATAAACCAAGGAAAACAAACTCGAAGTGCTTAAGTTAAAGTTCCATAACTTTAAACAAGGTACAAATGAGTCACTAGAAGACTTGGATTTCAGATTCACAACTCTAGTAAGTGAGATGGCTGCATTAGGAGTTGGAAATCTCTATTCAGATTCTGAGAAGGTGAAAACCATTATTAGAAGTTTGAATCAAGAGTGGATCCCTACTCAGAATTTCTATTATAATTAAAGAATGCCAAATATCACACCTACAGAGTTGTTCTCTCATCTTGCTACTGTCAACTACGAGACAAAGCAAAGAGAAAATGTGTTTGCTGAAAAATCGCAAAACATTGCTCTTGCTGCAAAGCCGTCCTCTTCTGAAAAGAAGAATGATGAAGAGCCTGCTGATGAACATGCTTTAGTTGTTAAAAACATGAAGAAATTCATCAGTAAGGAACTTGAAAGGCGAAAAGCAAAAGAGAAGCTAAAAAAAGCATCTTGGTAACAACTACCATAAATACAAGAATGAGGCTAGCTTGCTGAACAAGCAAGCTCAGCAAGCAAATTCTTCTGAAGAACCAGCAGTTGTCAATGATCTCTACTTTTACTGCAAAAATCCTGGCAGTTCAAAGCAAATTGTCCTTTGCTGAAAGGCAGATCTGCTGAAAAGAAGAAGAAGTTCAAAAGGGCTTTGATTGCTGAAGAAAAGAAAAAGCTTCAAGCAAAAACCGATGCGCTGTGCATTGATACTAGCTCTGAAGACAGTGAGGTAGAGAGCTCAGACACTGAAGAAGAAGAAGCCACTTTTGAAGTAGAGATTGGCAAGGAAGTTTGTGGAATAGCTATGGAAGCTTATCCAGGTGTGTCAAACTACGAATTCTGCCTCATGGACGGTCAGGTAAACAGTCCTACTTTTGACTCTAACTCAGAAAGTTAAGATGATATTGACCTTGATAGAATTCAAGGAAAAATCGAAAGATTTGAGAAGACTCTGAGCAAACAACAAGAGAAACTACAAAATGCTGAAACTCTGACCAAGCAAACTACTGAAAAGTGTGTTTTGCTGAAAGAAGAGTCAGAAAAGAAGGATGTTGAAATATTGCATCTCAAGAAGTTGATTGCTGAAGATACAGAGAAGAATTCTCAAATGACAATAGAATTGAAAGAGTATCAGTCCTCAATTCTAAAGTTGCTTGCTGAAATACAAGAAATGAAAAAGATGAAAATCAATTTCAAATTTTATGCTGATGCAAGTAACACACTGACTGAACTAAACTCTTATCTGAGAGACCCATCTCAGAAAGAAGGTTTAGGTGCAACGTATGAAGGTGATGATGTAATAATCTTGAGTAAAGACAAATCATGAATTACCTTTGTACGTGCAACTGATAGTGGTCAACCAGAACTCTATCAGATTTGTCAATCTAAGGTTGCTGAAATATGCAATCAAGTACCTACGACCGTAAAGCCCGTTGTTGCATCTCAAAGTAACAAGATTTTAAAAGGAAAACAGGTTGCTGAAAAGCAAACTGTTAAGAAAAAGGATGCTGCAAAGCATTCCGCCAAACAAGTTGCTGAAAAGCAATTTGTTAAGTCAAAAGGCAAGATTACTAAAAGTAATCAGAAGACCTTTGCTGACAAACCTGAATCAAGTAAGGTTGCTGAGATAAAAGCTCAGCATTCTCCGAAAAGTGGACTTGGTTTCAAAACCAAGCAAAGTCAACTTTTTCATGAGTATAAGCAAAGTCAGCAAAGATACTTCAAAAAGATGAACAAAACCAAGCCTAAGAGTTCTGACAAAACTCAAAACGCTAGGACTAGAAGGAACCTTTCCAGAAAAGAACTTACCGAAAAGTATGTTCAGCAAAAAGGTCAACCGCGCAAGACACCACATCAGAAAGTGGACTTGATTAGCAATGATCAAAAGTATTTCGGCTCAAAACCTTCTAGTTCCTCAGCAAGTAGAAAACAAGTCAAAGTTGAAAAACTCAAGACTTGGGTTTCCACTGGACGCTTTCTGGAACATGTTAATGGACATCCAATATTGGATAATTAACTTTTTTGCTCTTGATTGTGCAGACTTCAGCCACGGAGACAAACAATGCAATTTGGCACTTTGACAGTGGTTGTGGAAAGCACATGACGGGCAACAAGAAAAACCTTATAAACTATAGACGGTCATCTAAAGGTCCAACAATAAGGTTTTCTGGTGGAGGCTTTGGTTCTACTAAAGGTTATGGTGATGTGAAGTTAGGATGCATTACCATATCGGGAGTTCTTTATGTCAAAAATCTTAAGTTTAACCTTTTCAGCATGAGTCAATTCGTTGATAAAGGATACTTCATCAAAATCAAAAGTGATGAATGTAAACTTATAGACTTTGAGACAAAGAAGGTTATTATGGTTGCTAGAAGATCAGGAGGTTTGTATACTGTAGATTGGTCTTCAGCAATCGTTGAAAAATGCCTTGTCTCAGATCATGTTTGCCTTGCTGAAAAAGCATGGTTATGGCATAAACGAACAAGTCACCTAAACTTCAAGACGCTGAATAAGCTGTCTAAAAAGGCACTTGTAGTTGGATTACCTAAGGTTACTTTTAAGAAGGATGGTGTTTGCAATGCATGTCAGCAAGGAAAGCAAACTAAATCTTCTTGTAAGAACAAGACAGTACCGTCAACTACAAAACCGTTACAACTCTTGCACATGGGCTTGTTTGAATCTTCTTCAACAAGCTATGCTGGTAAGTAGTATGGTCTGGTGGTGGTAGATGACTATTCAAGATTCACTTGTGTAGTATTTATCAAACACAAGTCTGAAACAAGGACTGAAATACCTAACTTGCTGAATAAGCTTGAAGTCATGAAAAATGACAAGGTAAAAGTCATTAGAACAGACCATGGTACTGAGTTTGTAAACCAATACATAATTGAGTATTGCACTTCTAAAGGCATACAACATCAGTTATCCTCAGTAAGGACACCACAATAAAATGGTGTTGCTGAAAGGAAGAATCGTATCCTTAAGGAAGGAGCCAGAACAATGCTTGCTGACACTGAAATAAGTGAAGCTTATTGGGTTGAAGCAATTAATACCGCCTGTTATACTCAAAATAGATGTTTGATAACTAAGAAATACAACAAAACTCCATATGAGTTATTTGTTGGAAGACCTCCTAACATCACCCATCTAAGAGTATTTGGTTGCAAATGCTTTGTTCTTGACAATGGTAGAGAATACTTAAGAACATTTCAACCAAAGGAAGACAAAGCGATATTTCTTGGTTACTCCTTCCATAGTAAAGCTTATAGAGTCTACAACAAAAAGGCACAAGAGATCGAAGAATCAGTGCATGTTGTATTCTATGAAAAGTCACAAGGAGTTCCTGCTGAAGAAGAAATATCAGATTGTATGAAAAAGTTTGTAACACCCCGTTTTTTTTAATTATTTATTTATTTATTTAATTATTATTTTATTATTTAATTATTTATTTTAGTTAATTAATTATCAGAGTAAATTATTTATTCGATAATTATTTAATTAATTTCGCGTAAGTTAGATCGTTTCGTTTCGTTTGGATCGAGCTGGACTTTCTGATCTGTTTAGCCTTGCTTTTGGCCCAATTGTTGAGCCCAGTCAAAGGCCCATTGACCGGTCCAATTCTAACCTAACCCATACCCTAGCCTGACCCTTTCCCTCACTCTACTCAGCCGTAACACCTAATCAGTTAGAGAGAAAGAAAGAGAGTTTAGAAAAGAAAGAAAGAAAAGAAAAGAGAAAGAAAAAGAGAGAGAGAGTTGGATCTCGCCGCCGCCGCCTTGCTTCTCCGATCACCGCCGCCGTACGTCGCCTCCGTCTGATCCAGTCGCCGCCGCCGCCGCCGCGTTCACCTCGCCGCCGAGACGCTCTGCTCTGTTCTGTCGATTGCCGTGCGTGCCTTGTCGATCGATCAATTCGATCGATCCAGTCGCTCTCCGTTCGATCCGCCGTGCCGCCGCGCCGTTAGTCCGCCGACCGCGCCGTGACCTGTGGATCGACCGATCGATCTGTCTGTTCCTTCCCGTGTCGCGCCACCGTTTGATCCGTGCCGCCTGACCGGGTTCGCCGCCTCTGTTTCCGATCTGTTCGCCGCGCCGCTTCGCCGCTGCCGATCTTGTCTTCCGTCCGTTGGTTCCGATCCGATCGGTAAGCTGGTTCGACCCTTCCGTTCAGATTCAATTTCGTTTACGGCTGAATCTCGTTTGATTTTTTCTTTTCTTATTCTTTCGATTTGCAGATTAATTCTTTTCACTTTCGAAGGTAAATCTCGAATCCTTTACTGTTTCTTTCGATTCGAAATTAGTATTCTATTTCGGACGATTTTACCCCTAGACCGATTTACCTTTGTTCATTCTGACCGTATTATTTTGATTCGAACTGAGAATCGGGACTTAGGTTGTTAGATTGTTGTTACTGTTTGTTGGACTGGTGATTTGATTGACCTCGTATGTTGACTTTATTTTCCTGTTGACCTCGAAAGGACTATTTTGGACCTTGTTGTTACTGTTTTGGAACTTTGTGGACTGATTTGGGAAACCTTAAAACCTAAAGGACCTTTTTGCTGTTTTACCTTTGACCGTAGTTGACTGACAGTAAGCTTTTCTCGTAAACCTTTTTATTCGGTGAGGACTGTTAAGTGTTTGGAAAACTCCTGGTTTGTTTGTACTGTCTGTTTTTGAAAAGGGGTTATTTTGCAATTTACCACTGAGGGTATTTTGGTAATTTCCAGAATCTAAAAACCGAAAGAGTTTCTGAAAATGTTTCAAACTTAGTTTCTATTTTGTAAGTTAGTATTGACTTGACTTGCTAGCCTAGTTGGTTAGGTTCTTGCTTGACTAACTTAGAGGTCCCAAGTTCGAACCCCGTCGTTACCAATTCTTTTTCAACCTTTTTCCTTCCGTCCGTTCGACTTCTAAAGTGGGTTTAGTACTTTCTTGTTAGGTTTTCCGTTGTTCGTTAACCCGTAAAAGCTTGTTACTCGTTGAAGGTCTTTGCTCGCAAGTTAAGGTGAGTGTTCACCCCTAAACCTATTATTTGCGTAAAACTGGAAGGATATGTGTCAACTTGTACCTATTACTATATACTGTTTTTACTGTATGCTTCCGCGTAAAAGTATAAGTCCTAAGTATGACTTTTTACATTTCTGTTTATTGCTACTCTGTTCTGGACTGACCTTTCTGCAGGAACACCTCTCGGTGTTAATTATCTGTATCTGTTGTTCTGTATCTGTTCTGTTTCTGTGTGACCGGTCGATTAGGTTGTGATTAGGTAGGCTTGGGTAGTAGAGGACTATCGAGTTTGCTTGATTATGGCCTAATCTATTCCCTTTTAGGCGCGAGGCAGAAGTCGCTGAGGTCTATTAGGGTCGTAGGATCTGTTTCCCCAAAGTACACGGGGGTTTCTGTTTCTGTCCGGAGTTGTGCACCCTCTGAAGGGAGTTATAAGGGCATTCTGGGAGTAGGAGCAATAAGGCGGGCTGCACCAACGGTCTACAACGTATTTGTTCAGTTAATCTGTTATATGTGTTCTGTTCTGTCTGCTCGTTTTTCTGAAAATGATTTTGATTTTAAAACTGTTTAATTTCTGTATAACTTAGAACCTCACTGAGATCCTTTATCTCACACTCTTTTGTTTTCAAAATTCCTTCCTTCCAAATGCTGCTGAGGATGTGCGTGACTAGGATGCCTGCGACTGAGAGAAGGGTCTGGCATGTCATGGGTTTCTTTTTAAAACTAAGAAGATAAACCTTTACTGTCTTCATTCGTTGTTTCATTTGAACTTGAGTTGTCATTGGATATTGTTTATTTCTGTTAGCGTCAAAGATTATTTTTGCATTAATTGTCGACCGTTGCTATTAAAGTATTTTGGATTTTCTTTTCAAGAAATTATTTTTGTTTTCAAAACCGGTACCGTTACAAAGTTACTCATACACGAGCAAAGAACTGAATCTGATGCTAGGAAAGTCAAATCAATTGAACTAAATGATGATTCTGACAATGATTCTCCTCACCCGAGTCATGACAAGATAAATATAGTTCATGACAAAGAATTTCCAGCAAAAGACGTGGTTGCTCCGGATGTTGCTGAAACTATGCAACTTCTTGTGCCTGCTGACGAGTTACCTCAAACCAGCAATGCTGAACAAGCAGTTGCTGATGAACCAATCTCAGCAGAGACACAACAAGATACCAGTAGTACTGAGCAAGTACATATTGAAGAGCAAACTTATCCAGATCCAAAGAGCAGAAAACCTGTTAATAAATGGGTTAGAGATCATCCCTCTACGGATATGATTGGTGATATTGACAAACACCAAGTGATTAGATCCAAAGTATCTACTAATCAAGAACTTGCTGAAGAAGCAAACGTCATAGAAGTAGAAGCTTTGTTCTCTTACTTTGTTTCAGAAATTGAACCCAAGACAATAGAAGAAGCTTTAAAGCATTCTGAATGGATCAAGGCAATGCAAGAAGAACTGGATCAATTTGAAAGGAACAAAGTCTGGAAACTTGTACCCCTTGCTGAAGGAAAGAAAGCAATTGGTACAAAGTGGGTGTTCAGAAACAAGTTGAGTGAGTCTGGAGAAGTAACAAGAAACAAAGCACGTTTAGTTGCTCAAGGTTACTGTCAGACTGAAGGATTGGACTATGAAGAGTCTTATGCTCCAGTTTCAAGATTGGATGCAAATAGGCTTTTCTTAGCCTTTGCTGCTCATAATGACTTCATTGTTTATCAAATGGATGTTAAAAGTGAATTCCTAAATGGTAAACTTGCTGAAGAAGTCTACTTGGAACAACCCCCTGGCTTTGAACTTCCCTCAGAAACCAAGATGGTATACAAGCTTCAGAAAGCTATATATGGTCTAAAGTAAGCACCAAGAGCTTGGTATGATACCTTAGCTATGTTCTTTCCGGACAATGGTTTCAAGAAAGGTGAAGTTGACAAAACTTTATTTACCATGAACCATGATGGTAAAATACTCTTAGTCTAGATTTATGTGGATGACATAATATTTGGATCTAAGGACAAGCAACTTTGTGATGAATTTGCCAAACTCATGACAAACAAGTTTGAAATGAGTATGATGTGTAAATTGAATTATTTCCTAGGATTGCAAGTCAAGCAACTCAAAGATGGAATATTCATAAATCAAGCAAAATATGCAAAGGAAATGCTCATAAAGTTCAGGATCAAAGAGGAAGAAAAATCTGAAAAGATCCCTGTGAGTGTTGGTACCAAATTGGGCTATACTAAACAAGATAAGAGTGTTGATGAACACAAGTATAGGAAGCTCATTGGTTCTTTGTTGTATTTAACAGCAAGTAGATCTGACATTCAGTATGTTGTTTGTGTGTGTGCAAGATTCCAATCTGATCCAAGAGAATCACACTACAAAAAGGCACTTAAGATACTGAAATATGTCAAAGGTACAATCAATGTTGGATTATGGTATCCTAACGATTCTGGATTGGAATTGGTTGGTTATTCTGATGCTGATCATGGAGGATCAACTCTTGATACAAAAAGTACTTCTGGAACTTGTCAGTTTGTAGGTACTAGATCAATATCATGGTTCATCAAGAAGCAAACCTGTGTTGCCAATTCATCTACTGAATCTGAGTACATTGCGGCTGGTTATTGCACAGCTCAAATCCTATGGATTCAGCAACAATTAAGAGATTATGGTATTTTTTCAAAGAAAACACCAATCTTTTGTGATAATACAAGTGCTATTGCTATCACGCAAAATCCTAAAGTTCCATTCAAGGACAAAGCACATTGATATTAGACATCATTTCATTAGAGATCATGTAGAAAAAGGAGACATTGAGGTTGTGAAAGTAGGTACTGATAATCAACTTGCTGACATCTTTACCAAGCCCCTACCAGATAATAGGTTCGCAATGCTTAGGTATAACCTTGGATTGATTGAACTACCTCAATAGTAAGGGATACATTGGTAGTTGCTGAAACAGGCATTCAGCAAGACAAAGTATGCTTACATCTATAAAGTCCCTTCCACTGATTTCTTCTAAAAAGAAATGATAGCTCACTATATGATTGCTGAAACAGGCATTTAGCAAGTAATTCATTCAAACCGGGTATTTGTTAGGAAACTTGATCACTTGCTGAGACGGGTACTCAGCAAAGGAAAAACTTTAAAGATTGCTGAAACTGACATTCAGACAATAAAGATACTGAAACAAGTATTCAAGTATCAAAAGAAAAACCTGAGACGGGAACTTAGCTGATGAACGTATTTTTGACGCGTTCATCTTGTCTTTTTTACCTTCTTTTGCTATCTTTTAGCCTTGTTTTTTGGTTAGTTTTGTAGAATAGTGTCACATTTATTGTTTTCTGCATTTTCAGGCACTTAGGTACGAAATGACATTTTTGGAGCTAAAAACGAGCCTTTTTGATAGAAAATATCCCCGTTGAAGTTCCTTGATCTCCATGGCTTGTTCGTGAGTGTTTGAGCATCAATAAGCATCGAGAAGGATGAGTCCAAGGCACCCGAGGGCCGTACGAGGGCAAAAAGATTGAGTTTGAAGACAAAAATCTGCCTAGGAGCCAAGCTAAGGGCCTGGAATAGTGAAGCGGTCCGCTTCATTTTCCAGGAGCTTTGGCACAGCAGCCAAGCGAAGCGCTTGGAGGGCCAAAGCGCTTCGCTTGGCCTCTCCAAGCGGTCCGCTTGGCAGCGGTTACGTTTTCGGATTTTCCTTCTTAGATCTGATCTTCATTCATTTTTTTGAATACTTTTGAACTGTAGCTTCGTTTTGGAGAGCTCCTAAGCCCCAAAACTCAGAGAATACTAAGATTATATTGTAATTTATCTTGGGATTCAAGATTTTGATTGGAATTCATCCTTTGTAATCATCTACGGAGAGGTTTTCTTTGATCTCCACCGATTAGTGACAGCTTTGGTGGTAACTTGTATCACTCTCTTGTCTTGTAGTTTGATATGATGTATTCTGATTATTATTCATATGATTTGATGTCTATGTTGATGAATATGAGTAGCTAAATCCTTCGTGTTGGTGGTAGAATGTAGAATATGCATGCTATGGGTTATGTTTATGCTTTCATGAGATTGTGATTCAATCTTGCTGCAAATTCCTTCATATGATTCTTAGTTGCCTATAAAATATATTCGAATTGAGTATAGTGACAAACTATTGGTCAATGAAAGCTATAGGATTGTATGTTAGAGATTTGCAGCATGCTAGATAAATGGTGTTAGTGACAAGCACGTCTAAAGTATTGATAGTGGTCTTTTATGATGTGTGTCTTCAAAGTTACCTAGACAAGTTGCTTAGCAGACTTGATCGAAGGTTTTACGCACTGAACTTGTGAGCATATTCGTAACCCATGCATGTGTTTGATTTCTACCACCAACCGTTTTCCAAGCTTGATTGCATCAATCTGATTTCTCGTTGCTTTGTTCTAAGAAAGCGATTCTTCAAACATTTGAACTCGTTGACTGAAATTACTAGCAAAAACCTCAAACAAAGCCACGTTAGGTCCCGAGAGAACGACACTCGGGGACAACTTGCCATTGCACTCTAGTTTGTGTAGTGATAAGTGTTCTTAGACTTTTAAACAAATTTAATTGGTGAAAAATGACATCATCATCAGCAAAGAGCAAGAATACCTCTCGGATTTTACCTAAGGATATCTCAATATAAAAAGAATTTGTTGAGACGGGAACTCAGAAATGTCTTTTAACTCAAAGAAACATGAGATATTTGATTAAGGGGGAATTTTCAGCAAATACAAGGCTTGTTACCTAAAACGGTAAGTGCCAAAGTCAAATTGATTAAAATCGCTGAAAAGATTCTCATTTACTTCAGCAAGCAATTAGCGTTGGAGTAAAAAGGATTAAATCCCGTGAATCAAGGTAAAATCAATTTGTGACGTTAATCGTGGCACAGATAAACTCGCGGTTAATCATGACATGAAATACAATCGTGGACATTAATTTTAAAGCAGTTTTTGATCCAACGGTTGATATTACGAAGAGAAAGTATGCTCTGACGGTTTTTGTTAGTGGACCACTATGAATTTAATGCAAAGGCCCCACTAACACGATCTCTGTTTTACCCTTGATGAGAACTCAAAACCATTGAGCTTCTCACACAACAGAGACCCTATATAAATAAAGAGTTAGAGAAAGACAAAATTCTTTAACTCACATTTCCCTTCTCTGCAAATTCTCTAGCCTGTGCTCTGAATTCACTATACCTCCGGTCAAAAAGAAAAACTCTCTTTTTCGTACAACCCCCCTACTATATAAGAGATGGCTCCTAAGAGACAATCATCTAAGACGTCTAAGTCATCTAAGGCAGACAGTGCTGGAAAAAGCACTACTCCGGTTGAAATTCCGACAACCAACACAGTGAAAATTATTTTGAAAAACAACCGAGTAACCGAAAGACCCATGCCGCCTGCATATCTCGACACTGCAAAGTGTGAGCAGATGATGCAGCGGGGCTGATTTGCCAAAGAAAAGTACATTAGATACTTCTATGAACAAGAACTGGACGAAGAAAATGAAGAGGCGTTGAACTTGATTAATCAACAAGGCCTTCTTTTCTTCATTACTGCTCGCGCTAACAAAGTGATCATGTTGGACTCAATGGAGTTCTACAATAATGCAGAAATCCAAACCCTTACTGACGGACAAGGAGTCACTGAAAAAGTGATTTCTACCTCAGTTTAAGGTGTGCAAATCATCCTGAAATGGATTGATTTAGCAAACATCTTTCAGATTCCAACTACTGGAACTGAAGATGACATCACTGCCACTGATGAAGAAATTGAAGCCTTCTACAGTGATGTCAGAAACGAATGAATGAAGAAAGGAGAGATTGCTCCCGTGACTTGGACAAAGCACGTAAAGAGGAAGCATCTCTGCCATTCGCTTGGTCTGGTAACTCTGCTACTAATCAAAGTCTTAGACTCCCAAGTTGGAGGAATTGACCAAGTTGGCTTGAGAAGGTGGCCATTGCTGATGCATATCCATGATAATAAAACTAATCTCAACTGGGCTAAGTACATTTTCAACAGACATGTTGATTGTGTTACTAAGTTCAAGGTAAAGGTTGAAGACAATACAGTCTCACCTACCTTTCCAGTGATGTATGGATTGAAAATATGCTACATCCTTGAACACTTCAGGATTCATCTAAGAAACCCATTGCCAATTAAGAAATCAGTATGCAATGTGGGAAGAGCCTTCTATAAGCAGAATGGACCTAAGCTTGCTGACAAGAAGTCAAAGAAGACAACAACTGCAGATGTTGGAATTATTGGTCAACAAGATAGGTATCCAACAGCTGCAAATGTTTCTGAGACTGATAATCAGTCCATGAATGCAACAGCTGCAGATGTTGATCAACAAGGTAAGTGTACAACAGCTGCAAATGTTGTTGAAAATGCAACAGCTGCAAATGTTGCTGCTGAAGCCACTGCGGTTGCTGAAACTAATGCACCCAGTGAGAAATATAAGAAGAAAAAATGGAAAGCTGATGATGACACTCAAACTGCAGCGTCATCAGCTGATCCTATTCCCAAGAAGAAACAGACAAAGACTTACCCAAGAAAGAAAACAACGGCACGTAGTCCGTTCCAATTGTCCATTATTTATAAGATGATGCTCCAATGGTTGCTGAAACGCAAGCCACTGCAGTAGATGTTGTTGAAGTGTTTTCAGAAGCGTTCAGCAATGTTGAAGTGGTTGCAGTAGATGTTGTTGAAGTGTTTTTGTTTTGGTTTTTTCAGCCAACATCTCTTCTTTGTCTCATTTCTGTTTCTGTTTCTTTTTGCTTTAGATACTCACTATCTTGTATTTCAGGTGAGTGCATGCCTAGAACCCGAACGGGTGGACCTATTATTGAACCTTTTGTAGACGAGATCGATCGTTTGTTTCAAAGGAGAAGGAGGAATTTGAATCTCGAGTTTGAAGGAGTAGCACCTAGAGCTTCCACTTCTGGTATTCGGGAAGAGTCTTCTTCTTATCTTTTGGAGCCAATTATTGAATCTGTTTACTTGGAAGGTGAAATGGCGGAGCGGCCTATACGTACACTTACTAAGCCTACGGTTGGGGCAAGAGGACCAGCAATTGTCCTCAATGATGCCACAAGGAACTTGGAGATCAAGAATCACATGTTCCAACAACTTCCCAAATTCTATGGGATGGCGAATGAGGACGTGATTGGGTACTTGAATGAGCTCGAGAATTTTGTTCTCCATCTTGGGCGACCAGGGGCTGGTGTTACGGATGATGATCTCCGTAAGAAGGTCTTTTCTATGGGGCTAGGTGATCGTGCAAAGGCTTGGCTTAATACTCTGGAGGCCGGGTCTTTGACAACATGGGATCTTTGCTTTGATAAGTTCATGGAGCGTTACTACCCCGCTTCCAAGACAATGGCTATGAAGAGCCAAAGTAGCTCCTTCGAGCAGAGGTATGATGAGCCTTTCCACGAGGCCTATGATCGATTCATGGGGTTGCATCATCGATGCCCACATCACGGGTATGGTAAAGGTCAGCTTCTCCAATTCTTTTACAATGGTTTACATCCCGAGATTCAATCTCAGGTGGATAGTATTTGTGGAGGTAGTATGGGGGAGTTGCTTCCTTCTCAAGCTCAAGTGAAGCTGGACATGATGTACCGAAATTCCCAAAACCGGAATGTGAGGACTCGTGTGCTCCAAAAGGAGCAAAGAGGTGAGGCCAAGGTAGTAGTGGAACAAAATGCCTTCGATGGGTTCGCCCATGAAGTGAAGCAAGCTTTGAGGCAAAGCGTTCCTTCTCCTTCTACGGAAGTTTGTGGTGTGTGCAAGAACTATGGACACCCGGCCTATTTATGCCGTTCTGAATTTGCTAGAAAGCAATATATCACGAACGATGTCCGTCGAGAAGTGTATGCTGCTGAGGGAGAGCAAGTAGTTGGAGATGTGAACTACGGGCAAGGATATGGCAATGTGAGGCCACAAAATCGCGGGCCCCGAAGTGGGTACCTGAATCAAGGCAACCGTGGTTATCTTCATAACCCGGATCAAAATGCCTATGGGCCTAATCAAGATAGAAGTCGTCTGAGCTATGGAAACAATTTATGAAGGAGCACCACCTTCTAATCCTACACCTCCACCTCTGGTTGCTAGTTCAGGACCGCAAGGTGGAGGGGTGCTCCCTTCTCCTCTTGTTACTTCACTCAATGATCTGGTTATGAAGACGAACAAATTCATGGAGCATTACTATCGTAATGAGGCTACTAACAATCAACGCTTTGAGAAGCTTGAGGCTAGTAGTAGCAGTCTCCATAAGAAGCTACAAGAGCTTATAGATCGAGGGTCGAGTAGAGAGCAAGGGAAGTTTCCCGGAAACACGGAGAAAGCCATGGCTATAACCGTGGTGACTGATTTGCCCGTGGAGATCACGGTTGTGAGAGACAATGCACGAGTTGAGGTGCCAAGTTGCAAGATAACTGAAACTTGCAAAGTGAGTGAGGAGCTTGAGACTCCTAAGGTAGTTGTGGAAGATAAAGTGGTCGCACAATCTGATGCGATAGTGGAAGAACTTAATGAAAACTCATCGTCTGAGGATGAGTTGGTGGATATGGTGGAAGTGCCTATCCAAGAGAGCTTTGATGTGGAAATCGGCTTGGGTAAGAAGGATGGAATAGTGGCAACTCTAGACACGGGAGCGGGTGTGAATGTCATACCTTTGAACGTGTACGAAGAGTCGGGTTTGACTGGCTTGAGACCTATGAAATGCATGGTGCAATTAGCGGATGGGTCCATGAAAAAGCCGTTGGGTGTGATTGAGAACTTGGCGGTGAGGGTTTCCGGTGTAGAGGTGAAGACTAATTTCATCGTTAGGCCTACATCTTCTGCTAAGCTCAAGGATGTGGTTCTCTTGGGTAGAGCCTTCATCAACAAAGTGCGTATGGTCATAGACATGTATCGCCGAACATGTCACTTTGAGGTAAATGGCAAGCAACACACGTTGCGAGCCATTGTTGATTCATGTGCTTATGTCGATACTAACGAACTTGTAGGATTTTTTGGTCCACTTTATGTTCGTCAAGATGTGCAGGGAATTGATGCTTTGAGAAGCAATTGGAGGGGGAAGTCTAGTACCCAAGGCGAAATCAATTCCGCATGAGTTATGAAGAGTCGAGCCAACGACTTTTAAACGAAGGCGCTTCTCGGGAGGCAACCCGAGGTTGTAGGTACTTGCATATAGATTAGGAGCACGTTTAAATTTTGTTTCGTTGTTTAGACAAGGTTTTTGGGGTAAAAATTTAGCAAAAGTCGAAAAAAAATAGATTTGGGGGCTCCAGGTCCCAAGCGAACCGCTTGGCAAGCCCAAGCGGTCCGCTTGGCAAGCCCTAGCGGTCCGCTTGATTCTTACTGGAAATCCAAGCGGAGCGCTTGGCACGCCCAAGCGGTCCGCTTGAATTTCCAGTAAGAATTTCATACTTACTGGAAATCCAAGCGGAGCGCTTGCTAAGCGCTTCGCTAGGGACGGCCCAAGCGCTTCGCTTGGCTTTCCTTAAGAAAGCTAAGCGGGGCACTTGTGTATCAAAGCTCCCCACTTCGTTTTTCTTCCTCCATTGTCGATTTAGCACCCCAAAAATCTCAATCTCTCTCAATTCTCCACCAATTCTTGCAATCTTGTGCATTTTACAAAGCCCATCACCCCCTCTATCATCTAAACCGATCAAATTTCACGTTTGAAGCATCCATAACAAGGAATCAAAGGTACCTCTCATGAACCCTAACTTTCTCGAATTTGGGATTTTATCTTAATTAGCTTCAATTGTGTTATGCATTGGTGAATTAGAGTTTGATGATGATTGTTGAGCATGTTTATTACTAGATGTGATGTCTAAATTCGAATTTTGCTCCTCTTGATTTATGATGAACTCTATTGCTCGAATTTTTGCTATATAATTGTTTAATGATAGTTAGCCTTGAATTTTAGTTATGTTATGATTATGGTGATGTTGTGCTTGCATGAGAATGTGTTGGATTGGTTGGGTAATTCAATTGGAGAGTTTGTTTGCTTGGTTTAGATTCGTATGGATTTATCGTAACGAAGTGTTAAAGCTTCTCGATTTGTTCATATGAACTTTAGCAAGCCCTCAAACTCACCATGAGATTACTTGAGTGAGTATTGGAGTCTAGGAGTCAAGTCTAAGTCTCATTGTCTCTTGAAGTTATCTAATAAGATTATTCTAGGTACAATGGCATCAAGAAGAACCAAGAGATCAAGGGGAGAAGGGACCTCGAGTGCCCAACAAACGGCCACACCCGGCGAGTATCGCCAATCGGGGAGGGCAAGGCAATTCGAAGCGAGTTTCCATGCCCACAAGCACACGTACATTTCTGAGAGGAGCATTCGCTTCACGGCTGGTGAGAGCGAGTTGGATGGTGCCAGAGAGCTCAACAAGCTCATTACAGAGCGAGGGTGGAAGTACTATGGCGAGGTCATGCCAAATTGGGACCAAGCAGTAGTGGAGGACTTCTACATTGCCTTCACAGACTACAATGAACGGATCGGTGAGGTTCCCGTCCGCGGTGTTGGGGTCGAGTTTACTCCTTTGAGCATCACTAGCTTCATTATTCGATTGGATAGGCCACTGGTGCGGGATCCAAACCGCCAGCCTACATCCAACGAGAGATTTGATCCCGCGGAGCTCTATGTCTACGACCGGGAGTCTGATCATTACCCCATGGAGATACTGAATGGCATTACCGTGGAAGATTTTGAATTGCCTGATGAACCACCCCGGATTTTGCGCCACAACGATCTCACATTCGAGGCAAGGATGATGTTGAAGTTCGTTCAAGCCAATATGATTCCTAGCACACATGATTCCGACGTTCAGTCTTATTACGGAGTCCTAGTCTATGCTCTCTTGCATGATTTGCCTCTCACTCCTGGCATCGTCATCTTCGAGGAATTCAAGCACCGCCGTAATGCAAACCGGAAGCTTGCCTTTGGTAACTTGATCACGGGCATGTGCAAGGAGGCCGGAGTTCCCGACCTCGTACTGGACAAGAAGCCAAAGAAATCCATCAACATTGATACGTACAATGAGATGTACGGGACTTGGTGCACTCAGCAAGGAGAACCCATGCAACCAAGAGTTACACGCCATGTGACACCTCCTCCACCTCCGCCTACGGCCGGACAAGGGAGCTTCGACTTCTCGGGGTTCAACCAGATCTTGGTCGATCAGTTTGGTAGCTTCCAAACCACCATGTTGGAGGCTCAGTCGACCCAGCTTACCGAGCAATTCCGGGGATTTGAGGAGCGCGAAGTCAAGAGGTGGGAGGACTTCCGTGTGATGGAGGAGCAGCGTTGTGATGATTACCAAGGGCGTGTAGATCAGCGTTGGGAAGCCGCTCGAGTAGAGGACACTAGGCGTTGGAGAGCCCACCAAGAGGAGATGATGAACCGCCATGATGCCCTAGCTCGTCGAATTTCGGGGTATCCTTTCTATGATCAGACCGGTGGTAGTGGGAGTGCCTTTCCTAACACCCCCTACGACCCCTACTCATATAGACATCAGCCGACAGGGGCCACATTTATCGGTAGTATTTTTATATTATCGTTATTTTGGCTTGTTTACTATTGTTGGTTGAAACTCTTTTCATTTCGATTTGGTTGTATGATGTTATGACTTATGACTCTTGTACTCTTTATTTGCTTTTGTAGTTGTGGCCTGTGTGCCTTTTGTCGTGATTCGTTTACTCTAGTGTTTGTCTTGGTGCCTTAGGTGATTAAGATAGGAAAAAACATCGAAAATCTAGAAACAGAGCCAAGCGAAGCGCCTGGCAAGCCCAAGCGGTCCGCTTGGAATTCCAGTAAGAATTTCATTCTTACTGGAATTTCAAGCGGAGCGCCTGGAGCTTCCCAAGCGTTCCGCTTGACAAGCGAACCGCTTGGCTCCCGAGCCAAGCGGTCCGCCTGGACCCTGTACCCAGATTTTCTCTCGTTTTTCCATTCTTCTCACCTTTGCGCACCCGTTTTCACATGTTTCTTGAGTCCTTTCTGGTACTACTCATATATAGGAGATTGGACACGAACCTTTATCTCAGGGAAGTGTACTTTCAATCCAATTGTTCCTTTTCATTCAACTTTTCTTTGCTCGAGGACGAGCAAAATTTTAGGTTTTGGGAGGGCGTATTGGATTTTCAGTACTATATGCTTGTGTGGTTCGTACATGCCTGATTTTACTCAAGTTCATGTGATTTGTCGTGTTTTTTCAAATTTTTGCATGCATATCATCCATAGATTAGTTGTTGCACGTTGTTGTGTGTGGAGTTTATCGCCAAGTCTTTTGAACTTTTTTATTGAGTAGACTAAGTGTTTATGACCATTGATCATATGTTGCATCACTTTGCAAGTAGTTTGAGGCTTGTCTCGCTTGGTTTGTCACATTCGCATGTGCGCTAGTTAAGCTTAGTAGTCTCGACATCACCTTGAGTGGTGTTTCTTCTGCTGCGGTTCACGATGGCCTTATAAAATGATGCATGTTAGAGTCTATGGTTGTAACCCGTGTAATTATGTACGTAAGAGGCGACAAGTTCTTCACCTCGATTATAGATTGCCAAATGCCTAGGAAGGAGGTAGTGTGAGGTGTGCGATTCCTTGTATTAAACCTATTCTATCGAATAGGTTTGGGGAGGGGGTTGCTTCGTTGATCTTGTCTTTCGTCTTTGAGTCGTTGTAAAGTTTCCTTTTCTTTTTTTTTTTTGTTTTGTGTCCCAACCTATTCTTTCGAATAGGTTTGGGGAGGTGTCTTTGTAAAAGAGTCTTTCCTTTTTCTTTTTCGTCTTTGTGCTCAAACCTATTCTTTCGAATAGGTTTGGGGTGGTGTCTTTGACGCTTAGTACTGCTGCTTGCCCCTATATATATAAAAAAAAAAAAAAAAAGAGAAAGAGAAAAAAAGAAAAGAAGAAAAAAGAGAAAAGAAAAAAGAGAAAATAAAAAAAAAAAAAAGAAGAAGAAAGAAAATAAAGAATAAGACCCAAAAGCAAAAGAAGGGTCGTTGCAAGCCAAAAGCAGTCTCGTAGTGTCAAGTGTCATGTAAATATTTGTCCTTGTGAAGTTATCGAGTTGTAAATTCTATCTTTCGTTTCGTGTCGCCTTTGTCCAAGGCCTGTTCTTGACCACCCTCGTCTTGCTATTCAAGAAGTGGTTGAAGGAGACTCATTCTTGAGAGTCTGGGTAGAATAGGGGAGTGTCTTCTCTTTCTAGGGAACCCTCCTTCGTTTGATGAGAGCCAGTATTGGTTCGTCCTCTCTTGAGGAAAAGTCTCGCTTGGTGAACAGTAGTAAGCCCTCGGTTTCATAGGCACGGGGCAATTGTAGTATGATAACATGCATCATTGTGTCGTCACTGACCAGGTCCAGGTAGAAGATGTTACGAGAGACTCCTCTGTTTAACCAAGTGCACATGAGAATGTGTATATTCGCAATCGAGGCATTCTTCAACCTACTTGCATGTCATGCTCATTTGGTTTGTTCACAAGCATTTGGTATATTCAATAGATTAGTTCACTTTACTTGGCATGAGACTCCTTTTCTGTTGCATTTAGGATAGTTTGTTGCTTGAGGACAAGCAAAGGTTTGGTTTGGGGAGTTTGATGAACGTATTTTTGACGCGTTCATCTTGTCTTTTTTACCTTCTTTTGCTATCTTTAGCCTTTTTTTTGGTTAGTTTTGTAGAATAGTGTCATGTTTTGTTTTCTGCATTTTCAGGCACTTAGGTACGAAATGGCGTTTTTGGAGCTAAAAACGAGCCTTTTTGATAGAAAATGGCCCCGTTGAAGTTCCTTGATCTCCATGGCTTGTTCGTGAGTGTTTGAGGATCAATAAGCATCGAGAAGGATGAGTCCAAGGCACCCGAGGGCCGTACGAGGGTAAAAAGATTGAGTTTGAAGACAAAAATCTGCCCAGGAGCCAAGCTAAGCGCCTGGAATAGTGAAGCGCTCCGCTTCATTTTCCAAGAGCTTTGGCACAGCAGCCAAGCGAAGCTCTTGGAGGGCAAAGCGCTTCGCTTGCCAAGCGCTCCGTTTGGCCTCTCGAAGCGGTCCGCTTGGCAGCGGTTACGTTTTCGGATTTTCCTTCTTAGATCTGATCTTCAGTCATTTTTTTGAATACTTTTGAACTGTAGATTCGTTTTGGAGAGCTCCTAAGCCCCAAAACTCAGAGAATACTCAGATTATTGTAATTTAGCTTGGGATTCAAGATTTAGATTGGAATTCATCCTTTGTAATCATCTACGGAGAGGTTTTCTTTAATCTCCACCGATTAGTGACAGCTTTGATGGTAACTTGTATCACTCTCTTGTCTGTAGTTTGATATGATGTATTCTGATTATTATTCATATGATTTGATGTCTATGTTGATGAATATGAGTAGCTAAATCTTAGTGTTGGTGGTAGAATGTAGAATATGCATGCTATGGGTTATGCTTATGCTTACATGAGATTGTGATACAATCTTGCTGCAAATTCCTTCATATGGTTCTTAGTTGCCTATAAAATATATTCGAATAAGTATAGTGACAACTCTTGGTCATGAAAGCTATAGGATTGTATGTTAGAGATTTGCAGACGTGTGGTGCTAGATAAATGGTGTCAGTGACAAGCACCTCTAAGTATTGATAGTGGTCTTTTATGATGTGTGTCTTGAAAGTTACCTAGACAAGTTGCTTAGAAGACTTGATCGAAGGTTTTACGCACTGAACTGTGAGCATATTCGTAACCACTGCATGTGTGTTCTTGATTTCTACCACCACAACCATTTTCCAAGCTGAATTGAATCAATCTGTATGATTCGTTTCGCTTGCTTTGTTGTTAAAGAAAGCAATTCTTCAAACATTTGAACTCGTTGACTGAAATTACTAGCAAAAACCTCAAAGCAAAGCCACGTTAGGGTCCCGATGGAGACGACGACGGGGGACAACTTGCCATTGCATCTAGTCTGTGTATGTATAGGTAGTGTTAGGCTTTTTTAAACAATTTAATGTGGAAAACGACGACATCATCAATTTGGCGCCGCGTTGCCGGGGACATAACTCTTTGGTTGGTTTTTGTTTTGGTTTTTTCAGCCAACATCTCTTTCCCACCCTTATTTCTTTCTTGATTGAATGTGTGTGAAGTTTTGCGTAACTAACGGAAACTTACAGTTAGTTGAAGGCTTTGTTGTGGACAGGTATGGAAGAAGTTTGCTTGAACGAAGCTTTCAAAGTCGGTATGAGGCGGATAAGGAAAGAGCCGGCGATTATCTTGAACCGGAGGCTAGTTATATGAGGTCACTGATGAAAATTCTCTATAGCATAGCTACCTTTCGAGATTCGCCTTGCGAGAACGCATTACGATTCGTTGGTAGAATACTGGCGTGATGTTGGGTTGTTACCACCACGTGATTTTGAATGATGATCCGCTCTTGCGTCGGTTGTTTCCATGTGCTCTTACTGGAAAACCCAAGGAATGGTTGAGATCTTTGCCTGGGGGATCACTGAGGAGTTGGCAGACGTGGGAGAGGCCTTTCTTGATCGGTTCTTTCGCCAGGGAAAATGAAGAGCTCAAGAAGCGGATAACTGAATTCCCGGAAGGAGAGAAAGGTTCTGCGATGCTCTGGAGAAAATTTGAGCTCTACAAGAGCGAATGCCCAACATCGGTTTGAGCGAATATGAACGGATTACTTGTTTTATCGGGGATGGATGGATGAGACTTGCAGTTGGTGATAGATGGTGCATGTGACGGTATGGAGAATTGTACCGTATCCCAAATCAAAAGGTTTTGGGGATGGAGATTGCTCGTTGCGACACGTAACCATGCTCTTGTGCCACCGGTTGACTACTCAGAGATGTTCGAGCACCCAAACCTATTGCCATTAGTTCTTATGATGACAACTTCGATTATAAATGAAGTCATGCGGGCGAAGAAAAATATTCCAATACGTCTTTGAGGTGGAAGACTCGCAAGCTGAGGTGAACAGGAGTGCGTTCACCGAAGAGGAAGAAAGAGGTGTTATCCACTCTAATGGAGGTTTGGGGAAATGTGCTCGAAAGAAGTAGCGGGTAAATACAAGAGGATTTTGATACTAGAATGGAGTGTGTGTACGAAGTTCTAGGAGAATCTGAGGTCATGCTCGAGTTACTAGAGAGAGAAAATGAGTGAAGAAAGGGGTCCGAGTGTCATATGCATGAAGAAAAATCACTAGAAATCCAGCTGAGTGCTTGGAGCAGTCAAGCGGAGGGCTGAAATTCCAGGGAGAGAAAGAAGGAGAAAAAAAGAAGCTCCAGGAGCCAGGCGAAGCGCTTGGCCTGAGCCAAGCGAAGCGCTTGGCAAGCGCTCCGCTTGCGCTCTGTCAAGCGGTCGCCTGGGACCTGGGGGAAAAATCTGATTTTTCCAAAAGTGAGAGAAAATTTAATCGTCAAGAGGAGTTCATTGAGGGACTTGAGGCTGATCTGGAAAGCGAGGAGCAGAACATTGTGAAAGCTCCAGGATTGAGGAAGAAATTGAAGAGGCAAACATACTTTTGCGATGGCAAGGAATCAAGACCACCATATCCTTTGAAGTCTCCTTCTAAAACTAAATCTTCGCCTAATATACATGTGATAAGGTGATGATGAAAGCTGGAGAAGGGAGGTGGTAGAAGAAGCCGCACCAACCCTGAAACTTGTTACTGAGAAGGATAAGGAAGAGAGGAAGTGGGGTGCACAACAAAAGGGGGCGGACTCCTAAGCGCCTAATCCTTATTGCCCCTCTAAACCCCATCTTCCCTTTCCCGGAAGGATAAAGGAAGCCTAAGAAGGATCCCGAGACTCACCTATATATGGGATCCTATAAAGTAGAGGTGAACGTTCCCTTCTGGAATTGATTCAAAATATTCCCGCTTACACGAAATTTTTCAAAAGGTGAGGTAGAGTAATAAGAAGATTTTCCCGGAAAGGGGATGTGGTTGAACTTGAAATGGTTAACTCGGTGCATGTGTTACCTTTGAAGCGAAAGGATCCGGGAGTTTCATAATTATCACCATGGGAAACGTCCGATCCACAAAAGCAAGCTTATTTGGGGGCTAGCATTAATCTAATGCCATACTCCATCTACAAGGAGGTGGGGTTGGGAAAAATCCGACCCACTAGCATGGTCGTTCAAAGGGTATCGAATCGAATCGAAACGCCCACTGGGGATAGTCGAGGCTTATTCCAGTGAAGGTGGATAGGATCATCGTGCCAACCCGACTTGTGTGATGGAAACAATAGACGAGGGTACAAGTTCGAGAAAGGAGCATATTGTGCTTGGGCAGACCCTTCATGGCTACCACCAACACATGTTTGGAGCTTCGAGGGAAAAGATCACCAGGGAGGTACTCGGAGACAAAGTTCAGATCGAGCAATACAAACAGGTATGTGAACCTGACGCTGAGGAAGCTATGATTGAAGAACTTAAATTTGTTGATTGTTATGAATCTGTCTCTTGTGATACTTATTTTGCTCATCAAGTTAGCGACCTTTAGAAGCCGCTCTTACTATGAACCTTGAAGAGGGATTTGTCACACGAAGAAGTGTAGCTATGACACCCTCCTAGATAAGCACCCGGAATTCCTCTAGGAGAGAAAGGTAGAAGAGTCTCTAGGAATAGATGAGGAAGGAGTGACCCCTCCACCTAGTGAACCACCCTTGAGCTTTAAACCATTACCAAGCCATTTTGAAATATGTCTTCCTAGGAGAGAATGAGTCTAAACCTGTAGTCTATAGTAATCATATCTCTTAAGCTTGGTAAGGAGGAAGAGGCTAAATTAGTGGACGGTGTTGAAAAGAAACACCGGAGCCATAGGAGGGAGCAGGTGACATCAAGGGTATAAGCCCGGTGCAATACCCACAAAATAGCCTTAGAGGAGAAGATGCGAAACCTGTAGGCAATCACAACGTAGGCTAAACCCAGCTATGCAAGAAGTTGTAAAGAAGGAGGTGCTCTTAAACTCCTAGACGCTAAGATGATCTACCCAGCTCCCGATAGCAAATGGGTAGTCCCGTCCATGTAGTCCCTAAGAAGTCGGTGGTATCACGGTCGAAACAAATGATAAAGGGGAATAGTACCCGTCAGGAAAACAACGGGGTGGCGTATGTACATCGATTATAGGAAATTGAATTCTGCACAAGAAAGATCATTTTCCTTTACCATTTATGATGATATGCTTAACCGCCTAGCTGGGCAAGAGTTCTATTGTTTCTTGATGGTTTGTCAGGTTTCTACCAGATTCCTATAGCTCCCGAGGACCAAGTGAAGCCCACTTCACATGTCCTTTCGACACTTTCACATACCGAAGGATGCCTTCGGATTGTGCAATGCTCCAACCACTTTCCAACGTTGCATGCTCTCCGTCTTCTCCGACATGGTGAATAAATTTGTTGAGGTATTTAGGATGATTTTTCCATTTACGGTGATTCATGTGGATGATGGCCTGATAAAATTGATCGTGTCTTAAGGAGTGTATGAATGTAATCTGACCTTGAGGGGAAAAGAGTCATTATGGTTAAAGAGGGGAATTGTGGTAGGACAGGCTAGGTCGAAAAGAGGGATGATGGTAGACAAAGGGAAACTTGAAATCATTGAAAAGTTACCTCCACCTACTTGTGTGCGTAATTGCAATCCTCCTTGGGCATGTAGGCTTCCATAGGGATTTATAAAGATTCTCTAAGATAGCTAAGTGCTGAGTAACTGCGTGCTAAAGATGTTTCCTTCGAATCACACAAGAATGTCTTGACGGCTTCCACACACTTAAGAGAAACTCTTAAACAGCCCCTATTGTAGTCTCTCCGGATTGGAAAATTCTTTTTAAAATTATGTGTGATGCTTCTGACTATGCTATGGGTGCGTTTCTTGTGTCACAAAGGTTGATAACCGTTTTCAGAGTGATCTACTATGCTAGTAAGACCTTAGCTGCTGCTCAGATTAATTCTACTTACACTGAGAAAGGAAAGAATCTAGCGGTTATTTTGCTAAGTAAAACAGGTTCCTATATTACTGGGTGGTACAAAGTTTTGTTCACACTGACCATGCAGCTCTCAAGTTTGATTGCTAAGCGTGACAACCAAGCCACCTGATGCGTTGGGTACTTCTCTCCAAGAGTTCAAGGTGAGCGATCATTGACACAAACAGTGGCAAGGAAAATCTAGTGGCGGACCACTTGTCCGGTTGCCTAACATCCACAAGACACACACCCGTCCAGGATGATATTGCGCGACTATCATGTTGATGCGCCTTAGAGTTCGAAACCATGTACGCCGATATCGTTAAACTTCTTAGCCACACAATGTGATAGCCGAACCCATCTCCTGGACCTGAACTGCGTTCACTTGTGAGGAATTGTCGCTATACATATGGGATGACCCGTACTTGTTCCTCAAGGGAGGAGATGAAGTCTTGCGGAGTTTGTGTACCCGAAAGGAGCACTTGTTCGATACGAGATTCTGCCAATGAGATACGTAGATGTGGAGGGCATTATAGTGG
>CM051456.1:57964409-58000831 GCA_028274465.1 Plantago ovata | reverse complement strand
TTCTTGTATTTTTTTTATTTGCTTTGTAGTTGTGGTCTGTGTGCCTTTTGTCGTGATTAGTTTAGTCTAGTTTTTGTCTTGGAGCCTCAGGTGATTAAGATAGGAAAAAACATCGAAAATCTGGAAACAGAGCCAAGCGAAGCGCTTGGAAGGGCCAAGCGGTCCGCTTGAAATTCCAGAAAGTTTTGCAACTTCCTGGAAATTCAAGCGGAGCGCCTGGAGCCTCCCAAGCGCCCCGCTTGCCAAGCGAACCGCTTGGCTCCCGCCAAGCGGTCCGCCTGGGCCCTGTACCCAGATTTTCCTCGTTTTTCCATTCTTCTCACCTTTGCGCACCCGTTTTCACTTGTTTCTTGAGTCCTTTCAGGTACTACTCATATATAGGAGATTGGACACGAACCTTTATCTCAGGGAAGTGTACTTTCAATCCAATTTTTCCTTTTCATTCAACTTTTCTTTGCTCGAGGACGAGCAAAAGTTTAGGTTTGGAGAGGGGGTATTGGATTTTCAGTACTATATGCTTGTGTGGTTCGTACATGCCTGATTTTACTCAAGCTCATGTGATTTGTCGTGTTTTTTCAAATTTTTGCATGCATATCATCCATAGATTAGTTGTTGCACGTTGTTGTGTGTGGAGTTTATTGCCAAGTCTTTTGAACTTTTTTATTTGAGTAGACTAAGTGTTTATGACCATTGATCATATGTTGCATCACTTTGCAAGTAGTTTGAGGCTTGTCTCGCTTGGTTTGTCACATTCGCATGTGCACTAGTTAAGCTTAGTAGTCTCGACATCACCTTGAGTGTTGTTTCTTCTACTGCGGTTCACGATGACCTTAGAAAATGATGCGACAAGTTCTTCACCTCGATTAGAGATTGCCAAATGCCTAGGAAGGAGGTAGTGTGAGGTGTGTGATTCCTTATATTAAACCTATTCTATCGAATAGGTTTGGGGAGGGGGTTGCTTCGTTGATCTTGTCTTTCGTCTTTGAGTCGTTGTAAAGTTTTCTTTTTCTGTTTCCTTTTGTTTTGTGTCCCAACCTATTCTTTCGAATAGGTTTGGGGAGGTGTCTTTGTAAAAGAGTCTTTCCTTTTTCTTTTTCGTCTTTGTGCTCAAACCTATTCGAAAACAAACCTATTCTTTCGAATAGGTTTGGGGAGGTGTTTTTGACACTTAGTACTGCTGCTTGCCCCTATATAAAAAAAAAAGAAAGAGAAAAGAAAAGAAGAAGAAAAGAAAAAGAAATATATAAAAAAAAAGAGAAAAGGAAATATAATAAAAAAAGAAGAAAGAAAATAAAGAATAAGACCCAAAAGCAAAAGAAGGGTCGTTGCAAGCAAAAAGCAGTCTCGTAGTGTCAAGTGTCATGTAAATATTTTGTCCTTGTGAAGTGTCGAGTTGTGAATTCTATCTTTCGTTTCGTGTCGCCTTTGTCCAAGGCCTGTTCTTGACCATCCTCGTCTTGCTATTCAAGAAGTGGTTGAAAGAGGCTCATTCTTGAGAGTCTGGGTAGAATAGGGGAGTGTTATCTTCTAAGGGAACCCTCCTTCGTTTGATGAGAGCCAGTATTGGTTCGCCCTCTCTTGAGGAAAAGTCTCGCTTGGTGAACAGTAGTAAGCCCTCGGTTTCATAGGCACGGGGCAATTGTAGTATGATAACATGCATCATTGTGTCGTCACTGACCAGGTCCAGGTAGAAGATGTTACGAGAGACTCTTTTGTTTAACCAAGTGCACATGAGAATGTGTATATTCGCAATCGAGGCATTCTTCAACCTACTTGCATGTCATGCTCATTTGGTTTCGTTCATAAGCATTCAGTAGATTCAATAGATTAGTTCACTTTACTTGGCATGAGACTCCTTTTGTGTTGCATTTAGGATAGTTTGTTGCTTGAGGACAAGCAAAGGTTTGGTTTGGGGAGTTTGATGAACGTATTTTTGACGCGTTCATCTTGTCTTTTTTACCTTCTTTTGCTATCTTCTAGCCTTGTTTTTTGGTTAGGTTTGTTGAATTGTGTCACGTTTTGTGTTTTCTGCATTTTCAGGCACTTAGGTACGAAACGGCATTTTTGGAGCTAAAAACGAGCCTTTTTGATGAAAAAGATGGCCCCGTTGAAGTTCCCCAATCTCCGTGGCTTGTTCGTAAGTGTTTGAGCATCAATAAGCATCGAGAAGGATGAGTCCAAGGCACCCGAGGGCCATGCGAGGGCAAAAAGATTGAGTTTGAAGACAAAAATCTGCCCAGGAGCCAAGCTAAGCGCCTGGAATAGTGAAGCGCTCCGCTACATTTTCCAGGAGCTTTGTCACAGAAGCCAAGCCAAGCGCTTGGAGTGCCAAAGCGCTTCACTTGCCAAGCGCTCCTCTTGGCTTCTCCAAGCGGTCCGCTTGGCAGCTGTTACGTTTTCGGATTTTCCTTCTTAGATCTGTTCTTTGGTCATTTTTTGAATATCTTTTGAACTGTAGCTTCGTTTTGGAGAGCTCCTAAGCCCCAAAACTGAGAGGAACTCAGATTACATTGTATTTTAGCTTAGGATTCAAGGTCTTGATTGGGATTCATCCTTTGTAATCATCTACGGAGAGGTTTTCTTTGATTTCCACCGATTAGTGACAGCTTTGGTGGTAACTTGTATCACTCTCTTGTCTTGTAGTTTGATATGATGTATTCTGATTATTATTCATATGAATTGATGTCTATGTTGATGAATATGAGTAGCTAAATCTTTTGTGTTGGTGGTAGAATGTAGAATATGCATGCTATGGGTTATGTTTATGCTTACATGAGATTGTGATTCAATCTTGCTGCAAATTCCTTCATATGATTCTTAGTTGCCTATAAAATATATTGGAATTGAGTATAGTGACAAACTCTTGGTCAATGAAAGCTATAAGATTGTATGTTAGAGATTTGCAGCATGCTAGATAAATGGTGTTAGTGACAAGCACCTCTAAAGTATTGATAGTGGTCTTTTATGATGTGTGTCTTGAAATTTACCTAGACGAGTTGCTTAGCAGACTTGATCGAAGGTTTTACGCACTGAACTTGTGAGCATATTCGTAACCCATGCATGTGTATTTGATTTCTACCACCAACCGTTTTCCAAACTTGATTACAACAATCTGATTTCTCGTTGCTTTGTTCAAGGAAAACGATTCTATAAACATTTGAACTCGTTGACTGAAATTACTAGCAAAAACCTCAAGCAAAGCCACGTTAGGTCCCGAGAGAACGACACTCGGGGACAACTTGCCATTGCACTCTAGTTTCTGTAGTGATAAGTGTTCTTAGGCTTTTAAACAAATTTAATTGGTGAAAAACGACATCATCAGCGGTGCTCCTTCATACCAATTGTTCCCATAGCTGAGACGACTTCTATCTTGATTAGGCCCATAGGCATATTGATCTGGGTTATGAAGATAACCAAGGTTGCCTTGATTCTGGTACCCACCTCGGGGCCCACGGTTTTGTGGCCTCATATTGCCATATCCTTGCCCGTAGTTCACATCTCCAACTACTTACTCTCTCTCAGCAGCATACACTTCTTGACGGACATCGTTCGTGATATATTGCTCTCTAGCAAATTCAGAACGGCATAAATAGGCCGGGTGCCCATAGTTCTTGCACACACCACAAACTTCCGTAGAAGGAGAAGGAACGCTTTGCCTCAAAGCTTGCTTCACTTCATGGGCGAACCCATCGAAGGCATCTTGTTCTACCACTACCTTGGCCTCACCTCTTTGCTCCTTTTGGAGCACACGAGCCCTCACATTCCGATTTTGGGAATTCCGGTACATCATGTCCAGCTTCACTTGAGCTTGAGAAGGAAGCAACTCCCCCATACCACCTCCACAAATACTATCCACTTGAGATTGAATCTCGGGATGTAAACCATTGTAAATGAATTGGAGAAGCTGACCTTTATCATACCCGTTATGTGGGCATCGATGATGCAACCCCATGAATCGATCATAGGCCTCGTGGAAAGGCTCATCATACCTCTGCTCGAAGGAGCTAATTTGGCTCTTCATAGCCATCGTCTTGGAAGCGGGGTAGTAACGCTCCATAAACTTATCAAAACAAAGATCCCATGTTGTCAAAGACCCGGCCTCCAAAGTATTAAGCCAAGCCTTTGCACGATCACCTAGCCCCATAGAAAAGACCTTCAAACGGAGATCATCATCCGTAGCACCAGCTCCTGGTCGCCCAAGATGGAGAACAAAATTCTCGAGCTCATTCAAGAACCCAATCACGTCCTCATTAGCCATCCCATAGAATTTGGGAAGTTGTTGGAACATGTGTTTCTTGATCTCCAAGTTCCTTGTGGCATCATTGAGGACAATTGTTGGTCCTCTAGCCCCAACCGTAGGCTTAGTAAGTGTACATATAGGCCGCTCCGCCATTTCACGTTCCAAGTAAACAGATTGAAGAATTGGCTCCAAAAGATAAGAAGAAGACTCTTCCCGAATACCAGAAGTGGAACCTCGCCAAATTGATGATGTCGTTTTTCACCAATTAAATTTGTTTAAAAGCCAAAGAACACTTATCACTACACAAACTAGAGTGCAATGGCAAGTTTTCCCCGAGTGTCATTCTCTCGGGACCTAACGTGGCTTTGTTTGTGGTTTTTGCTAGTTATTTGACAACGAGTTCAAGTGTTTATAGAATTGCTTTCTTAGAACAAAGCAACAAGAAATCAGATTGTTGTAATCAAGATTGGAAAACGGTTGGTGGTAGAAATCAAATACACATGCATGGGTTACGAATATGCTCACAAGTTCAGTGCGTAAAACCTTCGATCAAGTCTGCTAAGCAACTCGTCTAGGTAACTTTTAAGACACACATCATAAAAGACCACTATCAATACTTTAGAGGTGCTTGTCACTAACACCATTTATCTAGCATGCTGCAAATCTCTAACATACAATCCTATAGCTTTCATTGACCAAGAGTTTGTCACTATACTCAATTCGAATATATTTTATAGGAAACTAAGAATCATATGAAGGAATTTGCAGCAAGATTGAATCACAATCTCATGTAAGCATAAACATAACCCGTAGCATGCATATTCTACATTCTACCACCAACACAAAGGATTTAGCTACTCATATTCATCAACATAGACATCAAATCATATGAATTGTAAAAGAATACATCAAATCAAACTACTAGACAAGAGATAATGATACAATGTTACCACCAAGCTGTCACTAATCGGTGGGTATTGATGAAAACCTCTCCGTAGATGAAACAATGTATGCAATCCTATGCCAAAACCTTTAATCCAATCTAAAATACAATGTAATCTGAGTTTTGGGGCTTAAGAGCTCTCCAAAACGAAGCCAATGTTCAAAAGTATCGAAAAAAGAAACTGAAGATCAGATCTAAGAAGGAAAATCCGAAAACGTAACCGCTGCCAAGCGGACCGCTTGGAGAGGCCAAGCGGAGCGCTTGGCAAGCGAAGCACTTGGGCCCTCCAAGCGCTTCGCTTGGCTGCTGTGCCAAAGCCCCTGGAAAATGAAGCGGAGCGCTTCACTATTTCAGGCGCTTAGCTTGGCTCCTGGGCAGATTTTTGTCTTCAAACTCAGTCTTTTTGCCCTCGTACGGCCCTCGGGTGCCTTGGACTCATCCTTCTCAATGCTTATTGATGCTCAAACACTCACGAACAAGCCGTGGAGATCAAGGAACTTCAACGGGGCCATTTTCTATCAAAAAAGCTCGTTTTTAGCTACAGAAACGCCATTTCGTACCTAAGTGCCTGAAAATGCCGAAAACAATAAACGTGACACTATTCTACAAAACTAACCAAAAAACAAGGCTAAAAGATAGCAAAAGAAGGTAAAAAAGACAAGATGAACGCGTCAAAAATACGTTCATCAAGACACAGGGATCTTCTACGCTTCTGACGAAGTCAAACGATTTGACAGCTTCATCAAAGCGGATATTCCAGCTCCTAGACGCTTGCTTTAGCCCATAGATGGATCTATGTAATTTGCATACGACATTTGGCCTGGTTTTACTAATAAAACCTTCCGGCTGTACCATATAGACCTCTTCCTCAAGGATGCCATTGAGGAATGCAGTCTTTACATCCATCTGCCAGATCTCATAATCATAGAAGGCAGCTATCGCAAGTAGAATTCGAATGGACTTCAATTTTACTACCAGTGAAAAGGTTTCATCGTAATCGATGCCATACCTTTGCGTGTAGCCTTTCGCCACAAGTCTAGCCTTGTGCGTTTGTACCTTGCCATCGGCATCTGTCTTTCGTTTAATGACCCATTTGCACCCAATAGGTCCAACCCCCTGGGGCAAGTCTACCAAGTTCCAAACATGGTTCAGGTACATGGAGTCCATTTCTAATTCCATGGCCTCATGCCATTTGTCTGAGTCAATATCAATTATTGCCTCTTTGTAGGTCTCGGGGTCTTCCCGATCTGATAAGCCGACATGAAGTTCACTGATGTCTTCTATCATAAGGCTTGTCTTCTGAGGTTCTATTTGTAAGAAAATACGGTCAGAGTTACCCCTAGGGTACGCAGCGGAATTTCAAAAATTTTCTTAACATGCAGGTTAATTGATTATGTATATGCCGTATATATTTAAACACGTCAATTAGAAGACTAACCTTACTTCCAAAGCAAGCACAGCTTCCAAGTTTTCGTAATAATCCGGTGTATCTTCTCCTTCGTCGAAGTCGAAGATATCTGCAATACTTTGATTATCTGCAAGACAATAAAAGTTAGTTTCCAGCTCCTAGAACTTCAACCTTGGTATCCACGGATGAACAACCTATCAAAAGAATGCTAGGATATTCTTTGTGTGGCCAAGAAGATGGAGCGGCGATTCCTCCGGTAGGTGGCGCGCGCGTGACTTAGGTGAGGTGGGGCGAGAGCTTTTGTTTTCTCTAAGAAAGGTAGAATAATTCTCTAAGAATTTCATACTTCAGAATACTGAAAAAGCTCTCTAATGACTTACTTATATAGTATTCAATAGAAGCCTAAAGCATAAGCAATTAGACTTCATAAAGGAATAAGAATCTAATTCTTATCGCACTAGGAAACCAATTTCAAGTCTAGATTCATTCCCAATCAAAATAAAACTCAACCAGGAAAATCTAAATTATCCCTTAGACTTCTAATAGAGAAAGGAGTCGAACTCCTTCCCCTACTCCATCTTGCTCGCGCGCGCATCCTAAGTGTTATAGGTGGGTCCTGATTTTGGGACCCACTTATAGTTCTAAGGCAATTCAAACTCCAAGTAGATTTTACCCATGTGCATACGTTAATTCTAAATTAATATATCCTTTCAAATCGAACCTGTATTATATTTCTAAAATATAATCTTTCATTGTATTTACATAAAATACAATTAATTAGCCAATTCAATTAATAATTCCAAATCATTAATCGAGCCACTAAATATTATAATTAATTCCAAATTAATTATAATCCATCAATCACAATTAATTCCAAATTAATTGCGATTCCATCTTCAAGGATATTCGGATAAGCTGAATCACCACATAGTGTGACCCATAGGGCCTCATTGTATTAAGCAAGTCCTAGACTAGGAAAAATAGAATTCCTAGACGGTTCCATTTGCAATATTAATACATGAGGACGTTTGAGAGGTTTCTCAAAGCAAACCCTTTTGTTGTGAAGTCTGTTGCGCTCAACGCGGCGATGGTAATGTCCCTTCATCTGACTGACTCGAATGCATCTAGGATCGATGAAGTGTCTATCCCAATAATACATCCACGGGCGTCTTCAGTGAGTTGCATGGTGAATCCAATATCTATTATGACCATCATAATAATATTGATACGCTGGCCAGCGGTTTTACCAATCACAACTATGAACGACTATGAGCAGTGCTCTCCTGTGCTACACATGAGAGATGAATCCTTCACAGAATCACTTATCATCCCCATTTGTATGTAGCCATAATCCTGGATCATGTCTTAGGTCAACTGCTTATTCAGAGCTGACATCGACGGGTCCACCAAGGATATGGGGCAACAAACGTGATGATAAAGTCCTGTAAGTCCAAAGGACGTCTGGCATCACTTCGACAACTTACCGGTTCCCATAGACACTTCGGTGTAGAGTATACATCGATGGGAGTGTCCGGTGGGTACTTCCATTGTTCGGTAATCGCCCATCGAACAACTATGCGCAGTTATGGGAACGTTTCTTGATTGACCAACAATCCGTTCCGTGGTCGTGGGATCGGCTCACACTTTCTCCAACAAGTATAACCTCCACGCATACTAGTCTCAGCTGGTTCATTCAGACCCCTACATCCGAGATGAACCTCGACTAGGGAGAGTTTGGGATAGATGATAACTCACATAGCTCCCACTATCTGTGTGATCGGTCATCTATCCGAGGGGGCATGTTTAATATCAATACATACAGGAATAGAGATATGAGATGCTGCATGCCTGGTGTAATATAAATATGAAAGCGATACTCAATAGTCAAACAACAAACATATATTATATTACATTGACCTGTGTAATAGTACATATATGCCCTTTATAAGGGCTGCATGCCCTTAATAAAGACTCTCTCTAGGACATATACACTATCAATCTCCCATTTGGACTAGAGCCAGTAACCTTTATGCCTAATACCCAGATTAGCATAATGTCTTAAGTGGACTTCCACTGATAAGACCTTGGTGAAAGGATCTGCCACGTTGTCCGTGGTAGAGACATGTTCTATACTAACTTCTCCTCTATCAATAATCTCACGTATAACGTGATACTTTCTAAGTACATGTTTGTTCTTGTTTGTAGATCTAGGCTCCCTAGCTTGAGCGACGGCGCCCGTATTGTCACAATAAATCGTTATTGGACTAGGAGCAGGAACAACCCTCAATTCCTTCAAGAACTCTGAAATCCAGACAGCTTCTTTCGATGCTTCTGAAGCAACAATGTACTTAAGAATGTTCTTTACAGCAGTCCAGTGAGGTACTCCTGGATTCTGTTGGTGTCGACAAGTGACACTAAGCGCATATGCCACATCGGGCCTTGTGCAATTTATTGCATACATTATACACCCTACTGCCGAAGCATAGGGCACACGACTCATTGCATTTCTTTCTTCATCAGTTTTAGGACTATCCTTAACTGATAAGACAATCCCATGCCTAGCTTGGAGAAAGCCTCTCTTTGAGTCGTCCATCTTATAACGCTTCAGTATTTTGTCGATGTAGGTGGACTGTGTCAATCCTAACATCCTCTTGGATCTATCTCTATAGATCTTGATCCCTAGGATGTAGTTCGCTTCACCCAAGTCCTTCATTGAGAAGGTACTTGATAACCAAACTTTAGTCTCTTCTAGCATAGAGACATTGTTTCCCATGATCAAAATGTCATCAACATAGATGATCATGAAAACGACTCCATTGTTGTTGTGCCTAGTGTAGACACAAGGATCTTCCTTGCTTCTGACGAAGTCAAACGATTTGACAGCTTCATCAAAGCGGATATTCCAGCTCCTAGACGCTTGCTTTAGCCCATAGATGGATCTCTGTAATTTGCATACAACAGTTGGCCTGGTTTTACTAATAAAACCTTCTGGCTGTACCATATAGACCTCTTCCTCAAGGTTGCCATTGAGGAAGGCAGTCTTTACATTCATATGCCAGATCTCATAATCATAGTAGGCAGCTATCGCAAGTAGAATTCGAATGGACATCAATTTTGCTACCGGTGAAAAGGTTTCATCGTAATCGATGCCATACCTTTGCGTGTAGCCTTTCGCCACAAGTCTAGCCTTGGGCGTTTGTACCTTGCCATCGGCATCTGTCTTTCGTTTAAAGACCCATTTGCACCCAATAGGTCTAACCCCTTGGGGCCAGTCTACCAAGTTCCAAACTTGGTTCAGGTACATGGAGTCCATTTCCAATTCCATGGCCTTTTCCCATTTGTCTAAGTCAGTATGAATTATTGCCTCTTTGTAGGTCTCGGGATCTTCCTGATCTGATAAGCCGACATCAAGTTCACTGATGTCTTCTATCATAAAGCTTTGCTTCTGAGGTCCTTTTAGGATCCTCTTCGACCTACGGAGCTCGACTGGTTCTGGTGCTTTTCTTTTCTAGTTTCGTGTAACACGAACATTATCAGTGGGTACTGATGCAGCTGGTCGCGCCACGCGACCCTGTTCCCTAGCGGGAGGCTGCTCTTGTGCAACTCGTTGCAAAATTTGATTGACAACGGGTTCTATTGGAGTGGTTTCAACTGTTGATTTAATCACAGGACTCCCACTGACTATGACATGCCTTGCAAGTGTCATATCATTACCCTTGTCTGCTTCGAAAGCTCCCACGGAACTTGAGTCCAAATCAGAAGATTAGAGAACTCATGTTCGCGCGTGTCAAATTCTTGAATTTCTTCAAGTTCTATCATGTCATCTAACCTCTCTTCTTCGAGGTATTCTGCTTCTAATAACTTGACGATTCTAGATACTATCACCTTGTGATCTTTAGCATGATAGAATTCATAGCCTCTCATCTGACGAGGATAGCCTATGAAATATACTTTCACACCCTTGGCATCTAACTTATCAGTGAGCATCAGTTTGACTATCGCATGACAGCCCCAAGGTCTAAGACAGCCCAGTGAGGGCTTCTTTCCTTTCCATAACTCATAAGGATTTTTCTCCACTGATTTAGATGGTACACGGTTCAGAATGTAGATTGCAGTTTGTAGTGCATATCCCCATAGATATTTTGGAAGAGTCGAGAATCCAATCATTGATCTCACCATGTCTAACAGGGTTCGATTCCTTCTCTCAGACACACCATTTAACTGTGGTGTTCCAGGAGGAGTCCATTGCGATTGAATTCCATTTTCCTTCAAGTAGTCGATAAATTCTTCACTAAGATATTCACCTCCTCGATCTGATCGAAGAGTGACTATCCTTAGGTTCAATTCATTCTCGACCTCATTCCTAAATTCCTTGAATTTCCCAAAGGTCTCGGATTTATTCTTCATAAGATAAATATATCCATGGCTTGAGAAATCGTCAGTAAAGGTAACGAAGTAAGGATAACCCCCACGCGCATGGACTTTAAAAGGTCCACATACATTGGTATGTATGAGCTCTAAGCAGCGAGTGGCACGAACACCTTGTCCAACAAAAGGTTTGTTTGTCATCTTACCCATGAGACATGATTCGCATGTACCATATGATTCAAAATCAAATGGTTCTAAGTAGTCCAACTTCCTTAGTCTTTGAATCCGTGTTTCATTGATATGGCCTAGCCGACAATGCCATAGATAAGATGGATTATTCTTCCTACTTGAAGACGGTTGTTTGTTATGTATTTGAAATAAAGGTAGACTACTTCGCAAAATATATAAACCATTCACTAAGCGAGCTTTTCCATAATACTGGTCATTTAACAAATATTATTAGCAAAGGAAAAACCCCAATTGTCCAACAATGAAATGAAAATCATATTTCTGACAATGGATGGAACAAAATAGACTTTATCAAGTTCTAAACATTGTCCTGATGGTAAATCTATCTTGCAGCGTCCAACGCTTTTGGCTTCAGCTGAATTGCCGTTCCCAACATGCAAGTCGATTTCACCTTGCCTGACTAGCCTGTGTTTAATGAGCCCCTGCACATTATTTCAACATAACTAAACAACAAGGTCCTTTAGCTGTTTAGCTCCCACTATTTTCACATATGCTTGCCCCCAAAACAAACATACGGGTAATGTCCAACAAGTTACCGTAGTGGCCAAGATCCAAATTGTTGGTCCCTTTAAATAACAAGAAAAGACTAGAGGGGGAGGGGTGAATAGTCTTTTCAAACTTTCGTCGTTTAAAACTTTCTCAGCAAGTGCTTATTAGTTTTCAGTAATGAGTTTGCTGATACTTAACTTTCTCAGCAAGCGCAAGTTACTTTGCAGTAACTAGGTTTGCTGATACTTAAAATCAGAGAGCGGAAGTCTTTGATACAATAAGTGCTCTTTCAGTAAATGAAGGTTTCAGCAAGTGATGTGAGTGACTGTGTACAGATAGATATGATTTGCTGAAAACTAAATACAGTAAGTAAATCACACAAACACTTTTATAATGGTATCTGATAGTGGCGTAATCTCTCAACTAATTCACTTTGTCCTTTCTAGGACTGAATCCACTAAGATATGATTGAGGTTCCTTACAACACCTATCTAGAGCGATTCAAACAGAAACCAAAGCACACTTGCTTCGTCTCCAACCTAATCTAGAGAACGCAACCTTGTTCTCCACCAAACTTGGTACTTTTAATCAGCAAAACTATGCTCGATTAAGTTCCCCCTGAATATCACGCCTGAAAGGGTGTATTTTAAGTTAGAGAGGTTTGGGATGAGATAGCTTGATTATAACTTATTCAGTTACAACAAGTAATCTAAGAAACAGAACTTTGAATACTTTGCAGTAAACAAGTTTGAATGTTTCTGGTGTCAAGACTTGTTCTTGTTCGAAAGAAAGAAAGAACACTTAACTAATTTCTTAGCCGTGTAAGTTCTACTTCTTCACAAGTAGCTTTTTAAAGCTTTAAGTCTTGGAACAGATCAATGGCAGTAAGAGTATTTGAAGGTATGTGAGTTTTAAGCACAAGTGAGTGTTTGATCACGTTGTTGACACACTTCAACTCTTTGCCGGATGACCTTTATTTATAGTGAAAATAAGGAGCCGTTTGAATTTTAAATTCCAAGGCTTTTGTTCCTTAAGATGTCACTATCTTGCTTTTGTACTTTCAGCAGCGTCCTTGTTTGTCTTCTAGTCTTCATGTCCTTCGCGTGCATGCTTTGCATTAAATGCTTATTTGAATAGAATTCAAACAGTAACATTGGAGCGCAAATACAAGTACGTTCAGCAAGAGGTCACATGTGTTCCATCAGCAAGTGGTTAGTCTTAGTTTCAGCAAGCACAACCTACTCTGTCTTTCAGATTTTCACTTATGCTATGTTGTTGCTGAAGTTTCCACTTTCTGAGCAACATGTGCCTTTGTAGATACCAGTCTTCAGAAATCTTCTAGTCTTCAGATCTTCGAATTCTTCAAGTCTTCAGATCTTCAAAATTCTTCAAGATTCTGAGCGGTTCTAAATGCTTCAATAGTTTGTTTGTAAAAACAAAGTACATCGTCAGCAAATGCTTCAATAGGTTATTTTCTTTTCAGAAAACAAGATACATCATAAGCTTTAAAAACCAACCTATCTAGCACCTATTCTAAGTCTTCAACAAACGTTCCTCTTTTACAATGTCCTTAAAATTCTAAATTCCTATGGACCTTAAGAGTACTATTTACTGGACTTTCCTTAATTTAGCATGGTTAATTGCTCATCAAAATTACAAGTTTCCTAACAAATTTCCCCCTTTTTGATGTTAGCAATCCATGGCTAAATTAATTGTTACCCTTTTAGAGGTTTCTGATGTTGAATAAATCAGTTGATTAATGCAAGCATACTTGAATAATTAAACAGTAAGCATAAGTAAATTGCATAATCAAAAACCAATAAGAGTCAAAAGCTTCATTGCTGATAGTTATCTTTCAGAAGTTTACAAGAAGTAGCAGAGATAACTTAAACAGAATCAGCAAACAAAAACTTTAACAAAAACTATTACAGAGAGTTAAGCTCTTCCAGAAGATTTTCTCAAAATCTCTCTTACACTCTTCTCAGCAAGTGCAGTAAATTCAACACAGTCATTTTCGTAGTTTTCCAGAAGCCTATGGACTTGTAGTTGAAGAATTCTTGCATTTTTGAGGGCAGTATGATGATGCTTTTCAGCATTCATTTCCATGTAGTTAGTTACCCACAAATGCATGCCCCAATTGCTGGCATGGAGAAGCTGTGTATCTGAAATGCTTTTAGGATGAATCTTTCTTAGCCAGAGAAGATCTTCTTCTTGATCCTTAGCAGTGAGATAGAAGTACTCATAAGGAATGAATCCAAGTCTCTTCTTTGTTTTCTTGGTTACTAGGTCAGAGTAGTAAGCAATGCCAGGTGGTTTTATCAGATTTGGTTCTTGCCTATAAGTCTTACCAATGGCAGTTCTTCTTACTGAGTCCTCAAGATTCAACCATCTCCCAGCAATATTTCTTGGGAGGGATTCTTCCCTTTGTTTTCTTTGTACCTTGAGTTCAATCCATGTGAACACTTGGTTCAATATGGCTGTAGGAAAGAACTCATTCACCAGCAAATCTTCCGGCTTTAAGATCCAGCAACCATGAATGTTTCTGATCACATTCTGAATGGTTTCATCATTGCTGGTCTTTGTATATTCGATGCCGGGGCCAATAGAAATGCTGGCCAGCCTCTTTTCTTCCTGTCTTTGCCTTCTTCTTCTTGATTTAGCATTGTCTTGATCTCTTGCTGAAGAGTCAGACGAGAAATGCTTTGAGTGGCCAGACGGAGTCAAGGCTGTTAAAGGTCTAGCTCTTATGGCTTGAGCTATTGTTTGATTGTCATCATCTTCATCATCTTCATTCAGATTTTGATGACTTTCAGTATGGCAAAAATCTTGAGTTTCAGTAGCAGTTTTTCTCTTTTTGGTACTTGCTGAATTCAACTCAGATTCTGCTTGCCTTTTAGAAATTTGCTCTCTTTCAGCAAGCGGTTCTATGGGCAGTGGCTCATCAACAGCAGGAGGGGTTTGGTTTCTTTTTCTGGTACTTTTCTTTTCCCCCTTAGACATGGATTGCAACATCGGAGTGATGTGCAGAGAATAGAACTCATTGCAATTTTCAGCAAGAGTGCTTAAGCTGTTATACTTCATGATGATTTGTTGCTGATCAGAAGTCATTTTTGACAACACTTTTTGAATACTCATCATGTTTTCTTCATGTCGTTTTTCTGTTGCGGCCTTATCATCCATGAAAGTTTGAGCCTTCACGAGAGCGGTCTTTGCTAGCTTGAGTGCTTGACTTACATCTTCTTCATAGCTCTTGTGATAAAGACTGATGTCTTTCTGAGCTATTGTCAGAGTAGTAGTGCGTCTGCACTGTAACCAAAAATTTTCCAAAATCAAGCGGGCTCTCAGCAAGCAATGCCTCATCTTCTGCTTTGCAGGCATCATGGACTTTCTTTAGTGCCAAAATTCTAGGAGTAAACTCCTCAACTCTTGGGAACGGCACTAGATTTGGTGTCAAGGAATGAACTTTTAGTTCTGAAGCAAACTGATCATCCTTTAGCAGCAATTCTCCTCTTAGATCATCATCTATATCATTTATGTAGTCAGGAGGAGGAATTTGAACCACTTTTGGGTCTCTTCTGGATTGTTCATCCTCATTTCTGATAAGTCGTCGTCATCCTCAGATTCATCAAGGTCAGCAACCTTGGAACCTAAGTCAGCAGCTTCACTTCCTTTTGGTTGAGTGGTTGCTGATGGCAACACTTCAGACTCAACAATTGGAGTTTCACCAGTAGTTAGTTTTAATTGAGTAGTTGCTGAGGGCAACGTTTGAGACTCAATGACTGGAGTTTCGCCAGTAGTTAGTTTTAATTGAGTTTGAGACTCAATTACTGGAGTTTCGCCAGTAGTAAATGGAAGGGAGGGGACTTCCTATGGTCTTACTCCTGAAGATTGACCAATTTCTAGATCCTGCGTATGCCTTGCATGGATCAAGAGACTATTCTGTAGAGCGCGTTGGTAATCTTCATCCTGTTCATCATCATCATCAAGGTTTTCATCAGTAACCTTGGCATCAGAAATTGGACTCTTGCCATTTTTCAAGGCAGCCCTTTTTCTGGCATATTCCTCTTCAGTATCAGCACCTTGTACAGGTGCTTGATTTTCAGCAGCAGTAGGAGCGGGTTGAGATTCATGCTGAGGTTGTGGTTGTTCAGCTTGCTGATTTTCTTGTTGAACATTTTCAGCAATTGTCAACTTTAAACCTCCAGCATCAGGACTGGGACCTTGATTGTCATCTTCATCGTCTTTCTTGTCCTTGGAATCTTTCCCTTCATCATCACTTGGATCAGTGGGAATGTTCTCATCTTCTTCCTCTTCATCATCATCGGTTAGAATTACTAACTCGAGGTGCTTGTACAAAGCAACACTCGTCACTTCCTCTTCCTCATTTATTTTGTGGGGATCAGCCACCACAGGTACAAATGAACCTTTGAGCATCACAGCTTGTTCAGCTGGAGAGGCACTCTTGCATTTGGCCTTCATATTCTCTCTGATTTGAGCAATCAGATTCGAGCTCATTTGATGAGAATATGTCACTTCTTCAGGGAGGATGGAGTGAACGAATGTTTCGAGCATTAGCAGAGAAGATCTCTTTTTCTCGTTTGAAAGATGAAGATGGAGATCAGAGAAATCCATTCGCCTGTATCTTTGTCAGTTCTTGACGGACTTAGCAACTCTTGACAAAGTGGATCTTTTGAAGTTCAAGTACAGTTCCTCAGAACTTACTTGTTGATCTTCAGCGATGATTACCACTTCAGTGGTCTCCTTTTGAGCCTGAAAAAGAACGTTATTTAGATCAGGATTGGTTTGGAAAATTGTTTTAGAGTTCAAAGCTGAAACATGAATTACCTGCTGAGATTCAGCAAGCTCATGTTGTACAATTTCCATTCATTGAGGAGCTTGAATAGCATCCTCCATTTGTTCATCCTGAAATAAATTTGAGTTAGATACAAGTACTAAGCTGTCAAACTTAGTTTTATTACCAAAAACATTAACTACCTGCTGAGCAGGGACTGTTGGTTCTGGTGCAGAGGCTTCAGCAACCATCTGACTTGCATCTTGAGAAGTCTGTAGAGATAACATAATATTAGCAAAAGAATAAGTTTCAGAATTTGAAGTTTTACTGATGGTTGGATTAACTACCTGCTGAAGAAGGACAGGTTGTGGCTCAGTCCTTTCAGCATTAACAGTTTCTTCAGCTTCTTGGACTGTTTCTTCAGCATACTTCTTGTCTTGCTCTGTTTGAGAAAGCTGTGCGGTTTCAGCAATCTCCCTTGTCTCTGAAATGACAAGTTGAGCAAAAGCATCTTGACCTTTAAGCTCACTGCTTGTCATGAAGACATCAATGGATTTGTTGGATGATTCTTCATCTCCAACTCCATTTGTTGGCTTATAGCTTCCATTACAAGCTGGACTTTGTCGATTGATGTCTTGGGTGAACTTGGGCCAGTATTCTCAGCATCACGAGATGCGTCGTTGAATAGTGCTTCTTGTGTTTCAGCAACTTCTGGAACTTGAACCATTGCTGTCTCAGCAACTGGTCCTTTTGCAAGCAGGGTTTCAGCAACTTGATGAATTGCTTGTTCAACAACCATCTTTTCAGCAGCATCAGCAAGTGCCGCCTTTTGCAGATCAGCACCAATATCACTTGCTGGTTCCATAGTTTGATCATCTAAATTATCTACAATGTAGATATCTGGGACTTGAACAGGAATTTCATTTCCACTGCCTTGTGGTCTGTTCTCTGTAGATGGATCAACGTTGAGTCGATCATCTACTGGCAAATGCGTTTCAGCATTTGTATGGGAATTGTCTGAGAGGTCTTGGACAACAGGAACTGACTTGCGAGCCAGTGTTTTCTTCCTTGTGTTGCCTGTCCTTTTCCTCTTTGGTACGAGATTTGCTGATGACGCTGCAGTCTGAGTGTCATCATCAGCTTTCCTTTTTTTCTTGTTAGATTTCCCAGCAGGTACGTAAGTAGTTGCATTTTCAGCAACGGCTGTTGTACACTTACCTTGTTGATCATCTACAGCAGTTTCATTTTTGTCACCACCATCAACAACAGTTTCATCTCTAAGTTGCTGAGTGGTGACATCTGCAGCTGTTGTATACCTTTCTTGCTGGCTTGTGCTGACAACATTTGCAGCTGTTGTCTTTTTAGATTTTTCAAGTTTCTTGCCAGCAGTCTTTGGTACATTCTGCTTGTAGAAAGATCTTCCCACATTGCATACGAATTTCTCGATTGGCAATGGGTTTCTCAGCTGAATCTTGAAATTTTCAAGGATGTAGCATATCTTTATTCCATACATAACTGGAAAGGAAGGTGAGACCTTGTTGTCTTCTACCTTTACCTTGAACTTAGTAACACAATCAACAACCCTGTTGAAAATGTACTTAGCCCAGTTAAGTTCCGTTTTATTTTCAGGGATATGCATCAGCAACGGCCATCTTCTTAGGCCTACTTGGTCAATTCCTCCAACTTGGGAGTCAAGAACTTTTATTAGTAGCAAAGCCACTAGACCAAGTGAATGGCAGAGATGCTTCCTCTTAACGTGCTTTGTCCAAGTCACGGGAGCAATCTCTCCTTTCTTCATTTTCTCATTTCTGACGTCACTGTAGAAAGCTTCAATTTCTTCGTCAGTGGCAGTGACGTCATCTTCAGTTCCAGTGGTTGGAATCTGAAAGATTTCCGCTAAATCAGTCCATTTCAGGACGATTTGCGTGTTCTGAACTGTAGTAAAGATCACTTTTTCAGTGACTCCTTTACTATCAGTAAGGGACTGGATTTCTGCATTGTTGTAGAATTCCATAGTATCAATCATGCTCACTTGCTTAGTGCGAGCAGATATAAAGTGCATGAGGCCTTGCTGCTTGATAAACTCAAGCGCCTCTTCATTCTCGTCATCGAGTTCTTGTTCATAAAAGTACCTAATATACTTTTCCTTTGCAAAACCTCCCCATTGCATCAACATCTCACACTTTGCAGTGTCAAGATATGACGGAGGCATAGGTTTTTCCGATATCCTATCGTTTTTCAACACAAATTTCATTGTGTTTGTTGCCGGAGTAGTCACCGGAGCAGTGCGTGTCTCAGCACTGTCAACCTTAGATGACTTTGAGGACTTAGAAGACTGTCTCTTTGGTGCCATTTCTTTTATAGAGAAGAAATTGTACGAAAAATATAGTTTGCTTTTTTACCGGAGGTACAGTAGATTCAGGCTAAAATTTGCAGAGAAAGGAAATGTGAGTTAAATAATTTTGTCATTTCTCTAACTCCTTCTTTATATAGTGTCTCTGATGTGTGAGAAACTCAATCGATTTGAGCTCTCAGCAAGGGTAAAACAGAGAAACACAGGCGTTAGTGGAGCCTTTACATTAAATGCGTAGTGGCCCACTACCTTGAAACCGTCAGAGCACTCTCTCTCTTTGTTTTATTAACCGTTAGATTAGTAAATCCTTTTAATCAATGGCCACGATTGAATTTCATGTCATGATTATTACGAGTTTATCTATGCCCGATTAACGTCACAAATTGATTTTACCGAGTTTTAAGGGATTAGATTGCTTGCTGAAATAGACAAGAATCGTTTCAGTGAGTTTGCATCAATAGCCTAGATACTTGCTGAAAGTTCCCCCTTTCTCAGATATCTCATATTTTCTTAAGTTTAAAAGATATTTCTGATTTCCCGTATCAGTAAATTCTTTTGTACTTGAGATATCCTTTGGTAAAATCTGAGAGATAAGTTTTGCTCTTTTTCTGAGTTCCCGTCTCAGAATATTCCCTTGATACTTGAATACCTGTTTCAGTATCTTTGATTGTCTGAATGCTTGTTTCAGCAATCCTTAAGGTTTTTCCCTTACTGAGTGCCTGTCTCAGCAAGTGATCAAGTTTCGTAACAAATACCCGTTTTGAAGGAATTACTTGCTGAATGCCTGTTTCAGCAAACATGTAGTGACTTATCATTTCTTAGGAGAGATTAGTAGACGGAGCTTTTAAGTAAGAATACTTTGGCTTGCTGAATACCTGTTTCAGCATTCTGCCAAATGTATCCTTTATTGAGGTAGTTCAATCAATCCAAGGTTATACCTTAGCATTGCGAACCTATTATCTGGTAAGGGGCTTTGTAAAGATGTCAGCAAGGTGATCATCAGTGCCTACTTTCACAACCTCAATATCTCCTCTTTCTACATGATCTCTAATGAAATGGTGTCTAATATCAATGAGCTTCCTATACTTGTGTTCTTCAACACTTTTATCTTCTGTAGTATAGCCCAATTTGGTACCAACACTCATAGGGATCTTTTCAGGTTTCTCATCCTCTTTGATCCTAAACTTTATGAGCATTTCTTTCGCATACTTTGCTTGATTTATGAGTATTCCATCTTTGAGTTGCTTGACTTGCAATCCTAGGAAGTAATTCAATTTACCCATCATACTCATTTCAAACTTGTTCGTCATGAGTTTGGCAAAATCATCACAAAGTTGCTTGTCCTTAGATCCAAAAATTATGTCATCCACATAAATTTGAACTAAGAGTATTTTACCATCATGGTTCATGGTAAATAAGGTTTTGTCAACTTCACTTTTCTTGCATTGCCTTTATCCATTCAGAATGATTTAAAGCTTTTTCTATGGTTTTAGGTTCAATTTCTGAAACAAAGCAAGAGAACAATGATTCTACTTCTACGACAGTTGCTTCTTCAGCAAGTCCATGAGTATCTTTGGATCTAGTCACTTGGCGTTTATTAATATCACCAATCATATCCGTAGAGGGATGATCTCTAATCCATTTATTAACAGGTTTTCTGCTTGTTGGATCAGGATATGTTTGCTCATCAGCATGTGACTCTTCAGTATGTACTTGTTCAGTACTACTGGGAATTTGTGTCTCTGCTGAGATTTGTTCATCAGCAACTACTTGTTCAGCATTGCTTGATTGAGGTAGTTCATCAGCAGGCACTGGAGATTGCGTAATTTCAGCAACTTCCGGAGCAACCGCGTCTTTTGCTGGAAATTCTTTGTCGTGAACTATATTTATCTTGTCATGACTAGGGGGGGAGAGTCATTGTCAGAATCATCATTTAGTTCAATTGACTTGATTTGCCTAGCATTAGATTCAGTTCTTTGCTCATGTATGATTAACTTTTTCATACATTCTGATATTACTTCTTCAGCAGGCACTCCTTGTGACTTTTCGTAGAATACAACATGCACTGATTCTTCGATCTTTTGTGCCTTTTTGTTGTAAACTCTATAAGCTTTACTATGCAAGGAGTAACCGAGAAATATCGCTTCGTCTGCCTTTGGTTGAAATGTTCTTATGTATTCTCTACCATTGTTAAGAACGAAACACTTGCCACCAAATACTCTTAGATGAGTGATCTTAGGAGGTCTTCTAACAAACAATTCATAAGGAGTTTTGTTGTATTCCTTAGTAATCAAACATCTGTTTTGAGTATAACAGGCGGTATTAATCGCTTCAACCCAGTAAGCCTCACTTATTTCAGTGTCAGCAAGCATTGTTCTTGCGGCTTCTTTCAGGGTACGATTCTTCCGTTCAGCAACACCGTTTTGTTGTGGTGTTCTTACTGAGGATAACTGATGTTGTATTCCTTTTGAGGTACAATATTCAGTTATGTACTGGTTTACAAACTCAGTGCCATGGTCTGTCCTTATGACTTTTACCTTGTCATTTTTCATGACTTCAAGCTTATTCAGCAAGTTAGGTATTTCAGTCTTGGTTTCAGATTTGTGCTTGATGAATACTACCCATGTGAATCTTGAATAGTCATCTACCACGACTAGACCATAATTCTTACCAGCATATCTTGTTGAAGAAGATTCAAACAAGTCCATGTGCAAGAGTTGTAAAGGTTTTGTAGTTGACGGTACTGCCGTGTTCTTGAATGAAGATTTGGTTTGCTTTCCTTGCTGACATGCATTGCAAACACCATCCTTCTTAAAAGTAACCTTAGGTAATCCAACTATAAGTGCCTTTTTAGACAGCTTATTCAGCGTCTTGAAGTTTAGATGACTTGTTCGTTTATGCCATAACCATGCTTTTTCAGCAAGGCAATCGTGATCTGAGACAAGGCATTTTTCAATGATTGCTGAAGACCAATCTACGGTGTACAAGCCTCCTGATCTTCTTGCAATCATAATTACCTTTTTAGTCTCGAAATCTATAAGTTTACATTCATCACTTTTGATTTTGATGAAGTATCCTTTGTCAGCAAACTGACTCATGCTGAAAAGGTTGAACTTAAGATTTTTGACATAAAGAACTCCAGTAATGGTTATGCATCCTAACTTCACGTCACCATAGACTTTTGTAGAACCAGAGCCTCCACCAGCAAACCTTATTGTTGGACCTTTAGACCACCGTCTATAGTTTATAAGGTTATTCTTGTTGCCCGCCATGTGCTTTCCACAACCACTATCAAAGTGCCAGATTGCATCGTTTGTCTCCGTGGCTGAAGTCTGCACAATCAAGAGCAAACAAGTTAATTATCCAATAATGGATGTCCATTAACATGTTCAAGAATGCGTCCAGTGGAAACCCAAGTCTTAAGTTTTTCAACTTTGACTTGTTTTCTACTTGCTGAGGAACTAGGAGGTTTTGAGCTGAAAGACTTTTGATTCGTGCTGATCAAATCCACTTTTTGATGTGGTGTCTTGCTCGGTTGACCTTTTTGCTGGACATACTTTTCAGTAAGTTCTTTTCTAGCAAGGTTCTTTCTAGATCTAGGATTAAGAGTCTTTTCAGAACTCTTAGGCTTGATTTTCTTCATCTCTTTGAAGTATCTTTGCTGACTTTGCTTATACTCGTGAAAAACTTGACTTTTCCTGGTTTTGAATCCGAGTCCACTTTTCGGAGAATGCTGAGCAACCTTACTTGATTCAGGTTTGTCAGCAAAGGTCTTCTGATTACTTTTAGTAATCTTGCCTTTTGACTTAACAACTTGCTTTTCAGCAACTTGTTTGGCGGGATGCTTCACAACATCCTTCTTCTTTCCAGTTTGCTTCTCAGCAATCTGTTTTACTTTTAAAGTCTTGTTACTTTGAGTAGCAACAGCAGGCTTTATGGTCATAGGTACTTGATTGCATATTTCAGCAACCTTAGATTGACCAAACTGATAGAGTTCTGGTAGACCACTATCAGCAGCACGTACAAAGGAGATCGGTGATTTATCTTTACTCAAGATTTCTACATCATCACCTTCATACGTTGCACCTAAACCTTCTTTATGAGATGGATCTCTCAAGTAAGAGTTTAGTTTAGTCAGCGTATTACTTGCGTCCACATAAGATTTGAAATTGATTTTCATCTTTTTCATCTCTTGGATTTCAGCAAGTAACTTTAGAATTGAGGACTGATATTCTTCCAATTCTAATGCCATTTGAGAATTCTTCTCTGTAGCTTCAGCTATTAACTTCTTAAGACGCCTTATTTTAGCATCCTTTTCTTCTGTCTCTTCCTTCAGCAAGACATACCTTTCAGTAGTCTGCTTGGTCAGAGTTTCAGCAATCTGTAGTTTCTCTTGCTGTCTGCTCAGAGTTTTCTCAAATCTTTCGATTTCTCCTTGAATCTTGTCAAGGTCAATCTCGTCTTCACTTTCTGAGTCTGAGTCAGAGGTAGGGTTGTTTACCTGACCGGCCATGAGGCAGAACTCGTAGTTTGACACATCTGGATAAGCTTCCATAGCTATTCCACAAACTTCTTTGCCAATCTCCACGTCTAGAGTGGCTTCTTCATCGTCAGTGTCTGAACTTTCATCCTCACTGTCTTCGGAGCTAGTATCAATACACAATGCATCGATTTTTGCTTGAAGCTTCTTCTTTTCTTCAGCAATACAAGCTCTTTTGAACTTCTTCTTCTGTTCAGCAGATTTGCCTTTCAGCAAAGGGCAATTAGCTTTGAAGTGTCCAGGCTTTTTGCAGTAAAAACATAGATCATTTCCAACTGCTGGTTCTTCTGATGAAGTAGCTTGCTGAGTTGTGAATCTGAAATCCAAGTCTTCTAGTGACTCATTTGTACCTTGCTTAAAGTTTTGAATCTTTAATTTAAGTACTTCAAGTTTGTTTTCCTTGGTTTTGTCAGATCCAGCACAAATATCTGGAACCATTTTCCAAGCTTCCTTAGCAGTCTCCGCACCCCACAGTTTGCACTGTATGGTATCTGGAGTTGATTGAATGACGATGTTTCTTGCTTGGCCATCAAGACGGAATCTCTTAGCTTCGTCAGAAGTCCATTCCTCTCTTGGTTTTGGCACGACAGTATCCGATGGTTCGCCTAAGATAGTTTCCTTTCCAGCTTCAGTGGTCTTGTGAGGGAAACTTCTTTCAACCTTAGTGATCTTGATTGGTTCATCATTAATGACAGTAACCATCTCATCACTAATGGCCTCAAGATGTAGCATCATGTTGTTTCGCCATTTTTCGTAATTTTCCAGCTTCAGCAAGGGAGCATCTCCTAAAGACATCCTGTCAGCAAAGCACTACCAAACTGATCAAGTGAGAGTGATTTACGGAAAGCACCTACCAAACTGATCAAGGGGATCTGGGTTCAGTGCTGAAGGTTAAAGAACCTCCGGCTCTGATACCACTAGTTGGTCCCTTTAAACAACAAGAAAAAACTAGAGGGGGGGGTGAATAGTCTTTTCAAACTTTCGTCGTTTAAAACTTTCTCAACAAGTGCTTATTACTTTTCAGTAATGAGTTTGCTGATACTTAACTTTCTCAGCAAGCGCAAGTTACTCTGAAGTAACTAGGTTTGCTGATACTTAAAATCAGAGAACGGAAGTCTTTGATACAATAAGTGCTCTTTTAGTAAATGAAGGTTTCAGCAAGTGATGTGAGTGACTGTGTACAGATAGATATGATTTGCTGAAAACTAAATACAGTAAGTAAATCACACAAACACTTTTATAGTGGTATCTGAGAGTGGCGTAATCTCTCAACTAATCCACTTTGTCATTTCTAGGACTGAATCCACTAAGATATGATTGAGGTTCCTTACAACACCTATCTAGAGCGATTCAAACAGAAATCAAAGCACACTTGCTTCGTCTCCAACCTAATCTAGAGAACGCAACCTTGTTCTCCACCAAACTTGGTACTTTTAATCAACAAAACTATACTCGATTAAGTTCCCCCAGAATATCACGCCTGAAAGGGTGTATTTTAAGTTAGAGAGGTTTGGGATGAGATAGCTTGATTATAACTTATTCAGTTACAACAAGTTATCTAAGAAACAGAACTTTGAATACTTTGCAGTAAACTAGTTTGAATGTTTCTGGTGTCAAGACTTGTTCTTGTTCGAAAGAAAGAAAGAACACTTAACTAATTTCTTAGCCGTGTAAGTTCTACTTCTTCACAAGTAGCTTTTTCAAGCTTTAAGTCTTGGAACGGATGAATGGCAGTAAGAGTATTTGAAGGTATGTGAGTTTTAAGCACAAGTGAGTGTTTGATCACGTTGTTGACACACTTCAACTCTTTGCCGGATGAACTTTATTTACAGTGAAAATAAGGAGCCGTTTGAATTTTAAATTCCAAGGCTTTTGTTACTTAAGATGTCACTATCTTGCTTTTGTACTTTCAGCAGCGTCCTTGTTTGTCTTCTAGTCTTCATGTCCTTCGCGTGCATGCTTTGCTTTTAATGCTTATTTGAATAGAACTCAAACAGTAATATTGGAGCGCAAATACAAGTACTTTCAGCAAGAGGTCACATATGTTCCATCAGCAAGTGGTTAGTCTCAGTTTCAGCAAGCACAACCTACTCTGTCTTTCAGATTTTCACTTATGCAATGTTGTTGCTGAAGTTTTCACTTTTTGAGCAACATGTGCCTTTGTAGATACCAGTCTTCAGAAATCTTCTAGTCTTCAGATCTTCGAATTCTTCAAGTCTTCAGATCTTCAAAATTCTTCAAGATTCTGAGCGGTTCTAAATGCTTCAATAGTTTGTTTGTAAAAACAAAGTACATCGTCTTTGCAAATGCTTCAATAGGTTATTTTCTTTTCAGAAAACAAGATACATCATAAGCTTTAAAAACCAACCTATCTAGCACCTATTCTAAGTCTTCAGCAAACGTTCCTCTTTTACAATGTGCTTAAAATTCTAAATTCCTATGGACCTTAAGAGTACTAGTTACTGGACTTTCCTTAATTTAGCATGGTTAATTGCTCATCAAAATTACAAGTTTCCTAACACAAATCCATACTATGCTATACTCCAACGGGGGCTGGTCGCACAACATAATATGACCGGTAGGACTATCCAATTGCGTCACGCAACTCTTGGTTGTTAAATCTAATTTAACCCGATGCTCTACATATTGTACCTATCGAGGTCGCTAGATACAATATGCAGTAAGTTATAACCATAGGCTTACTTTAATCTGACGATCACTGCGAGTCTGTAAGACGAGGTCGCCAATACAAGAAAACGCAATGAAAGTTTAGAATTAAAGCACCCTATGGAAAGCATCTCAGAAATACATACATATATATATTTCTGTACTTATATTGGTTGGGGCTTGTCGCTTGAGGGTTGTTATCAGTCATCTACAAACAAATAAGGGCGCCGCCTACCCATCATGCATGATCGGTCTACACGTAATGGATGCCGCCTATCCATTCTAGTTCTAAACGCGGTCAAGCACATAATGGGTGTCGCCTACCCATACATAAAATATGCGGTCCGACATATAAGAGGGCGCCGCCTACCCTCGCATGCATAGCGGTCGAACGGAAAGTAAAATACTTGGTATTTAAACATGCATTGTCAAACAATAGCATATCGAACAAACAAAACAAGTAGTAGCCTATGTGGATGCCAAATGACTTCATAATTTCATTATGAAAATTATAATCTCATACTTATAATCTCTATGAAATAATTGAAAATTTGGACTAGATTGAAAAATCAAAAATTCTATTGACCAAGTAGCAATTTTCGAAAACCCGAAAGACTTAATTGTAATTTTTGAAACCTTGGAGGTGTTAAATCTAAAATTCAAAAGTAGAAGGACTAATTTGAAATAAACAATAAATTGATAAATTACAAATAAGCCCTTTAACTTTATAGTAATTAAATTTAACCCATCTAGTTAAAAACAATTACAATTAAATCATATTTATATTCCAGATATAAAATTCAATCCTCAAAATGTTCAAAAATTCGATTTTGGGTCCAACCCGAAAAATATATATATATTAAAATATGGGACGGGACTAGTCTCCTACCGTGCCTGCGGCCGCGGGCGCCCGGCGCCTGCGTCACGCAGGCGGCCCGGTCAATATATATAATATTTTAATTATTGTTTTTTGAAAAAATATATAAAAAACAAAACTTTTGAAAATCGAATTAATTATAGAATCAATTGCATCCACATAAACTACAAAAGCATACAATATATATACGTATATACGTAATCAATTAACCCTCGCTCCGATACCACTGTAAGAAAATACGGTCAGAGTTACCCCTAGGGTACACAGCGGAATTTCAAAAAATTTCTTAACATGCAAGTTAATTGATTATGTATATGCCGTATATATTTAAACACGTCAATTAGAAGACTAACCTTACTTCCAAAGCAAGCACAGCTTCCAAGTCTTCGTAATAATCCGGTGAATCTTCTCCTTCGTCGAAGTCGAAGATATCTGCAATACTTTGATTATCTGCAAGACAATAAAAGTTCGTTTCGAGCTCCTAGAACCTCAACCTTGGTATCCACGGATGAACAGCCTATCAAAAAGAATGCTAGGATATTTTTTGTGTGGCCAAGAAGATGGGGCGGCGATTCCTCCGGTAGGTGGCGCGCGCGTGGCTTAGGTGAGGTGGGGGGAGAGCTTTTGTTTTCTCTAAGAAAGGTAGAATAATTCTCTAAGAATTTCATACTTCAGAATACTGAAAAAGCTCTCTAATGACTTACTTATATAGTAGTCAATAGAAGCTTAAAGCATAAGCAATTAGACTTCATAAAGAAATAAGAATCTAATTTTTATCGCACTAGGAACCCAATTTCAAGTCTAGATTCATTCCCAATCAAATTAAAACTCAATCAGGAAAATCTAACTTATCCCTTAGACTTCTAATAGAGGAAGGAGTCGAACTCCTTCCCTACTCAATCTTGCGCGCGCGCGCATCCTAAGGGTGATAGGTGGATCCCGATTTTTGGGACCCACTTATAGTTCTAAGGCAATTCAAACTCCAAGTAGATTTTGCCCATGTGCATACGTTAATTCTAAATTAACATATCCTTTCAAATCAAACCTCTATTATATTTCTAAAATATAATCTTTAATTGTATTTACATAAAATACAATTAATTAGCCAATTCAATAAATAATTCCAAATCAAATCGAGCCACTAAATAATATAATTAATTCCAAATTAATTATAATCCATCAATCACAATTAATTCCAAATTAATTGCGGTTCCATCTTCAAGGATATTCGGATAAGCTGAATCACCACATAGTGTGACCCATAGGGCCTCATTGTATTAAGCAAGTCCTAAACTAGGCAAAATGGAATTCCTAGACGGTTCCATTTGCAATATTAATACATGAGGACGTTTGAGAGGTTTCTCAAAGCAAACCCTTTCGTTGTGAAGTCTGTTGCGCTCAACACGGTGATGGTAACGTCCCTTCATCTGACTGACTCGAATGCATCTAGGATCGATGAAGTGTCTATCCCAATAATATATCCACGGGCTTCTTCAGTGAGTTGCATGGTGAATTCAATATCAATTATGACCATCATCATAATATTGATACGCTGGCCAACGGTTTTACCAATCACAACTATGAACGACTATGAGCAGTGCTCTCCTGTGCTACACATGAGAGATGAATCCTTCACAGAATCACTTATCATCCCCATTTGTATGTAGCCATAATCCTGAATCGTGTCTTAGGTCAACGACTTATTCAGAGCTGACATCGACGGGTCCACCAAGGATATGGGACAACAAACGTAATGATAAAGTCCTGTAAGTCCAAAGGACGACTGGCATCACTTCGAAAACTTACCGGTTCCAATAGACACTTCGGTGTAGAGTATACTTGATGGGAGTGTCCGGTGGGTATTTCCATTGTTCGGTAATCGCCCATCGAACAACTATGCGCAGTTATGGGGACGTTTCTTGATTGTCCAACAATACGTTCCGTGGCCGTGGGATCGGCTCACACTTGCTCCAACAAGTATAACCTCCACGCATACTAGTCTCAGCTGGTTCATTCAGACCCCTACATCCGAGATGAACCTCGACTAGGGAGAGTTTGGGATAGATGATAACTCACATAGCTCCCACTATCTGTGTGATCGGTCATCTATCCGAGGGGGCATGTTTAATATCAATACAGACAAGAATAGAGATATGACATGCTGCATGCCTAGTGTAATATAAATATGAAAGCGATACTCAATAGTCAAACAACAAACATATATTATATTATGTTGACCTGTGTAATAGTACATATATGCCCTTTGTAAGGGCTGCATGCCCTTAATAAAGACTGTCTCTAGGACATATACACTATCACTTTTAGGATCCTCTTCGACCTACGGAGCTCGACTGGTTCTTGCGTTTCTGGTGCTTTTCTTTTCTGGCTTCGTGTAACACGAACATTATCAGTGGGCACTGATGCAGCTAGTCGCGCGCCGCAACCCTGTTCCCTAGCGGGAGGCTGCTCTTGTGCAACTTGTTGCACAGGTTGATTGAGAACAATTTCTATTTGTGTGGTTTCAACTGTTGATCTAATCACAGGACTCCCACTGACTATGACATGCCTAGCAAGTGTCATATCATTACCCTTGTCTGCTTCGAAAGCTCCCACTGAACTTGATCCAAATCAGAAGATTTAGAGAACTCATGTTCGTGCGTGTCAAAGTCTTGAATTTCTTCAAGTTCTATCATATCATCTAACCTCTCTTCTTCAAGGTATTCTGCTTGTAAAAACTTGACGTTTCTAGATACTATCACTTTGTGATCTTCAGCATGATAGAATTCATAGCCTCTCGTCTGACGAGGATAGCCTATGAAATATACTTTGACACCCTTGGCATGTAACTTATCAGTGAGCAACAGTTTGACTATCGCAGGACAGCCCCAAGGTCTAAGATAGCCCAGTGAGGGCTTCTTTCCTTTCCATAACTCATAAGAAGTTTTCTCCACTGATTTAGATGGTACACGGTTCAGAATGTAGATTGCAGTTTGTAGCGCATATCCCCATAGATATTTTGGAAGAGTCGAGAATCCAATCATTGATCTCACCATGTCTAACAGGGTTCGATTCCTTCTCTCAGACACACCATTTAATTGTGGTGTTCCAGGAGGGGTCCATTTCGATTGAATTCCATTTTCCTTCAAGTAGACGATAAATTCTTCACTAAGGTATTCACCTCCTCGATCTGATCGAAGAGTGACTATCCTTAGGTTCAATTCATTCTCGACCTCATTCCTAAACTCCTTGAATTTCCCAAAGGTCTCGGATTTATTCTTCATGAGATAAATATATCCATACCTTGAGAAATCGTCAGTAAAGGTAACGAAGTACGGATAACCTCCACGTGCTTGGACTTTAAAAGGCCCACATACATCGGTATGTATGAGCTCTAAGCAGCGAGTGGCACGAACACCTTGTCCAACAAAAGGTTTGTTCGTCATCTTACCCTTAACACATGATTCGCATGTACCATATGATTCAAAATCAAATGGTTCTAAGTAGTTCAACTTCCTTAGTCTTTGAATCCGTGTTTCATTGATATGGCCTAGCCGACAATGCCATAGATAAGATGGATTGTTCTTCCTACTTGAAGACGGTTGTTTGTTATGTATTTGAAATAAAGGTAGACTACTTTGTAAAATATATAAACCATTCACTAAGCGAGCCTTCCATAATACTGGCCATTTAATGAAAACTAACAAGTATTATTAGCAAATCGAAAGTAAAAACCCAAATTGTCCAACAATGGAATGGAAATAATATTTCTGACAATGGATGGAACAAAATAAACGTTATCAAGTTCTAAACATTGTCTTGAAGTTAAATCTATCTTGCAGCGTCCAACGCGTTTGGCTTCAACCGGATTGTTGTTCTCAACATGCAAGTCGATTTCACCTTGCTTGACTAGCCTGTGATCAATTAGCCCCTGCACATTATTACAAATGTATGAGCCACAGGCTGTATCTAATACCCAACCATTGGAGTCAAAAGTAGTCATGTTCATTTCAATAACAAACATACCTGATCTAGAAGCCGGCGGCTTCTTAGCTTGATCTTCCCTCAGCTTAGGGCAATCTTTCTTCCAGTGGCCCTTGAGTTTGCAATAGAGACAAATCTTGATCCTAAGTCGAAACTTAGCTATATTACGATTGCGCCCATTCTTTCCACCCTTGTTCCTTTTGGGTCTACGATTGACCCTTAGGAACTCGTTGGCAATGGGTCTCTCAGCAATCAACTCTGTTGCTACCCCGACATTGGGATTCTGAATAGATTGCAACAATCTTTGCACGATCAAGATAATGGAAGCCTTAGCTTCTAGCTCCAAGCCATATCCAACAAGTTGTAAGAGAAAGTCAATCAATGTCTTGACTTGTTCAGGCGACAGCTGTTCTGTCCCAAGTCTTTGGATAAGCATGATCTTGATAGCTTCGAACCCTTCACACATCCTTGGAGTATCCAAGAATGAGGAGAGATATCTCACAATCTCTTATGGTTCCTTGTCTCGACATGGTCCAACCATATTGTCAGACATAGCATTCAGCAACAAATTCTTTACAAACTTGGCCCTTTCCACTGACATTTCATAATAGCAATCATAGGTTGCCGTAGTGAATTCAGTGGGAGGTGGAGGGATAGGTTCGTCCAAGACGTACTCAACCTCGTTGAACAATAGCACCTTTCGTACCTCATGGATCCAATCAACGTAGTTTGGTCCTGTTAGTTTTTGCAACTCCAAGTTGGCAATAAGCTCGGAGGACGGTATAGCCATTTCTATTTTCCTAAGGAGAAATAATATAGAACGAAAATAATAAATCAACCATTGAAATACTATTTCTAAATACACAGTCAACATAACTAAACAACAAGGTCCTTTCTCTGTTTAGCTCCCACTATTTTCACATATGCTTGCCCCCAAAACAAACATACGGGTAATGTCCAACAAGTTACCGTAGTGGCCATGATCCAAATACATACTATGCTATACTCCAACGGGGGCTGGTCGCATAGCATAATATGACCGGTAGGACTATCCAATTGCGTCACGCAACTCTTGGGTGTTAAATCTAATTTAACCCGATGCTCTACATATTGTACCTATCGAGGTCGCTAGATACAATATGCAGTAAGTTATAACCATAGACTTACTCTAATCTGACGATCACTGCGAGTCTGCAAGACGAGGTCGCCAATACAGGGAAACGCAATGAAAGTTCAGAATTAAAGCACCCCATGGAAAGCATCTCAAAAATACATACATATACATATTTCTGCACTTATATTGGTTGGGGCTTGTAGCTTGAGGGTTGTTATCAGTCATCTACAAACAAATAAGGGCGTCGCCTACCCATCATGCATGAGCGGTCTACACGTAATGGATGCCGCCTATCCATTCTAGTTCTAAACGCGGTCAAGCACATAATGGGCGCCGCCTACCCATACATAAAATATGCGGTCCGACAAATAAGAGGGCGCCGCCTACCCTCGCATGAATAGCGGTCGAACGGAAAGTAAAATACGTGGTATTTAAACATGCATTGTCAAACAATAGCATATTGAGCATACAAACAAATAGTAGCCTATGAGGATGCCAAATGACTTCATAATTTCATTATGAAAATTATAATCCCATACTTATAATCTCTATGAAAAAATTTGAAAATTTGGACTAGATTGAAGAATCGAAAATTGTATTGACCAGATAGCAATTTTCAAAAACACGAAGGACTCAATTGTAATTTTTGAAACGTTGGAGGTGTCAAATTTAAAATTCAAAAGTAGAAGCACTTATTTGTAATAAACAATAAATTGATAAATCACAAATAAGCCCCTTAACCTTTTACTAATTAAATTTAACCCCTCTAGTTAACAATAATTTCAATTAAATCATATTTATATTCCAAATATAAAATTCAATCCTCAAAATTTTCAAAATTCAATTTTGGGTTCAACCCGAAAAATATATATATATATTAAAATACGGGAACGGGACCGAGTCCCGTCCCCTAGGTTGCCTGCGTCCGCAGGCGCAGGCGCCAGCGGCACGCAGGCGCCGGACACATATATATATAATTTTTTATTTTTTTTGAAAATTATAAATTCCAAATTTATATAAAAAAACTTTGAAAAATCGAATTAATCATAGAATCAATTGCATCCACATAAACTACAAAATCATATAACATATATACGTATATGCATAATCAACTAACCTGGCTCTGATACCACTGTAAGAAAATACGGTCAGAGTTACCACTAGGGTACGCAGCGGAATTTTAAAAAATTTCTTAACATGGAGGTTAATTGATCATGTATATAGCATATATATATTAAACACGTCAATTAGAAGACTTACAATACTCCAAAAGCAAGCACAGGTACCAAGTCTTCGTAATAATCCGGTGAATCTTCTCCTTCGTCGAAGTCGAAGATATCTGCAATACTTTGATTATCTGCAAGACAATAAAAGTTAGTTTCCAGCTCCTTGAACCTCAACCTTGGTATCCACGGATGAACAGCATATCGGAAGAATGCTAGGATATTCTTTGTGTGGCCAAGAAGATGGGGCGGCGATTTTCCTCCGGTGAGGGGTGGCGCGCGCGTGGCTTGGTATGAGCTAGGGGAAAGCTTTTATTTTCTCTAAGAAAACTGGTAGAAAGAATGATCTAAAATCTGTATGTTCAATCAACCATGTAAAAGCTCTCTAATAGTCTACTATATATATAGTAGTCAATAGAAGCCTAATGAATAATCAATTAGACTTCATAAAGTAATAAGAATCTAATTCTTATCGCACTAGGAAACCAATTCAAGTCTAGATTCATTCCCAACCAAGTTAGAACTCAATCAGAAAAATCTAACTTATCCCTTGACTTCTAATAGAGGAAGGAGTCGAACTCCTTCCCCTACTCAAGCTGCGTGCGCGCGCGAGTCCTAGGGAGGTTAGGTGGGTCCCGATTTTGGGACCCACTTATAATTCTAAGACAATTCAAACTCCAAGTAGATTTTGCCCATGTGCATATATTAATTCTAAATTAACATATGCTTTCAAATCAAACCTCTATTATATTTCTAAAATATAACCTTTAATTGTATTTACATAAAATACAATTAATCAGCCAATTCAATTAATAATTCCAAAGCATTAATTGAGCCACAAATTATTATAATTAATTCCAAATCAATTATAATCCATCAATCATAATTAATTCTAAATTAATTGCGATTCCATCTTCAAGGATATTCGGATAAGCTGAATCACCACATAGTGTGACCCATAGGGCCTCATTGTATTAAGAAAGTCCTAGACTAGGCAAAATGGAATTCCTAGACGGTTCCATTTGTAATATTAATACATGAGGACGTTTGAGAGGTTTCTCAAAGCAAACCCTTTTGTTGTGAAGTCTGTTGCGCTCAACGCGGCGATGGTAACGTCCCTTCATCTGACTGACTCGAATGCATCTAGGATCGATGAAGTGTCTATCCCAATAATACATCTACGGGCGTCTTCAGTGAGTTGCATGCTGAATCCAATATTTATTATGACTATCATAATAATATTGATACGCTGGCCAGCGGTTTTACCAATCCCAACTATGAACGACTATGAGCAGTACTCTCCTGTGCTACACATGAGAGATGAATCCTTCAGAGAATCACTTATCATCCCCATTTGTATGTAGCCATAATCCTGGATCGTGTCTTGGGTCAACTGCTTATTCAGAGCTGACATCGACGGGTCCACCAAGGATATGGGGCAACAAATGTGATGATAAAGTCCTGTAAGTCCAAAGGACGACTGGCATCACTTCGACAACTTACCGGTTCCCATAGACACTTCGGTGCAGAGTATACATCGATGGGAGTGTCCGGTGAATACTTCCATTGTTCGGTAATCACCCTTCGAACAACTATGCGTAGTTATGGGAACATTTCTTGATTGTCCAACAATCCGTTCCGTGGTCGTGGGATCGGCTCACACTTGCTCTAACAAGTATAACCTCCACGCATACTAGTCTCAGCTGGTTCATTCAGACCCCTACATCCGAGATGAACCTCGACTAGGGAGAGTTTGGGATAGATGATAACTCACATAGCTCCCACTATCTGTGTGATTGGTCATCTATCCGAGGGGACATGTTTAATATCAATACAGACAGGAATAGAGATATGACATGTTGTATGCCTGGTGTAATATAAATATGAAAGCGATACTCAATAGTCAAACAACAAACATATATTATATTACGTTGACCTGTGTAATAGTACATACATGCCCTTAATAAAGGCTGCATGCCCTTAATAAAGACTGTCTCTAGGACATATACACTATCAATCTTCACCTTCATCTGTCCAATGAGAAAAAGAGAATCTCTTTACTCAGACTCGAGAAATTTGTACACTCAATACTTCCAGAAGAGCTTACATATTCTCAGCTAATGAGCTCATGTCTGATTGCTCTAATCAGAGAAAATATGAAAGCAAAATTCAAGAGTGCCTCTCCAGCTGAACAAGTTGTGATGCTCAAGGGTTCCTTTGTACCCGTGGTGGATGATCCCCACAAAATCAATGAAGAAGAGGAAGTTACAAGTGCTGCTATGTACAAACATCTCGAGTTAGTCATACTAACGGACGATGATGAAGAAGAAGAGGATGAAATATCCCAAAAGATAACAGTGATGATGATGAAGGAAAAGGTTCTAAGGACAACAAGGACGATGATGATGATAATCAAGGTCCTAGTCCTGATGCTGGTGGAGTTAAACTAACAGTTGCTGAAACTGAAAATCAAAACACTGAGAATCAGCAAGCTAACCAAACTCACAGTCAGCATCAAGAATCCACTCCTGCTCCTGCTGAGACAAGTACCAAGCAACTGAACAAGTTGCTGAAACTGAAGAAGAGTACGCCAGAAAGCGTGCTGAAATGCACTTAGGCAAAGCTAAGCTTTCTGATGCCGAGTTAGCATTACTCGAAGCCAAGGTCACTGATCCAAACCTTGAAGATGAAGAAATGGATGAAGATTATCAAAGAGCACTTCAAAATAGTCTATAGATTCATGCTAGACATACGCAGAATCTAGACATTGCTCAATCTTCAGGAGTGAACAACACGGAAGTCTCCTCCCTTCCACTTACTACTGGTGAAACCCCAGTTGCTGAGTCAAAAGAGTTTCCCTCAGCAACCACTCAACCACAAGTGTCTGAAGCTAAAGATTTGGGAACCAAGGTTTCTGGCCTTGACGAATCTGATGACGAAGAAGATCTCTCTAATTTCTCAGCAAATGAAGAAGAAAGAACAAAGAAAATTGAACCCAAAGAGGTTGAAATTCCTCCTCCATCTCTGTTGGTCCCTTTAAACAACAAGAAAAGACTAGAGGGGGGGGGGTGAATAGTCTTTTCAAACTTTCGTCGTTTAAAACTTTCTCTGCAAGTGCTTATTACTTTTCAGTAATGAGTTTGCTGATACTTAACTTTCTCAGCAAGCGTAAGTTACT
>CM051456.1:57829044-57964309 GCA_028274465.1 Plantago ovata | reverse complement strand
GGTTGAAGAAGATTCAACCAAGTCCATGTGCAAGAGTTGTAAAGGTTTGTAGTTGACGGTACGCCTTGTTCTTGAAAGAAGATTTGGTTTGCTTTCCTTGCTGACATGCATTGCAAACACCATCCTTCTTAAAAGTAACCCTAGGTAATCCAACTACAAGTGCCTTTTTAGACAGCTTATTCAGCGTCTTGAAGTTGAAGTTTAGATGACTTGTTCGTTTATGCCATAACCATGCTTTTTCAGCAAGGCAATCATGATCTGAGACAAGGCATTTTTTCAACGATTGCTGAAGACCAATCTACGGTGTACAAGACTCCTGATCTTCTTGCAATCATAATACCTTTTAGTCTCGAAATCTATAAGTTTACATTCATCACTTTTGATTTTGATGAAGTATCCTTTGTCAGCAAACTGACTCATGCTGAAAAGGTTAAACTTAAGATTTTTGACATAAAGAACTCCAGTAATGGTTTGCATCCTAACTTCACGTCACCATAGCCTTTTGTAGAACCGGAGCCTCAACCAGCAAACCTTATTGTTGGACCTTTAGACCAACGTCTATAGTTTATAGGTTATTCTTGTTGCCCTCATGTGCTTTCCACAACCACTATCAAAGTGCCAGATTGCATCGTTTGTCTCCGTGCTGAAGTCTGCACAATCAAGAGCAAACAAGTTAATTATCCAAAAGGATGTCCATTAACATGTCAAGAATGCGTCCAGTGGAAACCCAAGTCTTAAGTTTTCAACTTTGACTTGTTTTCTACTTGCTGAGGAACTAGGAGGTTTTGGGCTGAAAGACTTTTGATTCGTGCTGATCAAATCCACTTTCTGATGTGGTGTCTTGCTCGGTTGACTTTTTGCTGAGATACTTTTCAGTAAGTTCTTTTCTAGAAGGTTCCTTCTAGCCCTAGCATTAGAGTCGTTTCAGAACTCTTAGGCTTGATTTTCTTCATCTCTTTGAAGTATCTTTGCTGACTTTGCTTATACTCGTGAAAAAGTTGACTTGCTTGGTTTGAAACCGAGTCCACTTTTCGGAGAATGCTGAGCTTAGTGTCAGCAACCTTACTTGATTCAGGTTTGTCAGCAAAGGTCTTCTGATTACTTTTAGTATCTTGCCTTTTGACTTAACAACTTGCTTTTCAGCAACTTGTTTGCGAGATGCTTTACAACATCCTTCTTCTTTCCAGTTTGCTTCTCAGCAACCTGTTTTCCTTTTAAAGTCTTGTTACTTTGAGTAGCAACAGCGGGCTTTATGGTCATAGGTACTTGATTGCATGTTTCAGCAACCTTAAATTGACAAAACTGATAGAGTTCTGGTAGACCACTATCAGTAGCTCGTACAAAGGAGATCGGTGATTTATCTCTACTCATGATTTCTACGTCATCACCTTCATACGTAGAACCTAAACCTTCTTTCTGAGATGGATCTCTCAAGTAAGAGTTTAGTCCAGTCAGCGTATTACTTGCGTCCACATAAGATTTGAAATTGATTTTCATCTTTTTCATCTCTTGGATTTCAGCAAGTAACTTTAGAATTGAGGACTGATATTCTTCCAATTCTAATGCCATTTGAGAATTCTTCTCTGTAGCTTTAGCAATCAACTTCTTAAGACGCCTTATTTCAGCATCCTTTTCTTCTGTCTCTTCCTTCAGCAAGACATACTTTTCAGTAGTCTGCTTGGTCAGAGTTTCAGCAATCTGTAGTTTCTCTTGCTGTCTGCTCAGAGTTTTCTCAAATTTTTCGATTTCTGATGACTGTCGTTTTTCACCAATTAAATTTGTTTTAAAAGCCTAAGAATACTTATCACTACACAAACTAGATGGCAAGTTGTCCCCGAGTGTCGTTCTCTCGAGACCTAACGTGGCTTTGCTTGAGGTTTTTGCTAGTAATTTCAGTCAACGAGTTCAAATGTTGATAGAATCGTTTCCTTTGAACAATAGCAATGAGAAATCAGATTGATGTAAATCAAGTTTGGAAAACGGTTGGTGGTAGAAATCAAATACACATGCATGGGTTACGAATATGCTCACAAGTTCAGTGCGTAGAACCTTCGATCAAGTCTGCTAAGCAACTCGTCTAGGCAAATTTAAGACACACATCATGAAAGATCACTATCAATACTTTAGAGGTGCTTGTCACAAACACCATTATCTAGCATGCTGCAAATCTCTAACATACAATCCTATAGCTTTCATTGACCAAGAGTTTGTCACTATACTCAATTCGAATATGTTTTATAGGCAACTAAGAATCATATGAAGGGATTTGCAGCAAGATTGAATCACAATCTCATGTAAGCATAAACATAACCCATAGCATGCATATTCTACATTCTACCACAACACAAAAGATTTAGCTACTCATATTCATCAACATAGACATCAATTCATATGAATAATAATCAGAATACATCATATCAAACTACCAGACAGAGAGTGATACAAGTTACCACCAAAGCTGTCACTAATCGGTGGAAATCAAAGAAAACCTCTCCGTAGATGATTACAGAGGATGAATCCCAATCAAAAAACCTTGAATCCCAAGCTAAAATACAAAGTAATCTGAATATTCTCTGAGTTTTGGGGCTTAGGAGCTCTCCAAAACCAAGTTACAGTTCAAAAGATATCCAAAAAATGATCAAAGATCAGATCTAAGAAGGAAAATCCGAAAACGTAACCGCTGCCAAGCGGACCGCTTAGAGAAGCCAAGTGGAGCGCTTGGTAAGCGAAGCGCTTCGGGCACTCCAAGCGCTTCGCTTGGCTTCTGTGCCAAAGCTCCTAGAAATTGAAGCGGAGCGCTTCACTATTCCAGGCGCTTTGCTTGGCTCCTGGGCAGATTTTTGTCTTCAAACTCAATCTTTTTGCCCTCGCATGGCCCTCGGGTGCCTTGGACTCATCCGTCTCGATGCTTATTGATACTCAAACACTTACGAACAAGCCACGGAGATTGGGGAACTTCAACGGGGCCGTCTTTTCCATAAAAAAGGCTCGTTTTAGCTCCAAAAACGCCGTTTCGTACCTAAGTGCCTGAAAATGCAGAAAACACAAAACGTGACACTATTCTACAAAACTAACCAAAAACAAGGCTAGAAGATAGCGAAAGAAGGTAAAAAGACAAGATGAACGCGTCAAAAATATGTTCATCAAACTCCCCAAACAAAACCTTTGCTTGTCCTCAAGCAACAAACTATCCTAAATGCAACACAAAAGGAGTCTCATGCCAAGTAAAGTGAACTAATCTATTGAATCTACCAAATGCTTATGAACAAAACCAAATGAGCATGACATGCAAATAGGTTGAAGTATGCCTCGATTGCGAATATATACATTCTCAAGTGCACTTGGTTAAACAAGGAGTCTCACGTAACATCTTCTACCTGGACCTGGTCAGTGACGACACAATGATGCATGTTATCATACTACAATTGCCCCGTGCCTATGAAAGCGAGGACTTACTTCTGTTCACCAAGCGAGACTTTTCCTCAAGAGAGGGCGAACCAATACTGGCTCTCATCAAACGAAGGAGGGTTCCCTTAGATAGATAACACTCCCCTATTCTACCCAGACTCTGAAGAATGAGCCTCTTTCAACCACTTCTTGAATAGCAAGACGAGGGTGGTCAAGAACAGGCCTTGGACAAAGGCGACACGAAACGAAAGATAGAATTTACAACTCGATAACTTCACAAACAAATATTTACATGACACTTGACACTTTACTAGACTGCTTTTGGCTTGCAACGACCCTTCTTTTGCTTTTGGGTCTTATTCTTTATTTTCTTTCTTCTTTTTTTTTTATATTTTCTTTTCTCTTTTTTTTTTTTTATAAAGGGGCAAGCAGCAGTACTAAGTGCCAAAAACACCTCCCCAAACCTATTCGAAAGAATAGGTTTGAGCACAAAGACGAAAAAGAAAGAGGAAAGACTCTTTTACAAAGACACCTCCCCAAACCTATTCGAAAGAATAGGTTGGGACACAAAACAAAAAGAAAAAGAAAAAGGAAACTTTACAACGACTCAAAGACGAAAGACAAGATCAACGAAGCAACCCCCTCCCCAAACCTATTCGATAGAATAGGTTTAATACAAGGAATCGCACACCTCACACTACCTCCTTCCTAGGCATTTGGCAGTCTCTTATCGAGGTGAAGAACTTCTCGCCTCTTACGTACATAATTAAACGGGTTACAACCATAGACTCTAACATGCATCATTTCATAAGGCCATCGTGAACCGCAGCAGAAGAAACACCACTCAAGGTGATGTCGAGACTACTAAGCTTAACTAGTGCACATGCGAATGTGACAAACCAAGCGAGACAAGCCTCAAACTACTTGCAAAGTGATGCAACATATGATCAATGGCCATAAACACTTAGTCTACTCAATAAAAAAGTTCAAAAGACTTGGCAATAAACTCCACACTCAACAACGTGCAACAACTAATCTAGGGATGATATGCATGCAAAAATTTGAAAAAAAAAAAACGACAAATCACATGAACTTGAGTAAAAACAGTCATGTACGAACCACACAAGCATATAGTACTGAAAATCCAATACCCACTCCCCAAACCTAAACTTTTGCTCGTCCTCGAGAAAAGAGAAGTTGAAAGAAAAGGAAAAATTGGATTGAAAGTACACTTCCCTGAGATAAAGGTTCGTGTCCAATCTCCTATATATGAGGAGTACCTGAAAGGACTCAAGAAACAAGTCAGAACGGATGCGCAAAGGTGAGAAGAATGGAAAACGAGGAAAATCTGGGTACAGGGTCCAAGCGGACCGCTTGGAGGGAGCCAAGCGGTTCGCTTGGCCAAGCGGAGCGCTTGGGAGGCTCTAGGCGCTCCGCTTGAATTTCCAGGAAGTTGCAAACTTCCTGGAATTTGAAGCGGACCGCTTGGCCCTTCCAGGCGCTTCGCTTGGCCCTGTTTCCAGATTTTCGATGTTTTTCCTCTCTTAATCACCTAAGGCACCAAGACAAAACTAGACTAAACTAATCACGACAAAAGGCACACAGGCCACAACTACAAAAGCAAATAAAGAGTACAAGAGTCGTAAGTCATAACATCAATTAAGAGTATCAAAAGGAATACCGCCACCGCAAAATCACTCAGATTCGAACCCTTGCTCTACTTCGAAGCGGTGGAGTATCAGATCGTGTGTCTCTATGTCGATTGGTTCCCTCGATGCCTCGGTGAGCCGGATGTTGGGCACATTTGCTTTCTCACACATAGCAGTGATCAGATTTGGGAAGACTAGTGGGTGACCGGGTTCTCGTTTAATCTCAAATTGCTGGAAGATGATGTCCCCGGGAGTGATGGGAAGGTTCGCCATGAGGGAATAGACTAAGATCCCGACTTCCGGCGTTATCTCTTCGGTTATGAGTCCCGGGATCAGGTTAGCCACCACGAAAGGTAGGATCATGCGGGCGTGCAAATGCAAATCTTTATACTTCAAGGTGTTATCAAGACGCGTCTTCCTTGGCTTATATTCCTCGGTTGTCAGAACCCCGGCTATCTTCCTCGGAAACTTCTCAATCGTTGGGTCATAGACATAGTGCAGGTAGGGATCATTCACATAGCATGCTACCTTATTCTTGTCTTCTCGTAAGGGTTCCTCTAGTCCCATAATGAAACTAGTGATACTCAATGGTGAGAAAGGGACCATCACACCACGAATAGGTACTCCTTCGGCCTTATAGTTATAGTCCTCGAAGGCAATGTGGAACTCCTCGACAAGGTCTCTATCCCATCCGCAGAGTTCTTTCCCATAGAAGTTCCATCCTCTCGCCGTTATAAGCCTGGTAAGGTGAGCATAGGGTGCATGGGGTACATCAAAGAAAAGCCCCTTGTTCTCATATTTTGTCCCCTTTAATACGTCCAAATCCTTTGAAGTAAAGGAGATGCTACGGTCCCAAATCATTGACCGTTCTCCTCCCCTATAGAAGTTGTATCGGAACCTCCGCAATGCGTCCGATTCTTTGTATGGGTCACGGTCGCTTCCATCACGGGGAATCTCCTTGGAGGTTGAAGCTCCATCCTTCCTTGCTTTCTTCTTGGCTCTTGTGTCCATGGTACCTAGGAAAAAATCTTATTAGATAACTTCAAGAGACAATGGGACTTAGACTCTTACACTACTACCAAACAATCTACTTCTACTCTAAGACAAGTATACGTTCTTCGTTTAAAACAAGTCATAACGCAACAAGTCGACTCTTAGACGTCAAAACTCACTCAAGTAATCTCATGGTGAGTTTGAAGGCTTGCTAAAGTTCATATGAAAAAATCGAGAAGCTTTAACACTTCGTTATGATAAATTCATACGAATCTAAACCAAGCAAACAAACTCTCCAATTAAATTACCCAACCAATCCAACACATTCTCATGCAAACACAACATCACCATAATCATAACATAACTCAAAATCAAGGCTAACAATCATCAAACAATTACATAGCAAAAATTCGAATCATAGAGTTCATCAAAAATCAAGATGAGCAAAATTCGAATTTAGACGTCACATCTAGTAAGAAACATGCTCAATAATCATTATCAAACTCTTATTCACCAATGTATAACACAATTGAAGCTAATTAATATAAAATCCCAAATTCAAGAAAGCTAGGGTTCATGAGAGGTACCTTTGATTCCTTGTTATGGATGCTTCAACCGTGAAATTTGATCGGTTTAGATGATAGAGGGGGTGATGGGCTTTGTAAAATGCACAAGATTGCAAGAATTGGTGGAGAATAGAGAGAGATTGAGATTTTTGGGGTGCAAAAATCGGCAAAGGAGGAAAAAACGAAGTGGGGAGGCTTTGAATCTCAAGTGCCCCGCTTAGCTTCCTTAAGGAAAGCCAAGCGAAGCGCTTGGACGTCCCAAGCGAAGCGCTTGGCAAGCAGTTCGCTTGGGAACTTCCAAGCGCTCCGCTTGGATTTCCAGTAGGAATTTTCCTTCCTACTGGAAATTCAAGCGGACCGCTTGGCCACGCCAAGCGCTTCGCTTGGATTTCCAGTAAGAATGGGATTCTTACTGGAAATCCAAGCGGACCGCTTGGGCTTTCCAGTAAGAATGGGATTCTTACTGGAAATCCAAGCGGACCGCTTGGGCTTTCCAAGCGGTTCGCTTGGGACCTGAAGCTCCCGAATCCATTTTTTTTCAAATTTCGCTAAATTTTCACCCCAAAAAACTTGTCTAAACAACAAAACAAAACTTTAAACGTGCTTCTAATCTACATGCAATTACCTACAACCTCGGGTTGCCTCCCGAGAAGCGCCTTTGTTTAAAAGTCGTTGGCTCGACTCATCTTAGCTCATGCGGGATCAATTTTGCATCGGGTACTAGGCTTCCCCGTCCAAGTGCTCTTCAAAGCTTTAAGTCCCTGCACATCTTGACGAACATAAAGAGGACCAAAGAATCCTACAAGTTCGTTAGTATCAACATAAGCACATGAATTAACTATGGCTCGCAACGTATGTTGCTTGCCATTTACCTCGAAGCTACATGTACGACGGTACATGTCTATCACCATATGTACTTTGTTGATGAAGGCTCTACCCAAAAGAACCACATCCTTGAGCTTTGCGGAGGATGTAGGCATGACGATGAAGTTCGTCTTGACCTCTACACCGGCGAATCTTACCACGAGATTTTCGATCACACCCAATGGCTTCTTCATAGACCCATCCGCCAATTGCACCACGCATTTCATTGGTCTTAAGCCAGACAAACCCGACTCTTCGTACACGTTCAAAGGTATGACATTCACACCCGCTCCCGTGTCTAGAGTTGCCACTATTCCATCCTTCTTACCCAAGCCGATTTCCACATCAAAGCTGTAACGCCCCAGATTTCAGAAGCTTAAGAGGGTTGAGAACGCTACTCATACCAACAAGGTGCACCTTTCTTTTCGGGAATCCACCTAGAAGAACTTCAGAGTTAAGCGTGCTTGCTCTGGAGCAATTCTAGGATGGGTGACCCACTGGGAAGTTCCCGGTGCGCACACGAGTGAGGACAAAGTGCGCGGATTAGAACCCGTGTTGGTCTGTGGGGCCAGCATATCACCCCGGAGAGCGCCCATGAGTAACCACGCCGGCCGGATTGTATCTCTGGATTCCTAGTGGATTCAGGTCCATATAGTCTCTGGGATGGCTTGTGTGATTACGCAACCCACCCGGGCATAAGGTCGGAGTCCGGTTATTTAATGGGCCACGAGTGATCGAGCTTCACTGAGTTACTTTACAAACTAGGTTTGGGGACCTTGAAGGCTCGAGTGTCGAGTCTTTGTTCAACTCAGTTTCGGGAAGGTCTTTGCACATCTATCTGAGACTATTTAATCCTTTTATTTGTAACGACCCGACCAATCCGGCCGGCGTGGTTACTCATGGGCGCTCTCCGGGGTGATATGCTGGCCCCACAGACCAACACGGGTTCTAATCCGTGCACTTTGTCCTCACTCGTGTGCGCACCGGGAACTTCCCAGTGGGTCACCCATCCTAGAATTGCTCCAGAGCAAGCACGCTTAACTCTGAAGTTCTTCTAGGTGGATTCCCGAAAAGAAAGTTGCACCTTGTTGGTATGAGTAGCGTTCTCAACCCTCTTAAGCTTCTGAAATCTGGGGCATTACAATCTACCCCCCTTAAAGCCTCGACGTCCTCGTCGAGCGACTTAAGTGGTGGGGGTGACAAACTGACAATAACCTTTACCAACCGTCCACCCGATGCGGACTTTGGCTTGATCTAGGCTCTGATACCATTTGTAAGGACCCGACCAATCCGGCCGGCGTGGTTACTCATGGGCGCTCTCCGGGGTGATATGCAGGCCCCACAGACCAACACGGGTTCTAATCCACGCACTTTGTCCTCACTCGTGTGCGCACCGGGAACTTCCCAGTGGGTCACCCATCCTAGAATTGCTCCATAGCAAGCACGCTTAACTCTGAAGTTCTTCTAGGTGGATTCCCGAAAAGAAAGGTGCACCTTGTTGGTATGAGTAGCGTTCTCAACCCTCTTAAGCTTCTGAAATCTGGGGCGTTACAAAAGCTCTCTTGGATAGGCACTTCCACCATATCCACCAACTCATCCTCAGACGATGAGTTTTCATTCACTTCCTCAACTATCGCATTAGATTGTGCGACCACTTTCTCTTCCACAACTACCTTAGGAGTCTCAAGCTCCTCACTCACCTTGCAAGTTTCAGTTATCTTGCAACTTGGCACCTGAACGAGTGCATTGTCCCTCACAACCGTGATTTCCACGGGCAAATCAGTCACCACGGTTATGGCCATAGCCTTCTCCGTGTTTCCGGGAAACTTCCCTTGCTCTCTACTCGCCCCTCGATCTATAAGCTCTTGTAGCTTCTTATGGAGGTTGCTACTACTAGCCTCAAGCTTCTCAAAGCGTTGATTGTTAGTAGCCTCATTACGATAGTAATGCTCCATGAATTTATTCGTCTTCATAACCAGATCATTGAGTGAAGAGACAAGAGGTGAAGGAAGCACCCCTCCACCTTGTGGTCCCGAACTAGCAACCTGAGGTGGAGGTGTAGGATTAGAAGGCGGTGCTCCTTCATACCAATTGTTCCCATAGCTGAGACGACTTCTATCTTGATTAGGCCCATAGGTATTTTGATCCGAGTTATGAAAATAACCACGGTTGCCTTGATTCTGGTACCCACCTCGGGGTCCACGGTTTTGTGGCCTCACATTGCCATAACCTTGCCCGTAGTTCACATCTCCAACTACTTGCTCTCCCTCAGCAGCATATACTTCTTGTCGGACATCGTTCGTGATGTATTGCTCTCTAGCAAATTCAGAACGGCATAAGTAGGCTGGGTGCCCATAGTTTTTGCACACACCACAAACCTCCGTAGAAGGAGAAGGAACGCTTTGCCTCAAAGCTTGCTTCACTTCATGGGCGAACCCATCGAAGGCATTTTGTTCCACTACTACCTTGGCCTCACCTCTTTGCTCCTTTTGGAGCACACGAGCCCTCACATTCCGGTTTTGGGAATTCCGGTACATCATGTCCAGCTTCACTTGGGCTTGAGAAGGAAGCAACTCCCCCATACTACCTCCACAAATACTATCCACTTGAGATTGAATCTCAGGATGTAAACCATTGTAAAAGAATTGGAGAAGCTGACCTTTATCATACCCGTTATGTGGGCATCGATGATGCAACCCCATGAAACGATCATAGGCCTCGTGGAAAGGCTCATCGTACCTCTGCTCGAAGGAGCTAATTTGGCTCTTCATAGCCATTGTCTTGGAAGCGGGGTAGTAACGCTCCATGAACTTATCGAAACATAGGTCCCATGTTGTCAAAGACCCGGCCTCCAAAGTATTGAGCCAAGCCTTTGCACGATCGCCTAGACCCATAGAAAAGACCTTCATGCGGAGATCATCATCTGTAACACCAGCTCCTGGTCGCCCAAGATGGAGAACAAAGTTCTCGAGCTCATTCAAGTACCCTATCACGTCCTCATTAGCCATCCCATAGAATTTGGGTAGTTGTTGGAACATGTGATTCTTGATCTCCAAGTTCCTGGTGGCATCATTGAGGACAATTGCTGGTCCTCTAGCCCCAACCGTAGGCTTAGTAAGTGTACGTATAGGTCTCTCCGCCATTTCACCTTCCAAGTAAACCGATTCAAGAATTGGCTCCAAAAGATAAGAAGAATACTCTTCCCGAATACCAGAAGCAGAAGCTCTAGATGCTACTCCTTCAAACTCAAGATTCAAATTCCTCCTTCTCCTTTGAAACAAACGATCGATCTCGTCTACAAAAGGTTCAATAATAGGTCCACCCGTTCAGGTTCTAGGCATGCACTCACCTGAATACAAGATAGTGAGTATCTCAAGCAAAAAGAAACAAAAACAGAAATGAGACAAAGAAGAGATGTTGGCTGAAAACACCAAAACAAAAACACCAACCAAAGGAGTTAAGTCCCCGGCAGCGGCGCCAAATTGATGACTGTCGTTTTTCACCAATTAAATTTGTTTTAAAAGCCTAAGAACACTTATCACTACACAAACTAGAGTGCAATGGCAAGTTGTCCCCGAGTGTCGTTCTCTCGGGACCTAACGTGGCTTTGCTTGAGGTTTTTGCAAGTAATTTCAGTCAACGAGTTCAAATGTTGATAGAATCGTTTCCTTTGAACAATAGCAACGAGAAATCAGATTGATGTAAATCAAGATTGGAAAACGGTTGGTGGTAGAAATCAAATACACATGCATGGGTTACGAATATGCTCACAAGTTCAGTGCGTAGAACCTTCGATCAAGTCTGCTAAGCAACTCGTCTAGGCAAATTTAAGACACACATCATGAAAGATCACTATCAATACTTTAGAGGTGCTTGTCACAAACACCATTTATCTAGCATGCTGCAAATCTCTAACATACAATCCTATAACTTTCATTGACCAAGAGTTTGTCACTATACTCAATTCGAATATGTTTTATAGGCAACTAAGAATCATATGAAGGGATTTGCAGCAAGATTGAATCACAATCTCATGTAAGCATAAACATAACCCATAGCATGCATATTCTACATTCTACCACCAACACAAAAGATTTAACTACTCATATTCATCAACATAGACATCAATTCATATGAATAATAATCAGAATACATCATATCAAACTACAAGACAAGAGAGTGATACAAGTTACCACCAAACTGTCACTAATCGGTGGAAATCAAAGAAAACCTCTCCGTAGATGATTACAGAGGATGAATCCCAATCAAAACCTTGAATCCCAAGCTAAAATACAAAGTAATCTGAATATTCTCTGAGTTTTGGGGCTTAGGAGCTCTCCAAAACCAAGTTACAGTTCAAAAGATATCCAACAAATGATCAAAGATCAGATCTAAGAAGGAAAATCCAAAAACGTAACCGCTGCCAAGCGGACCGCTTGGAGAAGCCAAGCGGAGTGCTTGGCAAGCGAAGCGCTTCGGGCACTCCAAGCGCTTCGCTTGGCTTCTGTGCCAAAGCTCCTGGAAATTGAAGCGGAGCGCTTCACTATTCCAGGCGCTTAGCTTGGCTCCTGGGCAGATTTTTGTCTTCAAACTCAATCTTTTTGCCCTCGTATGGCCCTCGGGTGCCTTGGACTCATCCTTCTCGATGCTTATTGATAATCAAACACTTACGAACATGCCACGGAGATTGGGGAACTTCAACGGGGCCATCTTTTCCATCAAAAAGGCTCGTTTTTAGCTCCAAAAACGCCGTTTCGTACCTAAGTGCCTGAAAATGCAGAAAACACAAAACGTGACACTATTCTACAAAACTAACCAAAAAACAAGGCTAGAAGATAGCAAAAGAAGGTAAAAAAGACAAGATGAACGCGTCAAAAATACGTTCATCAATTTCTCCTTGAATCTTGTCAAGGTCAATCTCGTCTTCACTTTCTGAGTCTGAGTCAGAGGTAGGGTTGTTTACCTGACCGGCCATGAGGCAGAACTCGTAGTTTGACACATCTGGATAAGCTTCCATAGCTATTCCACAAACTTCTTCGCCAATCTCCACGTCTAGAGTGGCTTCTTCATCGTCAGTGTCTGAACTTTCATCCTCACTGTCTTCGGAGCTAGTATCAATGCACAAAGCATCGATTTTTGCTTGAAGCTTCTTCTTTTCTTCAGCAATAAAAGCTCTTTTGAACTTCTTCTTCTTTTCAGCAGATTTGCCTTTCAGCAAAGGGCAATTAGCTTTGAAGTGTCCAGGCTTTTTGCAGTAAAAGCATAGATCATTTCCAACTGCAGGTTCTTCTGATGAAGTAGCTTGCTGAGCTTGCTTGTTCAGCGAGCTAGTCTCATTCTTGTACTTATGGTAGTTGTTACCAAGATGCTTTTTCAGCTTCTCTTTTGCTTTTCGCCTTTCAAGTTCCTTGCTGATGAATTTCTTCATGTTTTTAACAACCAAAGAGTTTTCATCAGTAGGCTCTTTATCATTCTTCTTTTCAGAAGATGACGGCTTTGCAGCAAGAGCAATGTTTTACGATTTTTCAGCAAACACATTTTCTCTTTGCTTTGTCTCATAATTGACAGTAGCAAGATGCGAGAACAACTCTATTGGTGTAACATCTGGCATTCCTTGATTGTAATAGAAATTCTGAGTGTGGATCCATTCTTGATTCAAACTTCTGATGATAGTTTTCACTTTCTCAGAATTTGAGTAAAGGTTTCCAACTCCCAAGGCTGCCATTTCACTAACAAGAGTTGTGAATCTGAAATCCAAGTCTTCCAGTGACTCGTTTGTACCTTGCTTAAAGTTTTGAAACTTTAACTTAAGTACTTCAAGTTTGTTTTCCTTGGTTTTGTCAGATCCAGCAAAAAGATCTTGAACCATTTTCCAAGCTTCCTTTGCAGTCTTAGCATTCCACAGTTTGCACTGTATGGTATCCGGAGTTGATCGAATGATGATGTTTCTTGCTTGGCAATCAAGACGAAATCTATTAGCTTTGTCAGAAGTCCATTCCTTTCTTGGTTTTGGCACAACAGTATCCGATGGTTCGCCTAAGATAGTTTCCTTTCGAGCTTCAGTGGTCTTGTGAGGGAAACTTCTTTCAACCGTAGTGATCTTGATAGGTCATCATTAATGACAGTAACCATCTCATCACTAATGGCCTCAAGATGTAGCATCATGTTGTTTCGCCATTTTTCGTAATTTTCCAGCTTCAGCAAGGGAGCATCTCCTAAAGACATCCTGTCAGCAAAGCACTACCAAACTGATCAAGTGAGAGTGATTTACGGAAAGCACCTAAGGGGATCTAGGTTCAGTGCTGAAGGTTAAAGATTCTCCAGCTCTGATACCACTTGTTGGTCCCTTTAAACAACAAGAAAAGACTAGAGGGGGCGGGGTGAATAGTCTTTTCAAACTTTCGCCGTTTAAAACTTTCTCAGCAAGTGCTTATTACTTTTCAGTAATGAGTTTGCTGATACTTAACTTTCTCAGCAAGCGTATGTTACTTTTCAGTAACTAGGTTTGCTGAGACTTAAAATCAGAGAGCGGAAGTCTTTGATACAATAAGTGCTTTTTCAGCAAATAAAGGTTTCAACAAGTGATGTGAGTGACTGTGTACAGAAAGATATGATTTGCTGAAAACTAAATACAGTAAGTAAATCACACAGACACTTTTATAGTGGTATTTGAGAGTGGCGTAATCTCTCAACTAATCCACTTTGTCCTTTCTAGGACTGAATACACTAAGATATGATTGAGGTTCCTTACAATACTTATCTAGAGCGATTCAAACAGAAACCAAAGCACACTTGCTTCGTCTCCAACCTAATCTAGAGAAGGCAACATTGTTCTCCACCAAACATGGTACTTTTAATCAGTAAAACTATGCTCGATTATGTTCCCCCTGAATATCACGCCTGAAAGGGTGTATTTTCAGTTAGAGAGGTTTGGGGTGAGATAACTTAATTGTAACTTATTCAGTTACAACAAGTAATCTAAGAAACAAAACTTTGAATACTTTGCAGTAAACAAGTTTGATTGTTTCTGGTGTCAAGACTTGTTCTTGTTCGAAAGAAAGAAAGAACACTTAACTAATTTCTTAGTCGTGCAAATTCTACTTCTTCACAAGTAGCTTTCTCAAGCTTTAAGTCTTGGAACGGATCAATGGCTGTATAGAGAGTTTGAAGGTATGTGCGTTTAAGCACAAGTGAGAGTTTGATCACGTTGTTGACACACTTCAACTCTTTGCCCGATGACCTCTATTTATAGTGAAAATAAGGAGCCGTTTGAATTTTAAATTCCCAGGCTTTTGTTCCTTAAGATGTCACTATCTTGCTTTTGTACTTTCAGCAGCGTCCTTGTTTGTCTTCTAGTCTTCATGTCCTTCGCGTGCGAGCTTTGCATTTAATGATTATTTGAATAGAATTCAAACAGTAACATTGGAGCGCAAATATAAGTACTTTCAGCAAGAGGTGACATATGTTCCATCAGCAAGTGGTCAGTCTCAGTTTCAGCAAGCACAACCTACTCTGTCTTTCAGATTTTCACTTATGCAATGCTGTTGCTGAAGTTTCCACTTTCTGAGCAACATGTGCCTTTGTAGATACCAGTCTTCAAAAATCTTCTAGTCTTCAGATCTTCAAATTCTTCAAGTCTTCAGATCTTCAAAATTCTTCAAGATTCTGAGCGGTTCTAAATGCTTCAATAGTTTGTTTGTAAAAACAAAGTACATCGTCAGCAAATGCTTCAATAGGTTATTTTCTTTACAGAAAAAAGATACATCATAAGCTTTAAAAACCAACCTATCTAGCACCTATTCTAAGTCTTCAGCAAACGTTCCTCTTTTACACTTAAAATTCTAAATTACTATGGACCTTAAGAGTACTAGTTACTGGACTTTCCTTAATTTAGCATGGTTAATTGCTCATCAAAATTACAAATTTCCTAACAATCTCTCCAAACTGATGAAGGAGATGCTGAGAGAAGTCGCTTGCTGTGAAATGATGATCAATTCGCTACTGTGATCAAAGCTCATTCACTTACTCCCTCTCTAGTGTCGTTTCCTAACGTTGAGGATTTTAATCCAAGAATAAAGGCACTAATGGTTGTTCACAAAGCATGCCAAGAAGAGGATGATGCATTGCTTGCTGAGAGTCCGCTTGACATTGGCAAAATACTAGCTACAGTGCTGAAACGCACTACTTCTCTTACCATAGCTCAGAAAGACATTAGTCTACATCACAAAAGCTATGAAGAAGATGTCAGTCAAGCACTCAAACTTGCTAAAAGTGCATTGAAAAAGGCTCAGGCTTTCATTGAAGAAAAAGTCGACAATGAGCGCAGACATGAGGAGAACTTGGCTTGTATTAAGGAAGAACTGTCCAAGCTAACTACTGATCAGGAAGTCATGATTCTCAAATACAACAGCCTAAGTACTCTTGCTGAAAATTGCAATGAGTTTTTCTCTTTACACATCCGACCGATGATGCAATCTATGTCTAAGGGGGAAGATAAACAAAGAAAATCTTCGATATCAAAGAAACCCTCTACTGAAGCGCCATTGATACTGTCTGGTCCACCTCCCAGAGAACCTCTTGCTAAAAAAGAGCAAAGTTCTAAGAAACGAGCTGAAACAGATTCTGGGAGAAGTTCAGCAAATCCAAAAAGGAGAAGAACTTTTGCTGAAACTCAAGAATACTGTCACACTGAGAGTCATCAAAATATGAATGAAGATGATGATAATGATGATGATCAAACAATAGCTCAAGCAATAAGAGCTAGGCCTATTTCTACCTTAACTCCTTCTGGCCAATCCAAACACTTCTCTTCTGACTCAAGATCTTCAGCAAGAGATCAAGAAAATGCTAAGTCAAGAAGAAGGCAAAGACTGGAAGAAAAGAGGCTAGCCAGCATTGCAATTGGCATTGGCATTGAATATACAACGACCAGCAATGAGGAAACAACTCAGAATGTGATCAGAAACCTACATGGTTGTTGGATCATAAAGTTGGAAGATCTTTTGGCCAATGATTTCTTTCTAACTGATGTACTTGCAATCAAATGTACACTTGGATTGAATTGAAAGTGAAAAGAAAAGAAAGGGATTATCCTCCCTACCCAAGGAACATTGCTGCAAAATGGCTGAACTTGGAGATCTTAGTAAGAAGAACTTCTATCGGTAAGAAGCTAAAACAAGAGCCCGATTTAATTAAACCGATAGATGTTGCTTACTACAGTGATCCTTTAACCAAGAAGTCCAAGGAGAAATATGGCTTGATTCCTTATGAGTATTTTTATCTCACTACCAAGGATCAAGAAGAAGATCTTCTCTGGTTAAGAAAGATTCATGCCAATAAGGGAATTTCAGATACTCAACTTCTCCATGCTAGCAATTGGGGCATGCACTTGTGGATACTTCACTACAAAGAAATGAATGGTGAAAACCATCATTATACTGCCTGCAAGAATGCAAAGATTATTCAACTTGAAGTCCGTAAGCTACTTGAAGATTACGAGAAGGACTGTGTTGAATTCTCTGCTCTTGCTGAGAAGAGTGTAAGGGAGATTCTGAGGTAATCTTCTGCTGGAATAGCTTAAGTCCCTTGTAAAAAGCTTTGTTTGTTTTGTTTGCTGATTTTTGTAGTTATCTCTGAACTTTCTTGTAAACTTACTGAAAGATAACTATCAACAATAAGCTTTTGACTCTTATTGGTTTTTGGTTATGCAAACTACTCTTGCTTACTGTTTTATTATTCAAGTATGCTTGCATTATTCAACTGATTTATTCAACATCAGAAACCTCTAAAAGGGTAACAATTAATTTAGCCATGGATTGTTGACATCAAAAACGGGGAAATTTGTTAGGAAACTTGTAAATTTTCATGAGCAATTAACCATGCTAAATTGAGGAAAGTCCAGTAACTAGTACTCTTAAGGTCCATAGGAATTTAGAATTTTAAGGACATTGTAAAAGAGGAACGCTTGCTGAAGACTTAGTGTAGGTACTAGTTAGGTGCTTTAGTTTTGCTGATGATGTACTTTGTTTTTACAAATGAACTATTGAAGCACTAGAACCACTCAGAAACTTGAAGATTCGAAGACTGAAGATTTAAGAAGATTTCTGAAGATGGTATCTACGAAGGCACATGTTCCTCAGAAAGTGGAAATTTCAGCAACAACTTGCATAAGTGAAAATCTATATGACAGATTAGGTTGTGCTTGCTGAAACTGAGACTGACTGCTTGCTGAAATACATATGTGACCTCCTTGCTGAAAGTACTTGCATTTTGGTTCCAACGTTCACATTTGAAATCCATTCAAATGAACATTAAATGCAAAGTAGGCACGCGAAGAACATGAAGACTAGAAGACAAATGAAGGACGTTGCTGAAAGTACAAAAGCAAGACGTGACATCTTAAGGAACAAAGCCTTAGAATTTGAAATTCAAACGGCTCCCTTGATTCACTATAAATAGAGGTCATCCGCCAAAGAGTTGAAGTGTGTCAACAACGTGATTAAACTCTCACTTGTGCTTAAACACTCAATCTTCCATACGCTTTACTGCCTATTGATCCGTTCCAAGACTTAAGCTTGAAACAAAAGCTACTTGTAATGAAGTAAAACATTCACAACTATGAAATTAGTTAAATGTTCTTTCTTTCGAACAAGAACAAGTCTTCACGCCAGAAATAACTTAACTTGTTTACTGAAAAGTATTTCAAGTTGTGTTTCTTTAGATAACTTGTTATAGCTGAAAAAGTTATACTCAAATCATCTCATCCCAAACCTCTCTAACTGATAAACACTCTTTTTCAGGCGTGAAATTCAGGGGGAATTAATCAAGCATAGTTTTGCTGATTAAGTGTCCCAAGTTTGGTGGAGAACAAGGTTTCGTTCTCTAGTTAGGTTGGAAACGAAGCAAGTGTGCTTTGGTTTCTGAAGAATCATTATAGATAGGTGTTGAAAGGAACCTCAAGCTTATCTTAGTGGATTCAGTCCTAGAAAGGACAATGTGGATTAGTTGAGAGATTACGCCACTCTCAGACACCACTATAAAAGTGTTTTGTGTGATTTACTTTACCGCTTTTAGTTTCCAGCAAGCTTAACTATTTGTACACTGTCACTCTGCTCACTTGCTGAAACTAGCACTCTATGAAAAGCACTTATTGTATAAAGACCTCCGCACTTTGTTTTTAAAGTACCAGTAAAACTCGTTACTGAAAAGTAATCAGTACTTGCTGAGAAAGTTAAGTATCAGCAAACTCATTACTGAAAAGTAATAAGCACTTGCTGAGAAAGTTTTTAAACGACGAAAGTTTGAAAAGACTATTCACCTCCCCCCCTCAAGTCTTTTCTTGTTGTTTAAAGGGACCGACAGACTGTTTATCAGCAACCTTGGGTCCTTTCAGCTTGTAGAAAGCTCATCCCACATTGCATACTGATTTCTTAATAGGCAATGGGTTTCTCAGCTGAATCTGGTAATGTTCAAGGATGTAGCATATTTTCAGTCCATACATCACCGGGAGCAAAGGTGAGACAGTGTTGTCTTCAACCTTGACCTTGAACTTTGTAACACAATCAACAAGTCTGTTGAAAATGTACTTTGCCCAGTTGATGTATGTTTTGCTTTCATAGATATGCATCAACAACGACCATCTTCTCAGGCCTACTTGGTCTATTCCTCCAACTTGGGAGTCTATAACTTTGATTAGTAGCAATGCTACTAGACCAAGTGAATGGTAGAGATGCTTCCTCTTTGTGTGCTTATTCCAAGTCACATGAGCAATCTCTCCTTTCTTCATCCTTTCGTTTCTAACATCACTGTAGAAAGCTTCTATTTCTTCATCAGTGGTAGTGATGTCATCTTCAGTTCCAGTAGTTGGAGTCTGAAAGATGTTTGCTAAATCAATCCATTTCAGGATGATTTGCTTTCCCTGAACTGTTGTAGAAATCACTTTTTCAGTGATTCCTTGTCCATCAGTAAGGGTCTGGATTTCTGCATTATTGTAGAATTCCATTGTGTCTAACATACTCACCATTTTCTTGGGGTGAGCAGTTATGAACAAATGTAGGTCTTGTTGATTTATGTAATTCAACGCCTCAATATTTTCTTCGTCCAGTTCTTGTTCATAGAAGTATCTGATATACTTCTCTTTGGCGAATCCGCCCCATTGCATCATCTGCTCACACTTTTCAGCGTTGAGATATGCAGGAGGCATGGGTCTCTCTGTAATTCGGTCGTTTCTTAACATGATTTTTACCGTGTTTTTCACCGTAGTTGATGCCGGAGAAGGAGCAGTGCTTTTTCCAGCATTGTCTGCCTTTGAGGACTTGTTGTTCTTAGATGATTGTCTCTTGGGAGCCATCTCTTATATAGGAGGTAAGGTTGGGGGAGTACGAAAAGATGCTTTTCTTTTTTACCGGAGGTACAATAATTCAGAGCACAGGCTAGGGAATTTTTTGCAGAGAAAGGAAATGTGAGTTAAAGAATTTTGTCTTTCTCTAACTCTTCATTTATATAGTGTCTCTGTTATGTGAGAAGCTCAACGGTTTTGAGCTCTCAGCAAGGGTAAAACAGAGATACAATGAGTTAGTGGAGCCTTTACAGTAAATGCGTAGTGGTCCACTAACACGAAACAGTCAGAGCATGCTTTCTCTTTGTAAAATTAACCGTTAGATAATCAACTGCTTTAAAATCAATGGCCACGATTGTATTTCATGTCATGATTTACAGCGAGTTTATCTGTGCCACGATTAACGTCACAATTGATTTTACCTTGATTCACGGTATTTTATCTCTTTTACTTCAAAGCTAATTGCTTGCTGAAGTATACAAGAATCTTTTCAGCAATTTAAATCCTTCTGACTTTAGCAATTACTTTTTAAGTAACAAGCCTTGTAGTTGCTGAAAGTTCCCCCTTAATCAAATATCTCATTTTTCTTTGGGTCAAAGATATTTTTGAGTTCCCGTCTCAGTAAATCCTTTTATATTGAGATATTTTTAGGTAAATTCTCTTTTAGTGAGAAGCAAATCTTGCTCTTTGCTGAGTTCTCGTCACAGATTTATCTTTTTATACATGAATACCTGTTTCAGTATCCTTGATTGTCCGAATGCCCGTTTCAGCAATCTTTGAATTTTTCTTACTGAGTACCCGTCTCAGCAAGTGATCAAGTTTCCTAACATTTACCCGGTTTGAAGGAATTGCTTGTTGAATGCCTGTTTCAGCAAACATTTCGTGTACAAACATCTCTTTTAGAGGAGTCAGTGGAAAGGGACTTTTCAAGGAATGAATAAACTTATAAGCAACTATTGGCTTGCTGAGTGCCCGTTTCAGCAATCCAATCAAATGTATCCCTTTTTATTGAGGTAGTTCAATCAATCCAAGGTTATACCTCAGCATTGCGAACATATTATCTGGAAGGGGCTTAGTAAAGATGTCAAAAAGTTGATCATCAGTACCTACTTTTACAACCTCAATGTCTCCTTTTTCCACATGATCTCTAATGAAATAATGTCTAATATCAATGTGCTTTGTCCTTGTGTGGAACTTAGGATTTTGCGTGATAGCAATAGCACTTTTATTATCACAAAAGATTGGTATTTTCTTTGCAGAAATACCCTAATCTCTTAGTTGTTACTGAATCCAAAGGATTTGAGCGGTGCAACAACCTGCCGCAATGTATTCAGATTCAGTGGATTAATTGGCAACACAGGTTTGCTTCTTGCTGAACCATGAAATTAATCTTATACCTAGAAACTGACAAGTTCCAGACGTACTTTTTCTATCAACAGTTGATCCTCCATGATCAGCATCAGAATAACCTACCAATTCTAATCCAGAATCCTTTGGATACCATAATCCAACATTGACTGTGCCTTTGACATATTTCCGTATTTTGAGTGCTTTCTTGTAGTGTGATTCTCTAGGATCAGATTGGAATCTTGCACACACTCAGACAACATACTGAATGTCAGGCCTACATTTTGTTAGATATAGCAAGGAACCAATGAGCTTTCTATACTTGTGTTCATCCACACTTTTGTCTTGTTTAGTATAGCTCAATTTGGTACCAACACTCATAGGGATCTTCTCAAGTTTCTCTTGCTCTTTGATCCTGAACTTTATGAGCATTTCCTTTGCATACTTTGCTTGATTAATGAATATTCCATCTTTGAGTTGCTTGACTTGCAATCCTAGGAAGTAATTCAATTTGCCCATCATACTCATTTCAAACTTGTATGTCATGAGTTTGGCAAAATCATCACAAATTTGCTTGTCACTAGATCCAAATATTATGTCATCCACATAAATCTGGACTAAGAGAATTTTACCATCATGGTTCATGGTAAATAAGGTTTTATCAACTTCACCTTTCTTGAAACCATTATCCAGCAAGAACTTAGCTAAGATATCATACCAAGCTCTAGGTGCTTGCTTTAGACTATATACAGCTTTCTGAAGCTTATATACCATCTTGGTTTTTTAGGGAAGTTCAAAGCCAGGGGGTTATTCTAGATAGACTTCATCAGCAAGTTCACAATTTAGGAATGCACTTTTAACATCCATTTGATAAACGATGAAGTCATTATGAGCAGCAAAGGCTAAGAAAATTCTAATAGCATCCATTCTTGCAACTGGTGCATAAGACTCATCATAATATAATCCTCTAGTCTGGCAATAACCTTGAGCAGCTAAACGTGCTTTGTTCGTTCTTACTTCTCCAGACTCACTCAGCTTGTTTCTGAACACCCACTTTGTACCAATTGCTTTCTTTCCTTCAGCAAGGGGTACAAGTTTCCAGACTTTGTTCCTTTCAAATTGATCCAGTTCTTCGTGCATTGCCTTGATCCATTCAGAATGATTTAAAGCTTCTTCTATGGTCTTGGGCTCAACTTCTGAAACAAAGTAAGAGAACAAAGCTTCTACTTCAACAACATTTGCTTCTTCAGCAAGTTCTTGATTAGTAGATACTTTGGATCTAGTCACATGGCGTTTGTCAATATCACCAATCATATCCGTAGAGGGATGATCTCTTATCCACTTATTAACAGGTTTTCTGCTCTTTGGATCTGGATATGTTTGCGTTTCAGCATGTGACTCTTCAGCATGTACTTGTTCAGTACTACTGGTATCTTGTTGTGTTTCAGGTGAAATTGGTTCATCAGCAACTGCTTGTTCAGCATTGCCGATTTGAGATAACTCGTCAGCATTGCTTGTTCAGCGTTTCAGCATGTGACTCTTCAGCATGTACTTGTTCAGTACTACTGGTATCTTGTTGTGTTTCAGGTGAAATTGGTTCATCAGCAACTGCTTGTTCAGCATTGCCGATTTGAGATAACTCGTCAGCAGACACGGGAAGTTGCGTAGTTTCAGCAACATCGGGAGCAACTGCGTCCTTAGCTAAAATTCTTTATCATGAACTATATTTATCTTGTCATGTCTTGGAGTAGGAGTATCATTGTCAGAATCATCATTAAGTTCAATAGATTTGACATTTCTAGCATTTGATTCAGTTCTTCGCTCGTGTATGAGTAATTTCTTCATACATTCTGATATTTCTTCTTCAGCAGGGACTCCTTGCTATTTTTCATAGAATACTATATGCACTGATTCTTTGATCTTTTGTGACTTTTTGTTGTAAACTCGATATGCTTTGCTATGCAAGGAGTAGCCAAGAAATTTCGCTTCATCTGCCTTTGGTTGAAATGTTCTTAAATATTCTCTACCATTGTTAAGAACAAAGCATTTGCAACAAAATACTCTTAGATGAGTGATGTTAGGAGGTCTTCCAACAAATAACTGATAGGGAGTTTTGTTGTATTCCTTAGTTATCAAGCATCTATTTTGAGTATAGCAGGCGGTATTAATCGCTTCAACCCAATAAGATTCACTTATATCAGTGTCAGCAAGCATTGTTGTAGCTGCTTTCTTAAGGGTACGATTCTTCCTTTCAGCAACACCATTTTGTTGAGGTGTCCTTACTGGGGATAACTGATGTTGTATGCCTTTGGAAGTGCAATACTCAGTTATGTACTGGTTTACAAACTCAGTACCATGGTCTGTTCTGATGACTTTTACCTTGTCATTTTTCATGACTTCGAGCTTGTTAAACAAGTTAGGTATTTCAGTCCTTGTTTCAGACTTTTGTTTGATAAAAACTACCCAAGTGAATCTTGAATAGTCATCTACCACCACCAGACCATACTTCTTGCAAGCATAGCTTGTTAAAGAAGATTCAAACAAGTCCATGTGCAAGAGTTGTAAAGGTTTTGTAGTTGTTACAACCTTGTTCTTGAAAGAAATTTTGGTTTGCTTACCTTGTTGACATGCAGTGCAAACACCATCACTCTTAAAAGTAACCTTAGGTAATCCAACAACAAGTGCCTTTTTAGACAGCTTATTCAGCGTCTTGAAGTTTAGGTGACTGGTTCGTTTATGCCATAACCATGCTTTTTCATCAAGGCAATCATGATCTGAGATAAGGCATTTTTCAACGATTGGTGAAGACCAATCTACGATATAGAGACCTCCTGATCTTCTAGCAACCATGATAACCTTCTTTGTCTCAAAGTCAATAAGTTTACATTCATCACTTTTAATTTTGATGAAGTAGCCTTTGTCAGCAAATTGACTCATGCTGAAAAGGTTAAACTTAAGATTTTTGACATAAAGAACTCCCGACATGGTAATGCATCCTAACTTCACATCACCATAACCTTTAGTAGAACCAAAGCCTCCACCATCAAACCTTATTGTTGGACCTTTTGACCACCGTCTATAGTTTAAATAAGGTTTTTCTTATTGCCCGTCATGTGCTTTCTGCAGCCACTGTCAAAGTGCCAAATTACATTGCTTGTCTCCGTGGCTGAAGTTTGCACAATCAAGAGCAAACAAGTTAATTATCCAATATTGGATGTCCACTAACATGTTCAAGAAAACGTCCAGTGGAAACCCAAGTCTTGAGTTTTTCAATCTTGACTTGTTTTCTACTTGCTGATGAACTAGAGGGTTTAGAACCGAAAGACTTTTGATCATTGCTGAGCAAGTCCACTTTCTGATGTGGTGTCTTGCTTGGTTGACCCTTTTGCTGAACATACTTTTCAGTAAGTTCTTTTCTAGCAAGGTTCCTTCTAGTCCTAGCTTTGTGAGTATTGTCAGTACTCTTAGGCTTGGATTTGTTCAACTCTTTGAAGTATCTTTGTTGACTTTGCTTGTACTCATGAAAAAGTTGATTTTGTTTGGTTTTCAACCCAAGTCCACATTTCGGAGTATACTGAGCTTTTGTCTCAACAACCTTACTTGATTCAGGTTTGTCAGCAAAGGTCTTCTGATTACTTTTAGTAATCTTGTCTTTAGACTTAACAAATTGCTTTTCAACAACTTGTTTGGTGGAAAGCTTTACAGTATCCTTTTTTTTGAACAGTTTGCTTTTCAGCAACCTGTTTTACTTTTAAAGTCCTTTTACTTTGAGTAGCAACAGCGGGCTTTTCGGTCGTAGGTACTGATGAATGTGTATTTTACACTTTCATTTGAGTCTTTTTCACCTATTTTAGCTATCCTCTATGTTAATTTAGCTATATTTTAGTGCATTTTATTAGAATAGTGTCACGTTTCCCTTTAGTTTTTATTTTACAGGTTTTGGTTGAAAAACGAGGATTTCCGGGCAATTATATTGAAGTTGACAAGGAATTGGTGTTCCAGAAGCCTAATTGGAGTATCTGAAGGTTTCCGGATAGGATTTGAAGTCTAGGGGTCGAATCTGGAGGTTAGAAGGCCACTAGAAGTCAGAAACCGAGTCCGAAAAGGGGAAGAAATCCAAAAACTAGTCGAAAACGCATAAATTCCCGAAAAAAACTCCCGGGCGAATCGCCCGGGATGTGGGGCGAATCGCCCCACAACAAGCGACTCGCCCGGTGTGTGGGGTCCTTCGCCCCACACTATTTCGAGGCCTATATATAGTTGCTCTGTTTTTCTCCGTTTTTCATACTTTTCCTGACCTATTCTCTCACCTTTCTATGTAGTTTTAGGTAGGAACTTCCCAGAGCGTGTTCTGGGGGTTCGTAGCTTAGGAGATACTTTTTCATAGCAGTTTGGAGCTTGTAAGATCGCGATTCTTCGGAGACTGACAACCTTCGTTAACATTGTATCTTACAGTTTTTCTTCTTATTTTTATATATCTTTCAACATGTTTTCTTCCATGATTTCTGTTGATTGCATGACAACTATGAGTAGCTAAACTTCTCGTTGGTGATAGTATGTGAATTCTTAGCGAAGGGTTGATAATTATGCTAATGGCTATATCGCGCATTATACTCCGTGTTATTGCTTTAGTTCTTTGATCATCTAAATCTCTATCTTCGTATTGTTGATTAATTATTGCACACAACGGGACAATTCATTGGTCTTTGACCTATCTATATCTATATCTTCATAGTGTTTGATAATTACAACAGGACAATTCATTGATCAAAGATCTTCATGCAAAACCGAGGAATTTACGCATGATTATTAACCCGTTATGCTTTGAAGGACCATACTATCACCAATCTCCATTATCTGTTAAGAAAAACCTTTGCTATATCGTCTGCTGTCTTTATATTCTAAATTAGTTTAGATTAAGCGAGTTATAGTCCTTAGAGATCGACACTCGAGGTTATTCTACTGCTACACTAAGGTTTTCGTTGTAGTTGTGAATTGCCTTTGGCTAAATAACAAATTTATTTGATACGTTGGACCCGACATCCACGCGTTCATCAAATTGGCGCCGTTGCCGGGGACTATACTCCTTTTTTCTGTTTAGTTTATTTATATTTTCAGCATTCAATTCCTAATTCTAGTAGTTTTAGTTTTCCTTTTTAATCTCTATCTGATACTGCTTTCCTAGTCTGTTACAGATAGTGTATGCCACATACACGATCTAGAGGAACACCGCTTGCTGATTCAATTGCTGAGATCGACAGAGTCTACCACCAAAGAAGGCGACTACTTCAAAGACGTGAACTAGAGGAAATAGCGGATACCGATTTCTCTGAATCTCTACACAGTCTTTTCAAGGAAATCGACGGAATGGTAGAAGCTAGACCACTGAAAGCATGGGTTCAACCCTCCAAGGATTGTATGAGGGGGCCGGCGATTGTTCTTTCGTCTGCAACTCGAGATCTGGAAATCAAGAACCACGCATTCTAACAACTTCCGAGGTTCTATGGCTTATCAAGGGAAGATGTGATGGGGTACTTGCACGATATCGATGATTTCGTCAACCAACTCCCACGACCCGGAGCTGAAATAACAACGGATGAGTTGCGGGTGAAGGTTTTTGCTATGGGGCTTGGCGACAGAGCCAAGTCATGGTTGAGTTCTCTATCAGCAGGCTCGCTGGACACTTGGGAGAAGGTTTTTTCAGCTTTCATGGAAAAATACTTCCCTCACACCTTGACTACCGCGCTAAAGGCGCAAATCACTGGATTCAAGCAGGACTATGATAAGACCATCTACACCGCGTTTGAGAGATTCCAAGATCTCACGAACAAGTGCCCTCACCATGGTTTTGAGCTTTCTGACCTAGTCCAACACTTCTACAATGGACTAACCTTCGAGAACCAACAAGTGGTGGATTTCCAATGCCGAGGCAATATTTGGGAGGGAACCGCAGAAGCCGTCTGGGCAGTTTTCGAAAAGCTTGCTAAGGGTTCGCAGTTCAAGGACCCAAGGGCAATGGTTAGGAGACGTGGACCTGAAGCTCCACCGACTCAGGAAGCCCCTATGTATAGGGGGAATGGGGATCAATTCGAGTGCTTTACCAACGAACTGAAGCAAGTCCTCAAGAGCGCCACTAGAACAACTGTTTCGAACGAAGTTTGCCGAATATGCAAGAACTATGGGAATGGGGCTCATATGTGTAGATCGGAGCTCCAATATGATGATGGCAACTGGGCTCAAGGAGGCGAAGAGGAAGCCTTTGCTACGGAGTTTGGTACTCAAGAGGCTAGCTACGGACAAGATGGTAGGAATCCTCGAGGTGGATTTTGGAGAAGAGGATTCCGAAACAATCAAGGATATGCACCGGCTAGCCAAACTTATGGCCCTAACCAAGACCGTAGTAGGCTTAACTATGGTAATGACCACTGCGAAAACCCCGCTCCGAAAGAGCAACCGAAGTCGAAGTCGGCTCAACTGATGGAGAACTTGCAAAAGATGGTTGATCACACCCAAAGCTTTCTCAAACGTTATGAAGAAGATTCTGAGAAGACTAGAGCGAGACTTGATAGGTTGGAAGAGAGCACTAGGCTTGCCCAACAAAAGATGCAAGAGTTGATCGACCGAGGAGCAAGTAGGGAACAAGGCAAGCTGCCTAGCAACACTGAGAAGTCGATGTCCATTACCTTGGTGGGTGATCTTCCTGTTGAAATCACCATCAAGAAGGTTGCTAAGTGCGAGAGTTGCAAGGGAGAAGTTCCCCCACAGGCTAAGGAAAAAGAGAAGGACCTTGGTTCTGACGAGAGTGAAGAGGATCAAGAGGATCCCGAGCCACTCCCTCAAAGTTTCGATATTAAGGTCGGGATTGGTGAGCTTGAAGATGTTCGTGCCACACTAGACATGGAATCCTACTCTAATGTGCTCCCTTTGAATGTGTTTGAGAAGAGTAGCCTTGGAAAACTATCTGAGCATAAGGCTATTGTGCAACTGGCGGATGGATCCTTTGTGAGACCCGAAGGCATTGTGAAAAATGTATTGGTCAAGATTGGTGAAGCTTCTGTATACACCAATTTTGTAGTTATGACGGCGTCTACACCTGGGACGGGGGATGTCATTCTCTTGGGGCGAACGTTCTTGGCTAAGCTACGCTCCGTGATGGACATCTACCGAAGGACTTGCACTATTAAAGTGGATGGCAAGCGACATGTGTTGCGAGCCATATCTGATCCACCTGATACTTCTCACACTGTTGACTACCGTGGTCTTGATGTCTATGTTCATTCTTATTCACAGGTTCGAGGCACGAGGAGGAGATCAATGAAGGGGAAGTCTAGTACTCTCAAAAAGAAGAGCTAGGCGCAGATAGGAGTCGAGTCAAAGACTTTAAACAATGGCGCTATCCGGGAGGCAACCCGGAGTTTTTATCGCTTTCTTTACCGCTTCCCTGAATGCATTCATTCTTGAACAATTTGCTTTTCATATGTGAATTTGTTCGTCTCTGTGTCGTATGTGCTTATGTTATGTTTCAGTGAGATTTTTCGAGTGTTTTGTGAGAAAATTGGTTTTCGGGGACTTAAAAACCGCATTTTTTTTCGAAAAGTTCGTCTCCCCACCTCAGGAGGTGGGGGGCGAATCGCCCCACGCGTCCAGAGCGCGCGCGCGCTCTGGACGCGTGGGGCGATTCGCCCCAGGCGTGGGGCGACTCGCCCCACGACCTGCAGAGAACAAAATCAGGGTTCTCCCCCAATTTCTCTCATTTCACTTCATCTTCTTCATCTAAACTCCAAAAATTCTCCCATTTTCAAAATTACTTCAAACCTTCATAACTTCTTCATATTTCCATCAAATTGTGTGTTCTTTAGGTTCAATCGAAGTCCGTTACGTGCTCTTTCATTTCATCCGAACTAATTTCTTCCTAGTTCATTCAATCTTCGGATTTGAGGTAATCTCACATGAACCCTAAATTTTCAAATTTGGGAGTTTTTTCATTTATGCTTCAATTAAGCTTGTATGATGTATGGGTTGATGATTTATGTGATTAGAAGCGTTATTCATTATCAATTGTATGTTCAATTAGGCTTGGATTGTTGGTTGAGATTTTTGCTATTAGATGATATATCTTGTTAGGAAATGTATCTTTTACTTTCATTCCATGTTTAAACATGTGTTTGTTGATATAATAATGATGGATGTAATGGTAGAATGCATGATTGATGAAGTTGAGGATTTATGTTGTTAGATTTTTGTTACTATGGTATGAATTGAAACTTGTGATTCAAGGCATTGGTTGTCTAGCAAGAGCATAATGTTATATGTGATTGTAGTAGTTACATTGATATGTGGCATGATGAAGTAGCTAGACTAGACATTGGGTTTTTGAGGAGTTGGATTGTTGTAGATATTGCTCGTTTGTTCGCTCGTACATTTACATATGTATAAGTCTGTTTTGCGTCATACGAGATACTAATTGCTGTTTGTAGGAATCATGGCTCTAAGAGGATCGAGGAGAGCTGGCTCGAGCAAGAAGGGAAAGGGAGTAGCATCAAGCTCCCAACCTTCTCACAACATGTACGAGATGTCTTTAGCTGCGATAGATGTCCGACAAAGGCTCGAAGCGGAGATGGCCGAAGGGGGAAGATCGATCATTCCAGACAGGAGGATTGATATTCCGGAGGCAGTAGCTGGAACGGCGGGGTATAGGACGCTCTCCCGATTGGCATCAAGAAGGAATTGGGTTTGGTATAGTTCCAACAGGTTCAAGGGGTACGACGTGAGCCTCCTCCAAGAGTTCTACACTGGATTCACTGATCTCGAGGAGAAGAATGGGGTACTAGTTCGAGGCCTGATAATACCATGGACACCAGAGTCAATTTCTTCATTCATCCATTTTGGGCAGCAGGAGTTCACAGGGAGCGACCATGCCTACCTATATTCGAGGGCCTCTAGGGGGATAGGAAGACATATTACGGACGTGATCTGCAACAGGGAGTACAGATATCCAGAAATCGGGGCAGAACCTGCACGGATCCGTCAGAGCGACCTTAGCATTGAAGCTAAGGCAATGATGAAATTCTGCATCTTCAACTTGATCCCTAGGAAGAATGACACATGGATACAGCCCAATGCCGAGCTCCTCTACTGCTTGATAGACAGACATCGGATCGACATCGGGCACATCGTGTATGAAAAGTATGAGCGCCACTGGGAAAAGAAGAAGAAGCCCTTCATCTTTCCGAGCTTCATCATTGCCTACTGCAAATATCATGGGGTCGAGGACATTGACGAGGGGGATTGCGAGGTCGCTGCCCTTTCACCCTCGACTATTGAGGTGCAGCTTGCTAGGTATCAGCTGAAGAACCCCACGGCTGCCACTGCTGATATGGAAGCACCCTTCCAACCGAGCGATTCCAATAATGATAATGATTATGAGGATGCTATGGAGGCTGATGATGGCCAAGCCCCTATCCCGGATATTCCATTTGTCCATAGAGCATCGCATGCACCGCCTCGAGCACCACAGGGGTTTAGAGGATTCTCTGAATTCCGGGCCTACCTCGACGATCGTTTCGATAGAGTTGATGCCAGTACCGCGGCCTTGCGACAGGACCTCGACGGGCACATTGCCCAGCGCAACCGCGATTGGGAGACATTCGAGGAGCATCGCCGAGAGGATAGGCAACAAAGGTGGGAGCAGCAACAGCTCATCCAGCAGCAACAAGAGGCTCTACAGCGGTCCAATGATCTCCTGTATGACATGTTGAGGGACTTTTATGGGGATTACCATCCCGATGATTAGTCTTTTCACATGTCCACTCTCAGCCAACCGAGGCCAAACCGTTTGGTAACATCTAGTATCACTTCTTATTACTCATTCTCTTTTGCTAGGGGCTAGCTTAAGAATCATAAGGGGGATGGGATGTGAACCGCGATGTTAAGTATTGTTTGGCTTTGTGTTGATTAGTATCTTGTTCTTTGTTTGCATTTGCATTTGCACGTTTACTGCTTTCTTAGTTTTTTAGGTTGCATTCACTGCATTCATCCTAGGATAGTCTTGCATGTTTTATATGGAGTTTATTGCCAAATTTTTTGAGCTTTTTTATTGGGTAGATCAACTAACTATGCCATTAATCATATGCTTCATCTCTATGAATTTGTTTGAGGTTTTTCTCGCTTGGCTTGTCGCATTTATGTATTGCACTTAGTTAAGCTTGGTAGTCTCGACATCACTTAGTGGTGTTTTCTCTACTGCGGTTCACGAAGGCCTTTATAATAGGATGATGCATGTTAGGGTCTTATGGTTATTTTCCCGAGTAATTATGTACCTAAGAGGCAACAAGTCTTCACCATGCTTTGAGATTGCTAAATGCCTAGGAAGGAGGTAGTGTGAGGTTGTGTGATCCTTTGTTTATAACCTATTCTTTCGAATAGGTTTGGGGAGGGGGTTACACCATCATTAAACTTGTTTTTCGTTTTTCATTTCCGTATTGTGAGCTTATTTTTCCTTTTCCGTAAATTTTGTACTCCAACCTATTCTTTCGAATAGGTTTGGGAAAGTCGTGTGAGTCATTTTGTTTCTTTTTCGTTATGCTACTGCTGGCTAAAAAAAATCGAAAAAAAAAGAAAGAAAAATTCCAGGAAAAAAGAAAAAAAAAGAAACTGGAAAGAAAAAAATGAAAAAAGAAAAAAAGACCCCAAAAAAGCAAAGAAGGGTCCAAAAAAAAAAGAAAGTCAAATAGCAGTTTAGCAAAGTGTTGTGTCTCATTTTTCAATTCTTGTAATGTTCGTAATTGTGTTGTAATTTTCTATCTTTTCTTTTGTTTTTGAGTGTCATCTGTTCTAGACCACCCTCGTCCTGCCATTCAGGAAGTGGTGAATAGCTTAAGACTTTGCTTGAGAGATGGGTAGAAAAGGGGAGTGTTATCTTTTATAGGGAACCCTCCTTCGTTTGATGAGAGCCAGTACTGGTTCGACCTCTTTGAGGAAAAGTCTTAACTTGGTGAACAACAGTAAGTCCTCAGTTTCATAGGCACGGGACAACCATTCGTATCTTAGCATGCTTCATTACGTCGTCACTGACTAGGTCCAGGTAGAGAATGTTACGAGAGACTATCTTGTCTTGACATAAGTGCTTATGTGGATGTGTATGAGTCAATCGAGGCATTCTTCAACCTATATTCATGTTTTGATTAATATGGTTCTTGTTCATATGTTTTTGATAGATTCGGTAGATTAGTTCATTTTATTTGGCATGAGACTCCATTTTATGTGTTGCATTGTTTTTTGCATTAGAGTCTAGTTGAGTTGCTTGAGGACAAGCAAAGGTTCGGTTTGGGGAGTTTGATGAATGTGTATTTTACACTTTCATTTGAGTCTTTTTCACCTATTTTAGCTATCCTCTATGTTAATTTAGCTATATTTTAGTGCATTTTATTAGAATAGTGTCAGGTTTCCATTTAGTTTTTATTTTACAGGTTTTGGTTGAAAAACGAGGATTTCCGGGCAATTATATTGAAGTTGACAAGGAATTGGTGTTCCAGAAGCCTAATTGGAGTATCTGAAGGTTTCCGGATAGGATTTGAAGTCTAGGGGTCGAATCTGGAGGTTAGAAGGCCACTAGAAGTCAGAAACCGAGTCCGAAAAGGGGAAGAAATCCAAAAACGAGTCGAAAACGCGTAAATTCCCCTAGAAGCTCCAGATCGGAAGCTGCCAGGAAGCTGCCATGGCAGCTCTGACCGGAGCTGCCAACGGAGCTGCCATGGCAGCTTCCAGATCGGAAGCTGCCATGGCAGCTTCCAGATCGGAGCTGCCTGGCAGCTCAGATCTGGAGCTGCCATGGCAGCTCCGATCGTGAGCTGCCATGGCAGCTCCGGTCAGAGCTGCCCTGGAAGCTTCCAGATCGGAAGCTGCCATGGCAGCTCCGATCTGGAGCTGCGTGGCAGCTCTGACCGGAGCTGCCTTCGATTCCGGCACCGGATTTTTGAAGAAGAAGAAGGAAAGAGAAAAAAAAAGGAAAAAGGATGAAAAAAAAATTTGGGACTTATTTTTTCATATTAATGTTGTTGGGATAGATTTGCAATTACATTTGGGATCCATTTGAAAATTTTAAAAGTTTTTCTTGTAAATTTCATAAACTAGAAAATATTGAGGGTCAATGTATAATAAACATAAATTAATGTTGTTTGGTCAATGCAAAATTCCGAATTTTGACCAGGGGCAAAAATGTACTTTCCACGTATTAATTCGCGAAATGTCAAGATCGTGGACCTGGATGTAATTAAAATCCATCTAGTTGGAGACTATATGTAATTGATGAACTAATGGTCCGTTATATGTAATTAGGACATCTAAGAGGGGTACTGTATGTAATTTGCCCTTTTTTCTATGATTTCTGTTGATTGCATGACAACTATGAGTAGCTAAACTTCTCGTTGGTGGTAGTATGTGAATTCTTAGCGAAGGGTTGATAATTATGCTAATGGCTATATCGCGCATTATACTCCGTGTTATTGCTTTATTTCTTTGATCATCTTAAAATCTCTATCTTCGTATTGTTGATTAATTATTGCACACAACTGGACAATTCTTTGGTCTTTGACCTATCTATATCTATATCTTCGTAGTGTTTTATAATTACAACAGGACAATTCATTGATCAAAGATCTCCATGCAAAACCGAGGAATTTACGCATGATTATTAACCCGTTATGCTTTGAAGGACCATACTATCACCAATCTCCATTATATGTTAATAAAAACCTTTGCTATATCGTCTGCTATTTTTATATTCTAAATTAGATTTGATAAAGCTAGTTATAGTCCTTAGAGATCGACACTCGAGGTTATTCTACTGCCACTACGGTTTTCGTTGTAGTTGTGAATTGCCTTTGGCTAAATAACAAATTTATTTGATTCGCGTTGGAACACGACATCCGCGCGTTCATCAAATTGGCACCGCTACCGGGGACTATACTCCTTTTTTCTGTTTATTTTGTTTATATTTTCAGCATTCGGTTCCCTACAGAAGAACAGGCTCTGGGGGTTTGCTCTCAGAAATTTCACTTTCTTGCCCTATTTCTTTCCTCCTATCTTCTTCAGTAAATTCATCTAATATGATCTTGGTTACCTTGCGTGTTTGTGCTCTCGAAATTTTTGGTTACATTGTGTTTGATTACGCTAATAGAACTGATTTTTAGTTTTGAGTTACTCTTACTATAGACATACAGGTATGATGTCCATGCGCGCTCGCATGACACCCCAATTCTCGCAGGTGAGGAGAGGATCATCCATATACCTGGAAGACGAGTTAAGGAGGTATGAGGTGACGGAGTCCATGGTGAGGTACTTACCAAGGTACGAAGATGGAGTAGGGATGGACCTATGGAGTTTCATTCGATCCTATGAGGAGGAAATAGAAAGAATTCCAGCAGAAGGGTTTACTAAGGACCAATTGTGCAGGAAACTATTTTCTTTTGCTCTTGGGTATGAGCCGAGGCGTTGGATTGCAAGGTTAGAACCAGGATCGCTGAAAACTTGGGGCCAAGTAGTAGAGGAGTTCTTGGCGCGGTTCATGCCTTATCATGAGACGATTGCCTTACGTGATAGGATCCAATATTTCGAGCAAGGAGAGTATGAGCAGTTTTGTGACGCCTACGAACGTTTTGAGATGTATAAACGTGAGTGCCCCCATCACCGTTTCGAAGATGGGGAGTTGATTTGGTGCTTCTTTGGTGGACTTCGTGAAGAGGAACGACTTAGAGTGGATCGGTTGAGCGGCGGTCTGGGAGAATGTACGATCGACGAGGCAGAAGAAGTCCTCCTTAAGTACGCCAGAGGTTCAACACAATCCGATGAGGTCATACCAATTCATATCACCACAAAGGAAGTAGATCGAGGTGAAGCAGGAAGCTCATCCGAGGAGTATTTTGAAGCCGAAGAAATCAGTAAGGAAGATGAAATTGCACATGCCGATCAAGTTGAAGATGACCTTCGTATAGCAAAAGTTGTTGAAGAAGTTGAAGTAACTGAGCATCTTACGGAAGAATTCAGCTTGTTGAATTGTGCTGAAGTAGAAGAGGTTTGAGAACTTGAAGAGGAGAAAGGATTGGAAGGCGACGCCCCCTGGAGGTGGGGGCTAGTCGCCCAGCATGGGGGGAGAACCGCCTCCCATGACCAGTGAGCTGGAAGACCCCAGCTCCCCTGTTTCTTTACTCGCAGACATTCGTATCAATCCAAAGCCACTTCCTTCCGTTACTACTGAGGTTCTTAAGTACAAAGAGGTGAATCTACTCCTCCGAGGTGGAAAACTTGACAAGCAAGGTACACATGAGCCACCACTAAACAAGCACCTCGATGAAGTCAAAGTGAATGTCCTCCTATTGATGAAGTCCTTATTGGATATGCCTGCAAAGCAAACCAGTCCATTCACCTTGGTGAGATCTTTGAAGCTTCCTAGGTCTCTTAGCTACATCGGACCAAGAGAATGGCGGCAACCATGGGGAGGTACTCTTGAGTCCATTCTTGAATACTCAGCCGACCGAGGCCAAACCGTTCGGTAACATCATCACTTTTTATTTACTCATTCTCTTTGCTAGGGACTAGCTTAAGTTTCATAAGGGGGATGGGATGTGAACCATGATGTTAAGTATTGTTTGGCTTTGTGATGTTGAGTATGGTATCTTGTTTTTTTAATTGCATTTGCACGTTTACTGCTTTCCTAGGATAGTCTTGCATGTTTTATATGGAGTTTATTGCCGAATTTTTTGAACGCTTTTATTGGGTAGATCAACTAACTATGCCATTAATCATATGCTTCATCTCTATGAATTTGTTTGAGGTTTTTCTCGCTTGGCTTGTCACATTCATGTACTACACTTAGTTAAGCTTGGTAGTCTCGACATCACTTAGTGGTGTTTTCTCTACTGCGGTTCACGAAGGCCTTTATAATAGGATGATGCATGTTAGGGTCTTATGGTTGTCATCCCGAGTAATTATGTACCTAAGAGGCAACAAGTCTTCACCATGCTTTTAGATTGCTAAATGCCTAGGAAGGAGGTAGTGTGAGGTTGTGTGATCCTTTGTTTATAACATATTCTTCCGAATAGGTTTGGGGAGGGGGTTACACCATCATTAGACTTGTTTTTCATTTTTCATTTCCGTATTGTGAGTTTATTTTTCCTTTCTCGTAAATTTTGTACTCCAACCTATTCTTTCGAATAGGTTTGGGGAAGTCGTTTGTGAGTCATTTTGTTTCTCTTTTCGTTGTGCTACTGCTGGCTAAAAAAAATCGAAAAAAAAAAAGAAAAATTCCAGGAAAAAAGATAAAAAGAAAAAAAAAGATCTGGGAAGGAAAAAAAAGAAAAAAAATGAAGAAGACCCCAAAAAACCAAAGAAGGGTCCAAAAAAAGAAAGCCAAATAGCAGTTTAGCAAAGTGTTGTGTCTCATTTTCAAAACCTTGTAATGTTCGTAATCGTGTTGTAATTTTCTATCTTTTCTTTTGTTTTTGAGTGTCATCTGTTCTAGACCACCCTCGTCCTGCCATTCAGGAAGTGGTGAATATCTTAAGGCTTTGCTTGAGAGATGGGTAGAATAGGGGAGTGTTATCTTTTATAGGGAACCCTCCTTCGTTTGATGAGAGCCAGTACTGGTTCGACCTCTTTGAGGAAAAGTCTTAACTTGGTGAACAGCAGTAAGTCCTCAGTTTCGTAGGCACGGGACAACCATTCGTATCTTAACATGTTTCATTACGTCGTCACTGACTAGGTCTAGGTAGAGAATGTTACGAGAGACTATCTTGTCTTGACATAAGTGCTTATGTGGATGGGTATGAGTCAATCGAGGCATTCTTAAACCTATATTCATGTTTTGATTTATATGATTTTTGTTCATATGTGTTTGATAGATTCAGTAGATTAGTTCATTTTACTTGGCATGAGACTCCATTTTATTTGTTGCATTGTTTTGTTTTTTGCATTAGAGTCTAGCTTAGTTGCTTGAGGACAAGCAAAGGTTCGGTTTGGGGAGTTTGATGAATGTGTATTTTACACTTTCATTTGAGTCTTTTTCACCTATTTTAGCTATCCTCTATGTTAAATTAGCTATATTTTAGTGCATTTTATTAGAATAGTGTCACGTTTCCCTTTAGTTTTTATTTTACAGGTTTTGGTTGAAAAACGAGGATTTCCGGGCAATTATATTGAAGTTGACAAGGAATTGGTGTTCCAGAAGCCTAATTGGAGTATCTGAAGGTTTCCGGATAGGATTTGAAGTCTAGGGGTCGAATCTGGAGGTTAGAAGGCCACTAGAAGTCAGAAACCGAGTCCGAAAAGGGGAAGATATCGAAAAACGCGTCGAAAATGCGTAAATTCCCGAAATTTACTCCCGGGCGAATTGTCCGGGATGTGGGGCGAATCACCCCACACCAGGCGACTCGCCCGGTGTGTGGGGCCCTTCGCCCCACACTATTTCGAGGCCTATATATAGTTGCTCAGTTTTTCTCCGATTTTCATACTTTTCCAGACCTATTCTCTCACCTTTCTCTGTAGTTTTAGGTAGGAACTTCCCAGAGCCTGTTCTGGGGGTTCATAGCTTAGGAGATACTTTTTCATAGCAGTTTGGAGCTTGTAAGATCGCGATTCTTGGGAGACTGACAACCTTCGGTAACATTGTGTCTTACAGTTTTTCTACTTATTTTTATATATCTTTCAACATGTTTTCTTCTATGATTTCTGTTGATTGCATGACAACTATGAGTAGCTAAACTTCTCGTTGGTGGTAGTATGTGAATTCCTAGCGAAGGGTTGATAATTATGCTAATGGTTATATCGCGCATTATACTCCGTGTTATTGCTTTATTTCTTTGATCATCTAAAAATCTCTATCTTCGTATTGTTGATTAATTATTGCACACAACTGGACAATTCTTTGGTCTTTGACCTATGATGAATGTCGTTTTTCACCAATTAAATTTGTTTTAAAAGCCTAAGAACACTTATCACTACACAAACTAGAGTGCAATGGCAAGTTGTCCCCGAGTGTCGTTCTCTCGGGACCTAACGTGGCTTTGCTTGAGGTTTTTGCAAGTAATTTCAGTCAACGAGTTCAAATGTTGATAGAATCGTTTCCTTTGAACAATAGCAACGAGAAATCAGATTGTTGTAAACAAGTTTGGAAAACGGTTGGTGGTAGAAATCAAATACACATGCATGGGTTACGTATATGCTCACAAGTTCAGTGCGTAGAACCTTCGATCAAGTCTGCTAAGCAACTCGTCTAGGCAAATTTAAGACACACATCATGAAAGATCACTATCAATACTTTAGAGGTGCTTGTCACCAACACCATTTTTCTAGCATGCTGCAAATCTCTAACATACAATCCTATAACTTTCATTGACCAAGAGTTTGTCACTATACTCAATTCGAATATATTTTATAGGCAACTAAGAATCATATGAAGGGATTTGCAGCAAGATTGAATCACAATCTCATGTAAGCATAAACATAACCCATAGCATGCATATTCTACATTCTACCACCAACACAAAAGATTTAGCTACTCATATTCATCAACATAGACATCAATTCATATGAATAATAATCAGAATACATCATATCAAACTACAAGACAAGAGAGTGATACAAGTTACCACCAAAGCTGTCACTAATCGGTGGAAATCAAAGAAAACCTCTCCGTAGATGATTACAAAGGATGAATCCCAATCAAAACCTTGAATCCCAAGCTAAAATACAAAGTAATCTGAATATTCTCTGAGTTTTGGGGCTTAGGAGCTCTCCAAAACCAAGTTACAGTTCAAAAGATATTCAAAAAATGATCAAAGATCAGATCTAAGAAGGAAATCCGAAAACGTAACCGCTGCCAAGCGGACCGCTTGGAAAAGCCAACCGGAGTGCTTGGCAAGCGAAGCGCTTCGGGCACTCCAAGCGCTTCGCTTGGCTTCTGTGCCAAAGCTCCTGGAAATTGAAGCGGAGCGCTTCACTATTCCAGGCGCTTAGCTTGGCTCCTGGGCAGATTTTTGTCTTCAAACTCAATCTTTTTGCCCTCGCATGGCCCTCGGGTGCCTTGGACTCATCCTTCTCGATGCTTATTGATACTCAAACACTTACGAACAAGCCACGGAGATTGGGGAACATCAACGGGCCATCTTTTCCATCAAAAAGGCTCGTTTTTAGCTCCAAAAACGCTGTTTCGTACCTAAGTGCCTGAAAATGCAGAAAACACAAAACGTGACACTATTCTACAAAACTAACCAAAAAACAAGGCTAGAAGATAGCAAAAGAAGGTAAAAAATACAAGATGAACGCGTCAAAAATACGTTCATCAAACTCCCCAAACAAAACCTTTGCTTGTCCTCAAGCAACAAACTATCCTAAATGCAACACAAAAGGAGTCTCATGCCAAGTAAAGTGAACTAATCTATTGAATCTACCAAATGCTTATGAACAAAACCAAATGAGCATGACATGTAAATAGGTTGAAGTATGTCTCGATTGCGAATATACACATTCTCAAGTGCACTTGGTTAAACAAAGGAGTCTCACGTAACATCTTCTACCTGGACCTGGTCAGTGACGACACAATGATGCATGTTATCATACTACAATTGCCCCGTGCCTATGAAACCGAGGACTTACTTCTGTTCACCAAGCGAGACTTTTCCTCAAGAGAGGGCGAACCAATACTGACTCTCATCAAACGAAGGAGGGTTCGCATAGATAGATAACACTCCCCTATTCTACCCAGACTCTCAAGAATGAGCCTCTTTCAACCAGTTCTTGAATAGCAAGACGAGGGTGGTCAAGAACAGGCCTTGGACAAAGGCGACATGAAAACAAAAGATAGAATTTACAACTCGACACTTCACAAGAACAAAATATTTACATGACACTTGACACTACGAGACTGCTTTTGGCTTGCAACGACCCTTCTTTTGCTTTTGGGTCTTATTCTTTATTTTCTTTCTTCTTTTTTTTTATTTTCTTTTCTCTTTTTTTTTTTTTTCTTTTCTCTTTTTTTTTCTTTTCTTTTTTCTCTTTCTCTTTTTTTTTTCCTTTTCTTTTTTCTCTTTCTCCTTTTTTTAGGGGCAAGCAGCAGTACTATGTGTCAAAAACACCTCCCCAAACCTATTCGAGAGAATAGGTTTGAGCACAAAGACGAAAAGGAAAAAGGAAAGACTCTTTACAAAGACACCTCCCCAAACCTATTCGAAAGAATAGATTGGGACACAAAACAAAAGGAAAAAGAAAAAGGAAACTTTACAACGACTCAAAGACGAAAGACAAGATCAACGAAGCAACCCCCTCCCCAAACCTATTCATAGAATAGGTTTAATACAAGGAATCTCACACCTTACACTACCTCCTTCCTAGGCATTTGGCAATCTCAAATCGAGGTGAAGAACTTGTCGCCTCTTACGTACATAATCACACGGGTTACAACCATAGACTCTAACATGCATCATTTCATAAGGCCATCGTGAACCGCAGCAGAAGAAACACCACTCAAGGTGATGTCGAGACTACTAAGCTTAACTAGTGCACATGCGAATATGACAAACCAAGCGAGACAAGCCTCAAACTACTTGCAAAGTGATGCAACATATGATCAATGGCCATAAACACTTAGTCTACTCAATAAAAAAGTTCAAAAGACTTGGCAATAAACTCCACACACAACAACGTGCAACAACTAGTCTAGGGATGATATGCATGCAAAAACTGAAAAACACGACAAATCACATGAACTTGAGTACAAAAATTGAAAAACACGACAAATCACATGAACTTGAGTAAAATCAGGCATGTACGAACCACACAAGCATACAGTACTGAAAATCCAATACCCCCTCCCCAAACATAAACATTTGCTCGTCCTCAAGCAAAGAAAAGTTGAAAGAAAAGGAAAAATTGGATTGAAAGTACACTTCCCTGAGATAAAGGTTCGTGTCCAATCTCCTATATATGAGTAGTACCTAAAAGGACTCAAGAAACAAGTGAGAACGGGTGCGCAAAGGTGAGAAGAATGGAAAAACGAGGAAAACCTGGGTACAGGGTCCAAGCGGAGCGCTCGGGAGGCTCCAGGCGCTCCGCTTGAATTTCCAGGAAGTTGCAAAACTTCCTGGAATTTGAAGCGGACCGCTTGGCCCTTCCAGGCGCTTCGCTTGGCCCTGTTTCCAGATTTTCGATGTTTTTTTCTCTCTTAATCACCTAAGGCACCAAGACAAAACTAGACTAAACTAATCACGACAATAGGCACACAAGCCACAACTACAAAATCAAATAAAGAAAATGCAAGAAACTAAAGAAATGAACTAAGATACAAAAGGTACCTCAACCAAGTCAACCTCCACTTCATGAGTCGACTCGAGAGGCTCTAGGTACGGCTTAACTCTCTGGTCGATGACCTTGAAGGTAGCTCCGGTTTGGTTGTCCAAGAGTTCCACAGCACCATGGGGTGCTACTCGGACAATTTCAAATGGTCCGTCCCATCTAGAACGGAGTTTTCCAGGAAAAAGTCGCAACCGAGAGTTGAAGAGGAGTGCCTTTTGTCCTGGAACTAAATCCTTGCGAATGATGCCTCTATCATGATACCTCTTTGCCCGTTCCTTGTATATCTTACCACTCTCGAAGGCTTTCAATCTTAGCTCATCTAGCTCGGTGAGTTGCAAAAGTCTTTCTTCACCGGCTTTCTCCATATCAAGGTTCAATTGCTTGATGGCCCAAAGTGCTCTATGCTCCAACTCCACGGGTAGATGGCAAGCTTTCCCGTACACAAGCCGGTAGGGAGTGGTACCAATCACCGTTTTGAACGAGGTCCTATATGCCCATAGTGCATCCGGCAACTTGGTGGACCAATCCTTTCTCGAGGGTTTGACTACCCGCTCCAAGATTTTCTTGATTTGCCGATTGCTCACTTCTACTTGGCCAGATGTTTGAGGATGATATGGAGTAGCAACGAAATGTGTGACCCCGTACTTCTTCATGAGGTTAGCGAAGACCTTATTCACAAAGTGAGTTCCCCATCGCTGATAATGGACCTCGGGGTCCCAAACCTATTGAAGATCACATCACGAAGAAAAGAGAGTACAACCTTGGCATCATTAGTCCGGGTGGGAACAGCCTCTACCCATTTGGTGACATAGTCGACCGCAACCAAGATATATTCGTACCCATTACTCTTAGGGAATGGTCCCATAAAGTCTATACCCCAAACATCAAAAGGCTCAACAACTAAGTTACCTTGCTGGGGAATTTCTTGTTGCTTGCCAATGTTGCCACTCCGTTGGCATGAGTCACATTGCGCCACAACTGAGCGCGCATCTTCATACAAGCTGGGCCAAAAGAACCCGGATTGAAGCACCTTGCGAGCGGTTTTTTGGCCACTATAATGCCCTCCACATTCTAACTCATGGAAGAATCTCAGTATCGATAATTGCTCTTTCTCGGGTACACACCTCCGCAAGACTTCATCTCCTTCCTTGCGGAACAAGTACGGGTCATCCCATATGTAATGGCGACAATTCCTCACAAGTGAACACCGTTCAGGTCCATAGAGATGGGTTGGCATCACATTTGTGGTTAAGAAGTTAACGATATCGGCGTACCATGGTTCCAACTCTATGCGCATCAACTGATCATCGCGCAAATCATCTGGGACGGTTGTGTCATCTTGTGGAATGTTTGGCAACCGGGACAAGTGGTCCGCCACAAGGTTTTCCTTGCCACTTTTATGGGTTAATTCCACCTTGAACTCTTGGAGAAGAAGTACCCAACGCATCAAGCGTGGCTTGGTTTCACGCTTAGCAATCAAATGCTTGAGAGCTGCATGGTCAGTGTGAAAAAAAACTTTGTACCTAGTAATATAGGACCTGAATTTACTTAGAGTAAAAATAACCGCTAAGAATTCTTTCTCAATGGTAGTATAATTAATCTGAGCAGCATCTAAGGTCTTACTAGCATAGTAAATCACTCTGAAACGGTTATCAACCTTTTGACCAAGAACAGCACCCATAGCATAGTCAGAAGCATCACACATAATTTCAAAAGGAATTTTCCAATCCGGAGAAACTACAATAGGGGCTGTTAAGAGTTTCTCCTTAAGTGTGTGGAAAGCGTCAAGACATTCTTGTGTGAATTCGAAGGGAACATCTTTAGCAAGAAAGTTACTCAAGCACTTAGCTATCTTAGAGAAGTCTTTGATAAATCTCCTATGGAAGCCTACATGCCCAAAGAAGGATTGCAATTCACGCACACAAGTAGGTGGAGGTAACTTTTCAATGATTTCAAGTTTCCCTTTGTCTACCTCTATCCCCCTTTTAGAAATAGCATGTCCCAACACAATTCCCTCTTTAAGCATATAGTGACTCTTTTCCCAACTCAATGTAAGATTACATTCAATACACCTCCTTATGACACGATCAAGTTTATCAAGACAATCATCAAATGAATCACCATAAACGGAAAAATCATCCATAAATACCTCAACAAATTTATTCACCATGTCGGAGAAGACGGAGAGCATGCAACGTTGGAAAGTGTCCGGAGCATTGCACAATCCGAAGGGCATCCTCCGGTACACGAAAGTGCCAAAAGGACATGTGAAGGTGGTCTTCTCTTGGTCCTCGAGAGCTATAGGAATCTGGTAGAAACCTGACAAACCATCCAAGAAACAATAGAACTCTTGCCCAGCTAGGCGGTTAAGCATATCATCAATAAATGGTAAAGGAAAATGATCTTTCTTTGTGGCAGAATTCAATTTCCTATAATCGATGCACATACGCCACCCCGTTGTTTTTCTAACGAGTACTAATTCCCCTTTATCATTTGCTTCGACCGTGATACCCGACTTCTTAGGGACTACATGGACGGGGCTAACCCATTTGCTATCGGGAGCTGGGTAAATCATCTTAGCATCTAGGAGTTTAAGCACCTCTTTCTTCACAACTTCTTGCATAGCTGGGTTTAGCCTACGTTATGGTTGCCTAACAGGTTTCCCATCTTCCTCTAAGGCTATTTTGTGGGTACATTGCACCGGGCTTATACCCTTGATGTCACCTATGCTCCATCCTATGGCTCCGATGTTTCTTTTCAACACCTCCACTAACTTAGCCTCTTCCTCCTTACCAAGCTTAGAAGATATGATTACAGGTTTAGACTCATTCTCTCCTTGGAAGACATATTTCAAATGGCTTGGTAATGGTTTAAGCTCAAGGGTTGGTTCACTAGGTGGAGGGGTCACTCCTTCATCTTCATCTATTCCTAGAGACTTTTCTACTTCTTCTCCTAGAGGGATTTCGGGTGCATTATCTAGGAGGGCTATCATAGCTAACACTTCTTCGGTGACAAATCCCTCTTCAAGGTTCATAGTAAGAGCGGCTTCTAAAGGGTCGCTAACTTGATGAGTAGAATAAGTATCACAAGAGACAGATTCATAACAATCAACAAATTTAAGTTCTTCAATCATAGCTTCCTCAGAGTCAGGTTCACATACTTGCTTGTATTGCTCGATCTGAACTTTGTCTTCGAGTACCTCCATGGTGATCTTTTTCCCTCGAAGCTCCAAACATGTGTTGGTGGTAGCCATGAAGGGTCTGCCCAAAAGCACAATATGCTCCTTTCTCGAACTTGTACCCTCGTCTGCTGTTTCCATCACCACAAAGTCGGTTGGCACAATGATTCTATCCACCTTCACTAGAATATCTTCGACTATCCCCAGTAGGCGTTTCACACTTCGATCAGCCATTTGAACGACCATGCTAGTGGGTTGAATTTTTCCCAACCCCAACGCCTTGTAGATGGAGTATGGCATTAGATTAATGCTAGCCCCCAAATCAAGCATTGCTTTTGTGGATCGGCCGTTTCCCATGGTGATACTAATTGTGAAACTCCCGGGATCCTTTTGCTTCAAAGGTAACTCATGCACCGAGTTAACCATTTCAAGTTCAGCCACATCCCCTTTTTGGAAAATCTTCTTATTACTCCTCACTTCTTTGAAAAATTTCGTGTAAGCAGGAATATTTTGAATCAATTCCAGAAGGGGAACGTTCACCTCTACTTTTGATAGGATCCCATATATAGGTGAGTCTCGGATGTCCTTCTTAGCTTCCCTTATCCTTCCGGGAATGGGAAGATGGGGTTTAGGGGGCACATAAGGATTAGGCGACTTATGAAGTCCGCCCTCCTTTTGTTGTGCACCCCCTTCCTCATCTTCCTTATCCTTCTCAGTAACAAGTTCAGGGGTTGGTGCGGCTTCTTCTACCACCTCCTTCTCCAGCTGCTCATCATCACCTGTATCACATGTATTATTAGGCAAAGATTTAGTTTTAGAAGGATACATCAAAGGATATGGTGGTCTTGATTCCTTGCCACTCCGCAAAAGTATGTTTGCCTCTTCAAGTTCTTCCTCAATCCTGGAGCTTTCACAATGTTCTTCTTCGCTTTCCAGATCAGCCTCAAGTCCCTCAATGAACTCCTCTTGACGATTAAGATTTCTCTCATTTTTGGAAAAATTAGAATTTTCCTCCCAGGTCTCAGGCGGACCGCTTGACAGAGCGCAAGCGGAGCGCTTGCCAAGCGCTTCGCTTGGCTCAGGCCAAGCGCTTCGCCTGGCTCCTGGAGCTTCTTTTTTTTCCTCTCCTTTCTCTCCTGGAATTTCAAGCGCTCCGCTTGACTGTTCCAAGCGCTCAGCCTGAATTTCCAGTGTATTTTCTTCATGCATGTGACACTCGGAACCCCTTTCTTCACTCATTTTCTCTTCTAGTAACTCGAGCATGACCTCAGATTCTCCTAGAACTTCATACACACACTCCATTCTAGTATCAAAATCCTCTTGGTATTTACCCGCTACTTCGAGCACATTTCCCCAAACCTCCATTAGAGTGGATAACACCTTTTCTTCCTCTTCGGTGGAGCACTCCTCTTCACCTTAAGCTTGCGAGTCTTCCACCTCAAAGACGTAATATGGAATATTTCCGCCCGAGCATGTCTTCACTTTATAATCGAAGTTGTCATCATAAGAACTAATAGCAATAGGCTTGGGTGCTCGATACATCTCTGAGTAATCAACCGGTGGCACAAGAGCATGGTTACGTGTCGCAGCGAGCAATCTCCCAAAAACCTCTTTGATTTGGGATACGGTACAATTCTCCATACCGTCACATGCACCATCTATCACCAACTGCAATTCTTCATCCAATCCTCGATGAAAACAAGTAATCAGTTCATATTCGCTCAACCGATGATGTGGGCATTCGCCCTTGTAGAGCTCAAATCTCTCTAGAGCATCGCAGAACCTTTCTCCCTTCCGCTGAGCGAATTCAATTATCCGCTTCTTGAGCTCTTCATTTTCCCTAGGCGAAAGGAACCGATCAAGAAAGGCGTCTACCACGTCTTGCCAACTCCTCAGTGATCCCCCAAGCAAAGATCTCAACCATTCCTTGGGTTTCCCAGTAAGAGTACATGGAAACAACCGACACAAGAGCTGATCATCATTCAAATCACGTGGTGGTAACAACCCAACGTCACGCCGGTATTCTACCACGAATCGTAATGCATTCTCGCAAGGTGAATCTCGGAAGGTAGCTATGCTATAGAGAATTTCATCAGTGACCTCATATAACCTAGCCTCCGGTTCAAGATAAATCGCCGGCTGTTTCCTTATTGCCTCATACCGGACTTTGAAAGCTTCGTTCAAGCAAACTTCTTCCATACCTATCCAACTACAAAGCCTTCAACTAACTGTAAGTTTCCGTTAGTTACGCAAAACTTTCACACAATTCAATCAAGAAAGAAATAAGGGGTGGGAAAGAGATGTTGGCTGAAAAAACCAAAACAAAAACACCAACCAAAGGAGTTAAGTCCCGGCAGCGGCGCCAAATTGATGAATGTCGTTTTTCACCAATTAAATTTGTTTTAAAAGCCTAAGAACACTTATCACTACACAAACTAGAGTGCAATGGCAAGTTGTCCCCGAGTGTCGTTCTCTCGGGACCTAACGTGGCTTTGCTTGAGGTTTTTGCAAGTAATTTCAGTCAACGAGTTCAAATGTTGATAGAATAGTTTCCTTTGAACAATAGCAACGAGAAATCAGATTGTTGTAAACAAGTTTGGAAAACGGTTGGTGGTAGAAATCAAATACACATGCATGGGTTACGTATATGCTCACAAGTTCAGTGCGTAGAACCTTCGATCAAGTCTGCTAAGCAACTCGTCTAGGCAAATTTAAGACACACATCATGAAAGATCACTATCAATACTTTAGAGGTGCTTGTCACCAACACCATTTATCTAGCATGCTGCAAATCTCTAACATACAATCCTATAGCTTTCATTGACCAAGAGTTTATCACTATACTCAATTCGAATATATTTTATAGGCAACTAAGAATCATATGAAGGGATTTGCAGCAAGATTGAATCACAATCTCATGTAAGCATAAACATAACCCATAGCATGCATATTCTACATTCTACCACCAACACAAAAGATTTAGCTACTCATATTCATCAACATAGACATCGATTCATATGAATAATAATCAGAATACATCATATCAAACTACAAGACAAGAGAGTGATACAAGTTACCACCAAAGCTGTCACTAATCGGTGGAAATCAAAGAAAACCTCTCCGCAGATGATTACAAAGGATGAATCCCAATCAAAACCTTGAATCCCAAGCTAAAATACAAAGTAATCTGAATATTCTCTGAGTTTTGGGGCTTAGGAGCTCTCCAAAACCAAGTTACAGTTCAAAAGATATTCAAAAAATGATCAAAGATCAGATCTAAGAAGGAAAATCTGAAAACGTAACCGCTGCCAAGCGGACTGCTTGGAGAAGCCAAGCGGAGCACTTGGCAAGCGAAGCGCTTCGGGCACTCCAAGCGCTTCGCTTGGCTTCTGTGCCAAAGCGCAAAAGAGAAGTACATTAGATACTTCTATGAACAAGAACTGGACGAAGAAAACGAAGAGGCGTTGAATTTTATTAATCAACAAGGCCTACTTTTCTTCATTACTGCTCACACTAAACAAGTGAGCATGCTGGATACCATGGAATTCTACAATAATGCAGAAGTCCAAACCCTTACTGATGGACAAGGAGTCACTAAAAAAGTGATTTCTACCACAGTTCAAGGAGTGCAAATCATCCTGAAATGGATTGATTTAGCAAACATCTTTCAGATTCCAACTACTGGAACTGAAGATGACATCACTGCTTCTGATGAAGAAATTGAAGCCTTCTACAATGATTTCAGAAATGAAAGGATGAAGAAAGGCGAGATTGCTCCCGTGACTTGGACAAAGCACGTAAAAAGGAAGCATCTCTGCCATTCACTTGGTCTAGTAGCTCTGCTACTCATCAAAGTCTTAGACTCCCAAGTTGGAGGAATTGACCAAGTAGGCCTGAGAAGGTTGCCTTTGCTGATGCATATCTATGAGAACAAAACTGAAATCAACTAGGCTAAGTACATTTTCAAAAGGCTTGTTGATTGTTTTACAAAGTTCAGGGTGAAGGTTGAAGACAACTCAGCCTCACCTTGGTTTCCTGTGATGTATGGATTGAAAATATGCTAAATCCTTGAACATTTCAGGATTCAGCTAAGAAACCCATTGCCAATTAAGAAATCAGTATGCAATGTGGGAAGAGCTTTCTACAAGCTGAATGGACCTAAGGTTGCTGACAAGAAGTCAAAGAAGCCAACAGCTGCAAATGTTGCTGAGACTGATAACCAGTCCATGAATGCAACAGCTGCAAATGTTGCAGATACTGATAAGCAAGCTAGGTATACAACAACTGCAAATGTTGCTGAGAATGCAACAGCTGCAGATGTTAGTGCTGATACTACTGCGGTTGCTGACACTACTGCACCCAGTGAGAAATCTAAGAAGAAAAAGAGGAAAGCTGATGATGACACTCAAACTGCAGCTTCATCAGCTGATCCTATTCCTAAGAAGGCACGGACAAAGACTTACCCAAGAAAGCAAACAACGGCACGCAAGTCCGTTCCAATTGTCCATGTCATTCAGGATGACGATGTTCCAGTGGTTGCTGAAACCCAAGCCACTGTAGTAGATGTTGCTGAAGTGTTTGCAGAAGCCTTCAACAATCCAATTAACTTGGATTCATCTGCTGAAGCAAGACCACATGGCAATGGAAATGAAAATCCTTCCCAAGATCCCCTAAAAGATATCGAAATTGTAGATAATCTTGATGACAACACTCTGGAACCAGCAAGTGACATTGCTGCAGATTTGAGAAATGTTGCACTTGCTGAAGGTGTTGAAGAGCCGGTTGCTGAAAAAGCAACTAGGCCAGTCCAAGATATTGTTGAAGCTGCAATTGCTGAAGAACCAGTTGCTGAGACTGCAATGGTTCAAGTCCCAAAGGTTGTTGAAACACAACAAGGGACATTATTCGACGACGCATCTCAAGATGCTGAGAATATTAGACCTAGTTCACAAATGACTTCTATTGACAAAGTTCAACTGTTGCTGACTGACCTAAGCCAGCAAATGGACTTGGAGATTGATGACAACTCCAATAAGTCAGTAGACCTGTTCATGACAAGTAGTGAACTTAGAGGTCAAGATGTCTCTGCTCAACTTGTCAATTCAGAAACAAGGAAGATTGCTGAATCTGCACAGCCTTCTCAATTAGAGCAAGAGAAGAAGTCAGCTGAAGAACAAGTCTCAAAAAATGAAGCTGCTATCATTGCTGAAAGGACTGAGTCACCACCTGCCCTTCTTCAGCAGGTAGTTAACTCAGATATAAGCAAAACTTCACTATCTGAAACTTTATCTTTAGCTAATATAATTGTTTCTTTACAGACTTCTCAAGATACAAGCCAGAAGATTGCTGAAACTTTTGCAAATCCACAACTCCTGTTTAGCAGGTAGATGAAAATTTTGGTAATTCTACTAAGTTTGAAAACTTAGTACTTGTATCTAATATAAAGTTATTTCAGGATGAACAATTCAAGGATGTTGCCACAACTCTTGAAGCAAAGGAAATAGTACCAGCACAACTTAGTGTGCAACATGAGCTTGTTGAAAGTCAGCAGGTAAATCATGTTACAGTTTTAGACTCTAAAACTATTTTCCAAACCAATCCCGAAATTAACTTTACTCTTATTCAAGCTCAAAAGGAGAACGATGAAGTGGTTCACATCACATAAGATCATGAAGTTAGTTCTGAAGAACTATACTCGAACTTCAAAAAGAACACTTTGACCAGAGTTGCTAAATCTGTCAACAACTGGCAAAGATATAGAAGATTGAGTTTTTAGATCTTCACATCCATCTGTCCAATGAGAAAAAGAGAATCTCTCTACTAAAACTTGAGACGTTTGTACACTCAATACTTCTAGAAGAACTCACATATTCTCAGCAAATGAGTTCAGTTCTGATTGCTACAATCAGAGAGAATATGAAAGCAAAGTTCAAGAGTGCCTCTCCATCTGAACAAGTTGTGATGCTCAAGGGTTCCTTTGTACCTGTGGTGGCTGATCCCCACAAAATCAATGAGGAAGAGGAAGTTACAAGTCCTGCAATGTACAAACATCTCGAGTTAGTCATACTGACGGACGATGATGAAGAAGAAGTGGATGAAAATATCCCTAAAGACACAAGTGATGATGAAGCCAAAGATTCTAAGGACAGCAAGGACGATGATGATGATAATCAAGGTCCTAGTCCTGATGCTGGCGGAGTAAAAATGACAGTTGCTAATAATTAAAATCAAAACACTGAGAATCACCAAGCTGACCAAACTCCCAGTCAGCACCAAGAATCTACTCCCGCTCCTGTTGAGACAAGTACTCCAACAACTGAACAAGTTGCTGAAACTGAAGAAGAGTACGCCAGAAAGCGTGCTGAAATGCACAAAGGTAAAGCTAAGCTTTCTGATGCCGAGTTAGCATTACTCGAAGCTAAGGTCACTGATCCAAACCTTGGAGAAGAAGAAGAAATGGATGAAGATTATCAAAGAGCTTTACAAAATAGTCCACAGATTCATGATAAACATACAAAGAATCTGGATATTGCTCAATCTTCAGGAGTGAACAACACGAAAGTCTCCTCCCTTCCACCTACTACTGGTGAAACTCCAGTCGTTGAGTCCAAATAGTTACCGTCAGCAATCACTCAACCAGAAGTGTATGAAGCTAAAGATTTGGGAATCAAGGTTGCTGGCCTTGACGAATCTGATGAAGAAGAAGATCTATCTAACTTCTCAGCAAATGAAGAAGAAAAGACAAAGAACGTTGAACCCACAGTGGTTGAAATTCCTCCACCATCTCTGTTAACTAATGAAGGAGATGCTGAGAGAAGTCGTTTGCTGAGAAATGATGATCAGTTCGCTACTGAAATCAATGCTCATTCACTTACTACCTCTTTAGTGCCGTTCCCAAATGTTGAGGAGTTTACTCCTAGAATAAAGGCACTAATGGTTGTTCACAAAGCATGCCAAGAAGAGGATGATGCCTTGCTTGCTGAGAGTCCGCTTGACATTGGCAAAATACTGACTACTGTGCTGCGACGCACTACTACACTTACCATAGCTCAGAAAGACATCAGTCTACATCACAAAAGCTATGAAGGAGATGTCAGTCAAACACTCAATATTGCTAAAAGCGAATTAAAAAGGCCCAGGCTATGCTAGAAGAAAAAGTTGAAAATCAGCGCAGACATGAGGAGAATGTGGCTTTTATTAAGGAAGAATTGTCTAAGCTAACCACTGATCAGCAAGACATGATTCTGAAATACAACAGCCTAAACACTCTTGCTGAAAATTGCAATGAGTTTTTCTCTCTACACATCAGACCTATGATGCAATCCATGTCTAAGGGGGAAGATAGAAAAAGAAAATCTTCAAGAGACAGATCAACCAATCCCTCTTCTGCTGAAGCGCCATTAATACTGCCTGGACCACCTCCCAGAGAACCTCTTGCTGAAACAGAGCAAAGTTCTAAGAAAAGAGCTGAAACAGATTCTGAGAGAAGTTCAGCAAGTCCAAAAAGGAGAAGAACTTCTACTGAAACTCAAGAATTCTGTCACACTGAAAGTCATCAACAAGGCCTACTTTTCTCAATAGCTCAAGCTATAAGAGCTAAGCCTATTTCTGCCTTAACTCCTTCTGGCCAATCAAAACACTTCTCTTCTGACTCCAGATCTTCAGCAAGAGATCAAGAAAATGCTATGTCAAGAAGAAGAAGGCAAAGACCGGAAGAAAGAAGGCTAGCCAACATTGCAATTGTCACTTGCATTGATTATATAAAGACGAGCAATGAGGAAACCACTCAGAATGTGATCAGAAACCTACATGGTTGCTGGATCATAAAGCTGGAAGATCTTTTGGCCAATGATTTCTTTCCAACTGCTGTACTGAATCAAATGTACACTTGGATTGAATTAAAAGTTTCAAGAAAAGAAAGGGATCCTCCTCTCTACCCAAGGAACATTGCTGCGAAATGGCTGAACTTAGAGATCTTAGTAAGAAGAACTTTCATCGGCAAGAAGATAAAACAAGAGCCCGATTTAATCAAGCCGATAGATGTTGCTTACTACAGTGATCCTTTAACCAAGAAGTCCAAAAAGAAGTATGGCTTGATTCCTTATGAGTATTTTTATCTCACTGCCAAGGATCAAGAAGAAGATCTTCTCTGGTTAAGGAAGATTCATGCCAACAAGGGAATTTCAGACACTCAACTTCTACATGCTAGCAATTGGGGCATGCACTTGTGGGTAATTCACTACAAAGAGATGAATGGTGAAAACCATCACTATACTGCCTGCAAGAATGCAAGGATTATTCAACTTGAACTCCGTAAGCTACTTGAAGATTACGAGAATGATGGTGTTGAATTCTCTGCTCTTGTTGAGAAGAGTGTAAGGGAGATTCTTAGAAAATCTTCTGCTGGAATAGCTTAGTCCCTTGTAAAAGCTTTGTTTTTTTCTGTTTGCTGATTATGTTATTTATCTATGAGCTTTCTTGTAAACTTACTGAAAGATAACTATCAGCAACGAACGTTTTGACTGTTATTGGTTTTTTATTATGCAAACTACTTATGCTTACTGTTTTATTATTCAAGTATGCTTGCATTAATCAACTGATTTATTCAACATCAGAAACCTCTAAAAGGGTAACAATTAATTTATCCATGGATTGCTAACATCAAAAAGGGGGAAATTTGTTAGGAAACTTGTAATTTTGATGAGCAATTAACCATGCTAAATTAAGGAAAGTCCAGTAACTAGTACTCTTAAGGTCCATAGGAATTTCGAATTTTAAGGACATTGTAAAAGAGGAACGTTTGCTGAAAACTTAGTGTAGGTACTAGTTAGGTGCTTTAGTTTGCTTATGATGTACTTTGTTTCTACAAATGAATTATTGAAGCACTAGAACCGCTCAGAAACATGAAGATTCAATGACTGAAGATTTAGAAGAATTCTGAGAAAGGTATCTACAAAGGCACATGTTGCTCAGAAAGTGAGATTTTCAGTAACAACTCGCATAAGTGAAAATCTATATGACAGAGTAGGTTGTGCTTGCTGAAACTGAGAGTGACCACTTGCTGAAAAACATATGTGACCTCCTTGCTGAAAGTACTTGCATTTTGGCTCCAACGTTCACAATTGAATTTGATTCAAATGAACATTAAATGCAAAGTAGGCACGCGAGGAACATGAATACTAGAAGACAAATGAAGGACGCTGCTGAAAGTACAAAAGCAAGATAGTGACATCGTAAGGTACAAAGCCTTAGAATTTGAAATTCAAAAGGCTCCCTTGATTCACTATAAATAGAGGTCATCCGGCAAAGAGTTGAAGTGTGTCAACAACGTGATCAAACTCTCACTTGTGCTTAAACACTCAATCTTCCATACTCTTTACTGCCGATTGATCCGTTCCAAGACTTAAGCTTCAAACAAAAGCTACTTGTGATGAAGTAGAACATTCACGCCTAAGAAATTAGTTAAGTGTTCTTTCTTTTGAACAAGAACAAGTCTTTACACCAGAAACAACTTAACTTGCTTACTGAAAAGTATTACAAGTTGTGTTTCTTTAGATAACTTGTTATAGATGAAAAAGTTATACTCAAATCATCTCATCCCAAACCTCTCTAACTGATAAGCACCCTTTTTCAGGCGTGAAATTCAGGGGGAATTAGTCAAGCATTGTGTTGCTGATTATAAGTCCCAAGTTTGGTGGAGAACAAGGTTACAGTTCTCTAGTTAGGTTGGAAACGAAGCAAGTGTGCTTTGGTTTCTGAAGAATCATTATAGATAGGATTGTAAGGAACCTCACATCTTATCTTAGTGGATTCAGTCCTAGAAAGGACAAAGTGGATTAGTTGAGATGTTACGCCACTCTCAGATACCACAATAAAAGTGTTTGTGTGATTTACTTTACCGCATTTAGTTTTCAGCAAGCTATACTTATTGTACACTGTTACTCTGCTCACTTGCTGAAACTAGCATTCTCTGAAAAGAACTTATTGTATAAAGTCTTCCGCACTCTGTTTTTAAAAGTACCAGTAAACTCGTTACTGAAAAGTAACAAGTACTTGCTGAGAAAGTTAAGTACCAGCAAACTCATTACTGAAAAGTAATAAGCACTTGTTGAGAAAGTTTTTAAACGACGAAAGTTTGAAAAGACTATTCACCCCCCCCCCCCATCTAGTCCTTTCTTGTTGTTTAAAGGGACCAACAAGTGGTATCAGAGCTGGAGGTTCTTTAACCTTCAGCACTGAACCTAGAACCCCTTAGGTCCTTTCCGTAAATCACTTTCACTTGATCAGTTTGGTAGTCTTTTGCTGACAGGATGTCGCTAGGAGACGCTCCCTTGCTGAAGCTGGAAAACTATGACAAATGGCGAAACAACATGATGCTACATCTTGAGGCCATTAGTGATGAGATGGTTACTGGCATAAATGATGGACCTATCAAGATCACTAAACTTGAGAGAAGCTTTCCTCACAAAACCACGGATACTGCTGGAAAGGAAACTATCTTAGGAGAACTGGTTGATACAGCCATTCCAAAACCAAGAGAGGAATTGACTTCCGACGAAGCCAAAAGATTCTGTCTTGATGGCCAAGCAAGAAACATCATTATTCGATCAACTCCAGATACTGTACAGTGCAAACTGTGGGGTGCCAAAACTGCTAAAGAAGCTTGGAAAATGGTTCAAGATCTTTGTGCTGGATCTGACAAAACCAAGGAAAACAAACTCGAAGTGCTAAAGTTAAATTTCCGAAACTTTAAACAAGGTACAAATGAGTCACTGGAAGACTTGGATTTCAGATTCACAACTCTAGTGAGTGAAATGGTGACGAACGAGATTGTAAGACTTGAACAATCAAATGAATTTGTTTTAGCTAAAGGGCAACTCAAAACTACACAAAACACGTAGTGCAGAGGCAAGATGACCTCGAGTGTCGATCTCTAGGGACTTAACTAGCTTTAACTACAATAACTATTATAAATTCAGTAAACAAATTTAACTTAGCTTTACTTAACAATATATGACGAGAGCTGGTGATAGTTATGTTGATTCTAAGCATCGGGTTCTAATTATGCATGAAATTGCAACACGTATTGATATTACTGTGGCAATTGTTTACACCGTAACAGACAACTCTCTATTCAGAGAGGATACTGCCACAAGGTTTTCACCCAAAACACTCGATCAGAACAAACACCAAAAGACAGGTTTTGACATGTATTTTGAATGCCTCTTATCTATACTAATACTTGGCTAAGGTTGTCAGGCTTAGTGCAAGCAGTACTTGATAATTGTAAATACCGAAAACGTTGATCTTGAATTGTCCTAGTGTTTCTAACACTTTTATACGAAGATATTTGGCTTAGTCGGATCAAAGAATCGAATAAAATAATTCTACAAGCAAAAGATTTAGAAACTCAATCATGCACAATATGAACCCTAGCTATGAATTTACATACTATCACCAACTAGACGTTTTAGATACTCATATCAAAATCGAAATCAACAATAGCAATCATAACAATCATAGATGAAAACATGGTTGAATTGAAAGATAGAGTGCAAAAAATAGTGAGATACAATGTTACCACCGAGGGTTGTCAATCTCCGGTGAATTGCTAAACTCACAAAGATTTAGCAAGGTGAGATCAATAGATGTCCAAATCTCTACCTCGATGCTCCAAATCGCTAAGAAAAAGTAGTTCTAAGTCAAAGAAAACCCAGAACAAGCTCTAGGGTTTATGTCTGCAAAAATATGACTCAAGATATGAAAATTCAACTTATATATATAAAATATCACCAAATTCCGCCAAATACCTAAAACCTGAAAATAACAAAAGAAATGGACTAGAGGGGGGGGGGGTGAATAGTCTTTTCAAACTTTCGTCGTTTAAAACTTTCTCAGCAAGTGCTTATTACTTTTCAGTAATGAGTTTGCTGATACTTAACTTTCTCAGCAAGCGTAAGTTACTTTTCAGTAGCTAGGTTTGCTGATACTTAAAATCAGAGAGCGGAAGTCTTTGATACAATAAGTGCTCTTTCAGTAAGTAAAGGTTTCAGCAAGTGATGTGAGTGACTGTGTACAGACAGATATTATTTGCTGAAAACTAAGTACAGTAAGTAAATCACACAAACACTTTTATAGTGGTATCTGAGAGTGGCGTAATCTCTCAACTAATCCACTAAGATATGATTGAGGTTCCTTACAATCTCCTATCTAGAGCGATTCAAACAGAAACCAAAGCACACTTGCTTCGTCTCCAACCTAATCTAGAGAACGTAACCTTGTTCTCCACCAAACTTGGTACTTTTAATCAGCAAAACTATGCTCGATTATGTTCCCCCTGAATATCACGCCTGAAAGGGTGTATTTTCAGTTAGAGAGTTTTGGGGTGAGATAACTTAATTATAACTTATTCAGTTACAACAAGTAATCTAAGAAACACAACTTTGAATACTTTGCAGTAAACAAGTTTGATTGTTTCTGGTGTCAAGACTTGTTCTTGTTCGAAAGAAAGAACACTTAACTAATTTCTTAGCCGAGTTTGTTCTACTTCTTCACAAGTAGCTTTTTCAAGCTTTAAGTCTTGGAACGGATCAATGGCAGTATAGAGAGTTTGAAGGTATGTGAGTTTAAGCACAAGTGAGAGTATGATCACGTTGTTGACACACTTCAACTCTTCGCCGGATGACCTCTATTTATAGTGAAAATAAGGAGCCGTTTGAATTTTAAATTCCAAGGCTTTTGACCCTTAAGATGTCACTATCTTGCTTTTGTACTTTCAGCAGCGTCCTTGCTTGTCTTCTAGTCTTCATGTCCTTCGCGTGCATGCTTTGCATTTAATTCTTATTTGAATAGAATTCAAACAGTAACATTGGAGCGCAAACACAAGTACTTTCAGCAAGAGGTCACATATGTTCCATCAGCAAGTGGTCAGTCTCAGTTCAGCAAGCACAACCTACTCTGTCTTTCAGATTTTCACTTATGCGATGCTGTTGCTGAAGTTTCCACTTTCTGAGCAACACGTGCCTTTGTAGATACCAATCTTCAGTAATCTTCTTGTCTTCAGATCTTCGAATTCTTCAAGTCTTCAGATCTTCAATAGTCTCTAAGATTCTGAGCGGTTTCTAAATGCTTCAATAGTTTGTTTCTAAAAACAAAGTACATCGTCAGTAAATGCTTCAATAGGTTATTTTCTTTTCAGAAAATAAGATACATCATAAGCTAAAGCTTCAATAAGTTATTTTCTTTTCAGAAAATAAAATACATCGTAAGCGGTAAAAACCAACCTATCTAGCACATAATCTAAGTCTTCAGCAAACGTTCCTCTTTTACAATGTCCTTTAAAATTCTAAATTCCTATGGACCTTAAGAGTACTAGTTACTGGACTTTCCTTAATTTAGCATGGTTAATTGCTCATCAAAAATTACAAGTTTCTTAACAAATTTCCCCCTTTTTGATGTTAGCAATCCATGGCTAAATTAATTGTTACCCTTTTAGAGGTTTCTGATGTTGAATAAATCAGTTGATTAATGCAAGCATACTTGAATAATTAAACAGTAAGCATAAGTAAATTGCATAATCAAAAACCAATAAGAGTCAAAAGCTTCATTGCGGATAGTTATCTTTCAGAAGTTTACATGAAATAGCAGAGATAACTTAAACAGAATCAGCAAACAAAAACTTCAACAAAAACTATTACAGAGAGTTAAGCTCTTCCAGATGATTTTCTCAAAATCTCTCTTACACTCTTCTCAGCAAGTGCGGTAAATTCAACACAGTCCTTTTCGTAGTTTTCCAGAAGCCTACGGACTTGTAGTTGAAGAATTCTTGCGTTTTTGCAGGCGGTATGATGATGCTTTTCAGCATTCATTTCCATGTAATTAGTCACCCACAAATGCATGCCCCAATTGCTGGCATGGAGAAGTTGTGTATCTGAAATGCTTTTCGGATGAATCTTTCTTAGCCACAGAAGATCTTCTTCTTGATCCTTAGCAGTGAGATAGAAGTACTCATAAGGAATAAATCCAAGTCTCTTCTTTGTTTTCTTTGTTACTGGGTCAGAGTAGTAAGCAATGCCAGGTGGTTTGATCAGATTTGCTTGTTGTTTATATGTCTTACCAATGGCAATTCTTCTTACTGAGACCTCAACATTCAACCATCTCCCAACAATATTTCTTGGGAGGGATTCTTCCCTTTGATTTCTTTCGACTTTGAGTTCAATCCATTTGAACATTTGATTCAATATGGCTGTAGGAAAGAACTCATTCACCAGCAAGTCTTCCAGCTTTAAGATCCAGCAACCATGAATGTTTCTGATTCTGAGTGGTTTCTTCATTGCTGGTCTTTGTGTATTCAATGCCGGAGCCAATAGCAATGCTGGCCAGCCTCTTTTCTTCCTGTCTTTGCCTTCTTCTTCTTGTCTTAGCATTGTCTTGATCTCTTGCTGAAGAGTCAGACGAGAAATGCTTTGAGTGGCCAGACGGAGTCAAGGCTGTTAAGGGTCTAGCTCTTATGGCTTGAGCTATTGTCTGATTGTCATCATCTTCATTCGGATTGTGATGACTTTCAGTATGGAAAAAATCTTGAGATTCAGCAGCGGTTTTTCTCTTTTTGGTACTTGCTGAATTCAACTCAGATTCTGCTTGCCTTTTAGAACTTTGCTCTCTTTCAGCAAGCGGTTCTATGGGCAGTGGCACATCAACAGCAGGAGGAGGGGTTTGGTTTCTCTTTCTGGTACTCTTCTTTTCCCCCTTAGACATGGATTGCAACATCGGAGTGATGTGCAGAGAATAGAACTCATTGCAGTTGTCAGCAAGAGTGCTTAAGCTGTTATATTTCATGATGATTTGTTGCTGCTCAGAAGTATTTTTGACAACTCTCTTTGAATGCTCATCATGTTCTCTTCATGTCTTTTCTCTGTTGCGGCCTTCTCATCCATGAAAGTCTGAGCCTTCACCAGAGCGTTCTTTGCGAGCCTGAGCGCTTGACTTACATCTTCTTCATAGCTCTTGTGATAAAGACTGATGTCTTTCTGAGCTATTGTCAAAGTAGTAGTGCGTCTCAGCACTGTAGCCAATATCTTTCCAAAGTCAAGTGGGCTCTCAGCAAGCAATGCCTCATCTTTAGCTTTGCAGGCATCATGGACTTCCTTTAGTGCTAAAATTCTAGGAGTAAACTCCTCAACTCTTGGGAACGACACTAGATGTGGTGTCAAGGAATGAACTTTTAGTTCAGAAGCAAACTGATCATCCTGTAATAGCAATTCGGCTCTTAAGGAATCATCTTTATCAGTGATGTAATCAGGAGGAGGAATCTGAACAACTTTGGGGTCTCGCTTGGATTGTTCATCCTCATGTTCTGACAAGTAGTCGTCATCCTCAGATTCATCAAGTTCAGCAACTTTAGAACCTTTATCAGTAGCTTCACTTCCTTTTTGTGAGTGGTTGCTGATGGTAATGCTTCAGACTCAACAACTGGAGTTTCACCAGTAGTTAGTTTTAATTGAGTAGTTGCTGAAGGCAACGTTTGAGACTCAATGACTGGAGTTTCGCCAGTAGTTAGTTTTAATTGAGTATGAGACTCAATTACTGGAGTTTCGCCAGTAGTAAATGGAACGGAGGGGACTTCCTTTGATCTTACTCCTGAGGATTGACCAATTTCTAGATCCTGCGTATGTCTTGCATGGATCAAGAGACTGTTCTGGAGAGCGCGTTGGTAATCTTCATCTTGTTCATCATCATCATCAAGGTTTTCTTCAGTAACCTTGGCATCAGAAACTGGACTTTTGCCATTTTTCAAGGCAGCCCTTTTTCTGGCATATTTTTCTTCAGTATCAGCACCTTGCACAGGTGCTTGATTTTCAGCAGCAGCAGCAGGAGGTTGAGATTCTTGCTGAGGTTGTTGTTGTTCAGCTTGCTGATTTTCGGGTTGAGCATTTTCAGCAACTGTCAACTTTAATCCTCCAGCATCAGGACTTTGTCATCATCATCGTCTTTCTTGTCATTGGAATCTTTCCCTTCATCATCACTTGGATCAGTGGGAATGTTCTCATCTTCTTTTTCTTCATCATCATGGGTCACAATTACTAGCTCAACGTGCTTGTATAAAGCAACACTTGTCACTTCCTCTTCCTCATTGATTTTGTGGGGATCAGCCACCACAGGTACAAATGAACCTTTGAGCATCACAGCTTGTTCAGCTGGAGAGGCACTCTTGAATTTTGACTTCATATTCTCTCTGATTTGAGCAATCAGATTCGAGCTCATTTGGTGAGAATATGTCATTTCTTCAGGAAGGATGGAGTGGACAAATGTTTCGAGCTTTAGCAGAGAAGATCTCTTTTTCTCATTTGAAAGATGAAGGTGAAGATCAGAGAAGTCCATTCGCTTATATCTTTGCCAGTTGCTGACGGACTTAGCAACTTGAGACAAAGTGGTCCTTTTGAAGTTCAAGTACAGTTCCTCAGAACATACTTGATGATCGTCAGTGATGAGTACCACTTCAGTGGTCTCCTTTTGAGCCTGAAAAAGAACGTTATTTAGATCAGGATTGGTTTGGAAAATTTTTTAAAGTTCATATCTGAAACATGATTTACCTGTTGAGAGTCAGCAAGCTCATGTTGTACAATTTCCATTCCATGAGGAGCTTGAGTAGCATCCTCCATTTGTTCATCCTGAAGTAAATTAGAGTTAGACACAAGTACTAAGCTGTCAAACTTAGTTTTAATACCAAAAACATTAACTACCTGCTGAGCAGGGAGTGTTGGTTCTGGTGCAGAGGCTTCAACAACCATCTGACTTGCATCTTGAGAAGTCTGTATAGATAATATAATATTAGCAAAAGAATAAGTTTCAGAAATTGAAGTTTTAGTGATGGTTGAATTAACTACCTGCTGAAGAAGGACAGGTTGTCGCTCAGTCCTCTCAGCATTAACAGTTTCTTCAGCTTCTTGGACTGTTTCTTCAGCAGACTTCTTGTCTTTCTCTATTAGAGAAAGCTTTGCGATTTCAGCAATCTCCCTTGTCTCTGAAATGACAAGTTGAGCAGAAGCATCTTGACCCTTGAGCTCACTGCTTGTCATGAAGACATCAATGGATTTGTTGGATGACTCTTCAATCTCCAACTCCATTTGTTTGCTTATTTCTTCCAGTACAAGCTAGACTTTGTCAATTGATGTCTTGGGTGAACTTGGACCAGTATTCTCAGCATCACGAGATGCGTCGTTGAATAATGCTTCTTGTGTTTCAGCAACTTCTGGAACTGGAACCATTGCTGTCTCAGCAACTGGTCCTTCAGCAATCGGGGTTTCAGCAACTTGATGAGTTGCTTGTTCAACAACCATCTTTTCAGCAGCATCAGCAAGTGCCGCTTTTTGCAGATCAGCAGTAATGTCACTTGCTGGTTCCAAAGTTGGATCATCTAGATTATCTACAATGTAGATATCTGGGAGTTGGGCAGGAATTTCATTTCCACTGCCTTGTGGTCTATTCTCAGTAGAGGTATCAACGTTAAGTCGATCATTGAAGGCTTCCGCAAACACTTCAATGTTGCTGACATAGGCTTCAGTAACCACCTTGTCAACATCTACTGGCAAATGCGTTTCAGCATTTGTCTGGGAATTGTCTGAGAGTTCTTGGACATCAGGAACTGACTTGCGGGAAAGTGTTTTCTTCCTTTTGTTGCTGGTCCATTTCCTCTTAGGTACGGGGTTTGCTGATGACGCTGCAGTCTGAGTGTCATCATCAGCTTTCCTCTTTTTCTTGTTAGATTTCTCCAGTTTCCCAGCGGCATCTATAGTTGCATTTTCAGCAACGGCTGTTGTACACGTACCTTGTTGATTTTCTACAGCAGTTTCATTTGTGTTACCACCACCAGCAGCAGTTTCATCTCTAAGTTGTTGAGTGGTAACACCACGGAGGCATAGGTTTTTCTGATATCCGGTCGTTTTTCAACACAACGTTCGTTGTGTTTGTAGCCGGAGTAGTCACCGGAGTAGTGCGTGTTTCAGCACTGTCAACCTTTGATGACTTTGAGGACTTGGAAGACTGTCTCTTGGGAGCCATTTCTTTTATAGAGCAAACAAATGTGTACGAAAAGAGATAGTTTGCTTTTTGACCGGAGGTACAGTAGATTCAGGCTAAAATTTGCAGAGAAAGGAAATGTGAGTTAAAGAATTTTGTCATTTCTCTAACTCCTTCTTTATATAGTGTCTCTGGTGTGTGAGAAACTCTATCGATTTGAGCTCTCAGCAAGGGTAAAACAGAGAAACACAGGCGTTAGTGGAGCCTTTGCATTAAATGCGTAGTGGCCCACTAACTTGAAACCGTCAGAGCACTCTCTCTCTTTGTTTTATTAACCGTTAGATTAGTAACTCCTTTTAATCAATGGCCAAAATTGAATTTCATGTCATGATTATTACGAGTTTATCTGTGCCCGATTAACGTCACAAATTGATTTTACCGAGTTTTAAGGGAATAGATTGCTTGTTGAAATAGACAAGAATCTTTTCAGCGAGTTTGAATTATCAACCTAGATACTTGCTGAAAGTTCCCCCTTACTCAGATATCTCATATTTTCTTAAGTTTAAAAGATATTTCTGATTTCCCGTATCAGTAAATTCTTTTGTACTTGAGATATCCTTTGGTAAAATCTGAGAGATGAGCTTAGCTCTTTTTCTGAGTTCCCGTCTCAAAATTTTCCCTTGATACTTGAATACATGTTTCAGTATCTTTGATTGTCTGAATGCCTGTTTCAGCAATCCTTAAGCTCTTTCTCTTACTGAGTGCCTGTCTCAACAAGTTTATCAAGTTTCCTAACAAATACCCGTTTTGAAGGAATTACTTGCTGAATGCTTGTTTCAGCAACCATGTAGTGACCTATCATTTCTTAGAAGAAATCAGTGAATGAGTCTTTTAAACAAGAATACTTTGGCTTGCTGAATACATGTTTCAACATTCTGCCAGATGTATCCTTTATTGAGGTAGTTCAATCAATCCAAGGTTATACCTTAGCATTGCGAACCTATTATCCGGTAGGGGCTTGGTAAAGATGTCAGCAAGCTGATCATCAGTGCCTATTGTCACAACCTCAATATCTCCTTTTTTCACATGATCTCTAATGAAATGATGTCTAATATCAATGTGCTTAGTCCTTGAGTGAAACTTAGGATTTTGCGTGATTGCAATAACACTTGTATTATCACAAAAGATTGGTGTTTTCTTTGCAGAAATACCATAATCTCTTAATTGTTGCTGAATCCATAGGATTTGAGCTGTGCAACAACCAGTTGCAATGTCTTCAGATGAATTGGTAACACATGTTTGCTTCTTGCTGAACCATGATATTAATCTAGTACCCAAAAACTGACAAGTTCCAGAGGTACTTTTTCTATCAAGAGTTGATCCTCCATGATCAGCATCAGAATAACCAACCAACTCAAGTCCAGAATCTTTAGGATACCATAATCCAACATTGACTGTACCTTTAACATATTTTTGTATCTTGATTGCCTTTTTGTAGTGTGATTCTCTTGGATCAGATTTGAATCTTGCACACACACAAACCGCATACTGAATGTCAGGTCTACTTGCTGTTAGATACAGCAAGGAACCAATGAGCTTCCTATACTTGTGTTCTTCAACACTTTTATCTTCCTTAGTATAGCCCAATTTGGTACCAACACTCATAGGGATCTTTTCAGGTTTCTCATCCTCTTTGATCCTAAAGTTTATGAGCATTTCTTTCGCATACTTTGCTTGATTTATGAATATTCCATCTTTGAGTTGCTTGACTTGCAATCCTAGGAAATAATTCAATTTTCCCATCATACTCATTTCAAACTTATTTGTCATGAGTTTGGCAAAATCATCACAAAGTTGCTTGTCCTTAGATCCAAAAATTATGTCATCCACATAAATTTGAACTAAGAGTATTTTACCATCATGGTTCATGGTAAATAAAGTTTTGTCAACTTCACCTTTCTTGAAACCATTTTCCAGCAAGAACTTAACCAAGGTATCATACCATGCTCTTGGTGCTTGCTTTAGACCATATACAGCTTTCTGAAGCTTGTATACCATCTTGATTTCTGAGGGAAGTTCAAAGCCAGGGGGTTGTTCTAGGTAGACTTCTTCACCAAGTTCACCATTTAAGAATGCACTTTTAACATCCATTTGGTAAACGATGAAGTCATTGTGAGCAGCAAAAGCCAAGAAAAGCCTAATTGCATCCAATCTTGTAACTGGTGCATAAGACTCATCATAGTCCAATCCTTCAGTCTGACAGTTACCTTGAGCAACTAAACGTGCTTTATTTCTTGTTACTTCACCAGATTCGCTCAGCTTGTTTCTGAACACCCACTTTGTACCAATAGCTTTCTTGTCTTCAGCAAGTGGCACAAGTTTCCAGACTTTGTTTCTTTCAAATTGATCCAGTTCTTCTTGCATTGCCTTTCTCCATTCAGAATGCTTTAAAGCTTCTTCTATGGTTTTAGGTTCAATTTTTTAAACAAAGCAAGAGAACAATGATTCTACTTCTACGACAATTGCTTCTTCAGCAAGACCATGAGTAGCTTTGGATCTAGTCACTTGGCGTTTATTAATATCGCCAATCATATCCGTAGAGGGATGATTTCTAATCCATTTATTAACAGGTTTTCTGCTTGTTGGATCAGGATTTGTTTGCTCATCAGCATGTGACTCTTCAGTATGTACTTCTTCAGTACTACTGGGAATTTGTGTCTCTGCTGTGATTTGTTCATCAGCAACTGCTTGTCCAGCATTGCTCGATTGAGGTAGTTCATTAGCAGGCACTTGAGATTGCGTAATTTCAGCAACTTCCGGAGCAACCGCGTCTTTTGCTGGAAATTCTTTGTCGTGAACTATATTTATCTTGTCATGACTAGGGGGAGGAGAGTCATTGTCAGAATCATCATGTAGTTCAATTGACTTGATTTGCCTGGCATCAGATTCAGTTCTTTGCTCATGTATGATTAGCTTTTTCATACATTCTGATATTTCTTCTTCAACAGGCACTCCTTGTGACTTTTCGTAGAATACAACATGCACGGATTCTTCAATCTTTTGTGCCTTTTTGTTGTAAACTCTATAAGCTTTATTATGCAAAGAGTAGCCGAGAAATATCACTTCGTCTGCCTTTGGTTGAAATGTTCTTAGGTATTCTCTACCATTGTTAAGAACGAAACACTTGCAACCAAATACTCTTAGATGAGTGATGTTAGGAGGTCTTCCAACAAACAATTCATAAGGAGTTTTGTTGTATTCCTTAGTAATCAAACATCTGTTTTGAGTATAACAGGCGGTATTAATCGCTTCAACCCAATAAGCCTCACTTATTTCAGTGTCAGCAAGCATTGTTCTTGCGGCTTCTTTCAGGGTACGATTCTTCCGTTCAGCAACACCGTTTTGCTGTGGTGTTCTTACTGAGGATAACTGATGTTGTATTCCTTTTGAGGTACAATATTCAGTTATGTACTGGTTTACAAACTCAGTACCATGGTCTGTCCTTATGACCATTACCTTGTCATTTTTCATGACTTCAAGCTTATTCAGCAAGTTAGGTATTTCAGTCTTGGTTTTAGATTTGTGCTTGATGAATACTACCCAAGTGAATCTTGAATAGTCATCTACCACGACTAGACCATACTTCTTACCAGCATAGCTTGTTGAAGAAGATTCAAACAAGTCCATGTGTAAGAGTTGTAAAGGTTTTGTAGTTGACGGTACTGCCTTGTTCTTGAAAGAAGATTTGGTTTGCTTTCCTTGCTGACATGCATTGCAAACACCATCCTTCTTCAAAGTAACCCTAGGTAATCCAACTACAAGTGCCTTTTTAGACAGCTTATTCAGCGTCTTGAAGTTTAGATGACTTGTTCGTTTATGCCATAACCATGCTTTTTCAGCAAGGCAATCATGATCTGATACAAGGCATTTTTCAACAATTGCTGACGACCAATCAACGGTGTACAAGCCTCCTGATCTTCTTCCAATCATTATTACCTTTTTGGTCTCGAAATCTATAAGTTTACATTCATCACTTTTGATTTTGATGAAGTATCCTTTGTCAGCAAACTGACTCATGTTGAAAAGATTAAACTTAAGATTTTTGACATAAAGAACTCCAGTGATGGTTATGCATCCTAACTTCACGTCACCATAGCCTTTTGTAGAACCGGAGCCTCCACCAGCAAACCTTATTGTTGGACCTTTAGACCACCGTCTATAGTTTATAAGGTTATTCTTGTTGCCCTTCATCTGCTTTCCACAACCACTATCAAAGTGCCAGATTGCATCGTTTGTCTCCGTGGCTGAAGTCTGCACAATCAAGAGCAAACAAATTAATTATCCAATAATGGATGTCCATTAACATGTTCAAGAATGCGTCCAGTGGTAATCCAAGTCTTAAGTTTTTCAACTTTGACTTGTTTTCTACTTGCTGAGGAACTAGGAGGTTTTGAGCTGAAAGACTTTTGACTCGTGCTGGTCAAATCCACTTTCTGATGTGGTGTCTTGCTCGGTTGACCTTTTTGCTGAACATACTTTTCAGTAAGTTCTTTTCTAGCAAGGTTCCTTCTAGCCCTAGCATTAGGAGTCTTTTCAGAACTCTTAGGCTTGATTTTCTTCATCTCTTTGAAGTATCTTTGCTGACTTTGCTTATACTCATGAAAGAGTTGACTTTGCTTGGTTTTGAAACCGAGTCCACTTTTCAGAGAATGCTGAGCTTTTGCGTCAGCAACCTTACTTGATTCAGGTTTGTCAGCAAAGGACTTCTGATTACTTTTAGTAATCTTGCCTTTAGTCTTAACAACTTGCTTTTCAGCAACTTGTTTGGCGGGATGCTTCACAACATCCTTTTTCTTTCCAGTTTGCTTCTCAGCAACCTGTTTTCCTTTTAAAGTCTTGTTACTTTGAGTAGCAACAGCGGGCTTTATGGTCATAGGTACTTGATTGCTTGTTTCAGCAACCTTAGATTGACCAAACTGATAGATTTCTAGTATACCACTATCAGTAGCACGTACAAAGGAGATATGTGATTTATCTTTACTCAAGATTTCTACGTCATCACCTTCATACTTTGCGCCTAAACCTTCTTTCTGAGATGGATCTCTCAAATAAGAGTTTAGTTCAGTCAGCGTATTACTTTCGTCCACATAAGATTTGAAATTGATTTTCATCTTTTTCATCTCTTGGATTTCAGCAAGTAACTTTAGAATTGAGGACTGATATTCTTCCAATTCTAATGCCATTTGAGAATTCTTCTCTGTAGCTTCAGCAATCAACTTTTTAAGACGCCTTATTTCAGCATCCTTTTCTTCTGTCTTTTCCTTCAGCAAGATGTACTTTTCAGTAGTCTGCTTGGTCAGAGTTTCATCAATTTGTAGTTTCTTTTGCTGTCTGCTCAGAGTTTTCTCAAATCTTTCGATTTCTCCTTGAATCTTGTCAAGGTCAATCTCGTCTTCACTTTCTGAGTCTGAGTCAGAGGTAGGGTTGTTTACCTGACCGGCCATGAGGTAGAATTCGTAGTTTGACACATCTGGATAAGCTTCCATAGCTATTCCACAAACTTCTTTGCCAATCTCCACGTCTAGAGTGGCTTCTTCATCGTCGGTGTCTGAACTTTCATCCTCACTGTCTTCGGAGCTAGTATCAATACACAATGCATCGATTTTTGCTTGAAGCTTCTTCTTTTCTTCAGCAATAAAAGCTCTTTTGAACTTCTTCTTCTTTTCAGCAGATTTGCCTTTCAGCAAAGGGCAATTTGCTTTGAAGTGTCCAGGCTTTTTGCAGTAAAAGCATAGATCATTTCCAACTGCTGGTTCTTCTGATGAAGTAGTTTGCTGAGCTTGCTTGTTCAGCGAGCTTGTCTCATTCTTGTACTTATGGTAGTTGTTACCAAGATGCTTTTTCAGCTTCTCTTTTGCTTTTCGCCTTTCAAGTTCCTTGCTGATGAATTTCTTCATGTTTTTGACAACCAAAGAGTTTTCATCAGTAGGTTCTTTTTCATTCTACTTTTCAGAAGATGATGGCTTTGCAGCAAGAGCAATGTTTTGCGATTTTTCAGCAAATACATTTTCTCTTTGCTTTGTCTCATAGTTGACAGTAGCAAGATGAGAGAACAACTCTGTTGGTGTAATGTCTGGCATTCCTTGATTATAATAGAAATTCTGAGTGTGGATCCATTCTTGATTCAAACTTCTGATGATAGTTTTCACTTTCTCAGAATCTGAGTAGAGGTTTCCAACACCCAAGGCTGCCATTTCACTAACAAGAGTTGTGAATCTGAAATCCAAGTCTTCCAGTGACTCGTTTGTACCTTGCTTAAAGTTTTGAAACTTTAATTTAAGTACTTCAAGTTTGTTTTCCTTGGTTTTTGATGAACGTATTTTTGACGCGTTCATCTTGTCTTTTTTACCTTCTTTTGCTATCTTTTAGCCTTGTTTTTTGGTTAGTTTTGTAGAATAGTGTCACGTTGATTGTTTTCTGCATTTCCAGGCACTTAGGAACGAAATGGCGTTTTTGGAGCTAAAAACGACATTTTTTGATAGAAAATGGCCCCATTGAAGTTCCTTGATCTCCACGGCTTGTTCGTGAGTGTTTGAGCATCAATAAGCATTGAGAAGGATGAGTCCAAGGCACCCGAGGGCCGTACGAGGGCAAAAATCTTGAGTTGGAAGACAAAAATCTGCCCAGGAGCCAAGCTAAGCGCCTGGAATAGTGAAGCGCTCCGCTTCATTTTCCAGTAGTTTTAGCACAGCAGCCAAGCCAAGCGCTTAGAGGGCCCAAGCGTTTCGCTTGCCAAGCGCTCCGCTTGGCTTCTCCAAGCGGTCCGCTTGGCAGCGGTTACGTTTTCGGCTTTTCCTTCTTTAATCGGATTTTCAGTTACTTTTTCCATACTTTTGAACATTGGCTTCGTTTTGGCAGAGCTCCTAAGCCCCAAAACTCATAGAAAACTCAGATTACATTGTATTTTAGATTGGATTAAAGGTTTTGGCATAGGATTGCATCCATTGTTTCATCTACGGAGAGGTTTTCATCAATACCCACCGATTAGTGACAACTTGGTGGTAACATTGTATCATTATCTCTTGTCTAGTAGTTTGATTTGATGTATTCTATTTACAATTCATATGATTTGATGTCTATGTTGATGAATATGCGTAGCTAAATCCTTTGTGTTGGTGGTAGAATGTAGAATTATGCATGCTATGGGCTATGCTTATGCTTACATGAAATTGTGATTCCATCTTGCTGCAAAAATCCTTCATATGATTCTTAGTTGCCTATAAAATATATTCGAATTGAGTATAGTGACAAACTCTTGGTCAATGAAAGCTATAGGATTGTATGTTAGAGATTTGCAGCATGCTAGATAAATGGTGTTAGTGACAAGCACCTCTAAAGTATTGATAGTGGTCTTTTATGATGTGTGTCTTGAAAGTTACCTAGACGAGTTGCTTAGCAGACTTGATCGAATGTTTTACGCACTGAACTTGTGAGCATATTCGGAACCCATGCATGTGTATTTGATTTCTACCACCAACCGTTTTCCAAACTTGATTACAACAATCTGATTTCTCGTTGCTTTGTTCTAAGAAAACAATTCTATAAACACTTGAACACGTTGTCTGAAATAACTAGCAAAAACCACAAACAAAGCCACGTTATACAAAAACTCTTGATTTCTCACTTCCTTTGTTCAAACATCTTTCTCAAAAATCATCAACTAGTTGACTGAAATTAGCTAGCAAAAACCTTGATCAAATCCACGTTAGGTCCCGAGAGAACGACACTCGGGGACAACTGGCCATTGCACTCTAGTTTGTGTAGTGATAAGTGTTCTTTGGCTATTAAACAAATTTAATTGGTGAAAAACGACATCATCAATTTGGCGCCGCTGCCGGGGACTTAACTCCTTTGGTTGGTGTTTTTGTTTTGGTTTTTCAGCCAACATCACTTTCTCACCCCATTTCTTTCCCCCTATTTCTTTGTGCTTAATTCTATGTGTTCTGGTTTTTGTTTCACTAACGGGAACTAATCCTTGTATGAGTATTGTGTTGATTGCACTAGATTTCAGGCGAGATGGCTGAGCAACCACTGAAGTTACTTTCAAAAGTTGCGGTTGGGCCTAGTGGTCCAGCTATTGTTCTCAATGATGCAACGAGGAATCTGGAGCTTAAAGGACACGTGTTCCAGCAATTACCCAAGTTCTATGGCATGGACAATGAGGACGTCATTGGGTATTTGAATGACTTAGAGAATTTCGTGCTCTACTTGCCTTGACCGGATGATGGAATTACTGATGATGATTTGCGGATGAAGGTTTTCGCTATGGGAGTTGGGGATAGAGCGAAGGCTTGGTTGAGATCCTTAGAAGCTGGATCTTTGACCACATGGGCTCAAGTGTTTGAAAAATTTATGGATCGGTATTATCCCGCTTCCAAGACTATGGTTATGAAGAGACAAATCAGCACTTTTGAGCAGAAGTATGATGAAGCTTTCCATGAGGTTTATGATCGGCTTAAGGGGTTGCAATATCGGTGCCCACATCACGACTTCGATGGAGGTCAGCTCATCCAATTCTTCTATAATGGTTTGCATCCTGGTGTTCAAGCACAAGTGGATAACATTTGTGGAGGAAGCATGGGAGAGTTGTTTCCGAGTCAAGCTCAAGCTATGTTGGATATAATGTACCGGAATTCTCAGAACCGGAATATAAGAGCCAAGATTCATTCAAAAGAACCTAGAGAAGAACCCATAGCGGCTTATGAAGAGAAAGTGGGTCGTGGTGATGACTATGAGCAAGGATTCGCCAGTCAACGTCAACATGCTGAGGTAAACTATGGGGTACCCGGATATGCTCCATCCTCTTTGGTCGCCATGGTGCAAAGCTTGGTAGAAAAGACCGACAAGTTTATGGAATCTTATTACAAGAATCAGGCTATGAACGAGAAGCGGTTTGAGAACTTGGAGGCTAGTACTTCTTCTTTTAACAGGAAGTTGCAAGAGCTCATTGATAGAGGAGCTAGTCCTGAGCAAGAGAAGCTTTTGGGTAATACCGAGAGAGCTATGGCCATCACGGTGGTGACTAATATTCCAATTGAGATCACGGTCACAAGAGAAGGAGCACGAGTAGAGGTTCCAAGTAGCAATAAAATCTATGAGCCTTGCGTTGCTAACGAGGAGCCTAAGCCCTCTATGGTTGAGGAAGAAGCTTCACATATTGAAGAAGAAAGCTCATCGTCTGAGGATGAGATGGTGGAAGTACCCGCCCTTGAGAGCTTCGATGTGGAAATCGGTCTTGGCACGAAGGATGCTATATTAGCTACATTGGACACAGGAGCTGGAGTCAATGTCTTGCCGATGAATGTGTATGAAGAATCCCGGTTGACTGGTTTGAAGCCTATGAAAGCTATGTGATGATGTCGTTTTTCACCAATTAAATTTGTTTTAAAAGCCAAAGAACACTTATCACTACACAACTAGAATACAATGGCAAGTTTTCCCCGAGTGTCGTTCTCTCGGGACCTAACGTGGCTTTGTTTGAGGTTTTTGCTAGTAATTTCAGTCAACGAGTTCAAGATGTTTATAGAATCGCTTTCTTAGAACAAAGTAACGAGAAATCAGATTGTTGTAATCAAGTTTGGAAAACGGTTGGTGGTAGAAATCAAATACACATGCATGGGTTACGAATATGCTCACAAGTTCAGTGCGTAAAACCTTCGATCACGTCTGCTAAGCAACTTGTCTAGGTAACTTTCAAGACACACATCATAAAAGACCACTATCAATACTTTAGAGGTGCTTGTCACTAACACCATTTATCTAGCATGCTGCAAATCTCTAACATACAATCCTATAGCTTTCATTGACCAAGAGTTTGTCACTATACTCAATTCGAATATATTTTATAGGCAACTAAGAATCATATGAAGAAATTTGCAGCAAGATTGAATCACAATCTCATGTAAGCATAAACATAACCCATAGCATGCATATTCTACATTCTACCACCAACACAGAGGATTTAGCTACTCATATTCATCAACATAGACATCAAATCATATGAATTGTAAATATAATACATCAAATCAAACTACTAGACAAGAGATAATTATACAATGTTACCACCAAGCTGTCACTAATCGGTGGGTATTGATGAAAACCTCTCCGTAGATGAAACAATGGATGAAATCCTATGCCAAAACCTTTAATCCAATCTAAAATACAATATATCTGAGTTTTCTCTGAGTTTTGGGGCTTAGGAGCTCTCCAAAACGAAGCTACAGTTCAAAAGTATTCAAAAAAAATAACAGAAGATCAGATCTAAGAAGGAAAATCCGAAAACGTAACTGCTGCCAAGCGGACCGCCTGGAGAGGCCAAGCGGAGCGCTTGGCAAGCGAAGCGCTTTGGCCCTCCAAGCGCTTCGCTTGGCTTCTGTGCCAAAGCTCCTGGAAAATGAAGCGGAGCGCTTCACTATTCCAGGCGCTTAGCTTGGCTCCTAGGCAGATTTTTGTCTTCAAACTCAATCTTTTTGCCCTCGTACGGCCCTCGGGTGCCTTGGACTCATGCTTCTCGATGCTTATTGATGCTCAAAGACTCACGAACAAGCCGTGGAGATCAAGGAACTTCAACGGGGCCATTTTCTATGAAAAAAGCTCGTTTTTAGCTCCAAAAACGCCACTTCGTACCTAAGTGCCTGAAAATGCAGAAAACAATAAACGTGACACTATTCTACAAAACTAACCAAAAAAAAAGGCTAAAAGATAGCAAAAGAAGGTAAAAAAGACAAGATGAACGCGTCAAAAATACGTTCATCAAACTCCCCAAACCAAACCTTTGCTTGTCCTCAAGCAACAAACTATCCTAAATGCAACACAAAAGGAGTCTCATGCCAAGTAAAGTGAACTAATCTATTGAATCTACCAAATGCTTATGAACAAAACCAAATGAGCATGACATGCAAGTAGGTTGAAGAATGCCTCGATTGCGAATATACACATTCTCATGTGCACTTGATTAAACAAAGGAGTCTCTCGTAACATCTTCTACCTGGACCTGGTCAGTGACGACACAATGATGCATGTTATCATACTACAATTGCCCCGTGCCTATGAAACCGAGGACTTATTACTGTTCACCAAGCGAGACTTTCCTCAAGAGAGGACGAACCAATACTGGCTCTCATCAAACGAAGGAGGGTTCCCTTAGAAAGATAACACTCCCCTATTTTACCCAGACTCTCAAGAATGAGCCTCTTTCAACCACTTCTTGAATAGCAAGACGAGGGTGGTCAAGAACAGGCCTTGGACAAAGGCGACACGAAACGAAAGATAGAATTTACAACTCGATAACTTCACAAGGACAAAATATTTACATGACACTTGACACTACGAGACTGCTTTTGGCTTGCAGCGACCCTTCTTTTGCTTTTGGGTCTTATTCTTTATTTTCTTTCTTCCTTTTTTTTTTTTTTATTTTCTCTTATTTTTTTCTTTTCTCTTTTTTTTTTCTTCTTTTCTTTTTCTCTTTCTTTTTTTTTTTTTTTTTTTTTTTTTATATATATAGGGGCAAGCAGCAGTACTTAGTGTCAAAAACACCTCCCCAAACCTATTCGAAAGAATAGGTTTGAGCACAAAGACGAAAAAGAAAAAGAAAAGACTCTTTTACTAAGACACCTCCCCAAACCTATTCGAAAGAATAGGTTGGGACACAAAACAAAAAGAAACAGAAAAAGGGAAACTTTACAACGACTCAAAGACGAAAGACAAGATCAATAAGGCATCCCCCTCCCCAAACCTATTCGATAGAATAGGTTAATACAAGGAATCGCACACCTCACACTACCTCCTTCCTAGGCATTTGGCAATCTCTAATCGAGGTGAAGAACTTGTCGCCTCTTACGTACATAATTACACGGGTTACAACCATAGACTCTAACATGCATCATTTTATATGGTCATCGTGAACCGCAGTAGAAGAAACACCACTCGAGGTGATGTCGAGACTACTAAGCTTAACTAGTGCACAAGTGAATGTGACAAACCAAGCGAGACAAGCCTCAAACTACTTGCAAAGTGATGCAACATATGATAATGGTCATAAGAACTTAGTCTACACAATAGAAAAGTTCGAAAAAACTTGGCAATAGACTCCACACAACAACGTGCAACAACTAATCTATGGATGATATGCATGCAAAAATTTGAAAAACACGACAAATCACAAGAACTTGAGCTGACAACAGGCATGTACGAAACCAAAAGAGCACATAGTACTGAAAATCCAATGACCCCTCCCCAAACCTAAACTTTTGCTCGTGCTCGAGTAAAGAAAAGTTGACAAGAAAGGATAAATTGGATTGAAAGTACACTTCCCTGTTATAAAGGTTCGTGTCCAACTCCTATAAATGAGTAGTACCTGAAAAGACTCAAGAAACAAGTGAAAACGGGTGCGCAAAGGTGAGACGAATGGAAAAAACGAGGAAAATCTGGGTACAGGGTCCAGGCGGACCGCTTGGCGGGAGCCAAGCGGTTCGCTTGTCAAGCGGAGCGCTTGGGAGGCTCCAGGCGCTCCGCTTGAAATTCCAGTAAGAATGAAATTCTTACTGGAATTTCAAGCGGACCGCTTGGGCTTGCCAGGCGCTTCGCTTTGCTCTGTTTCCAGATTTTCGATGTTTTTTCCTATCTTAGTCACCCTAGGCACCAAGACAAACACTAGACTAAACTAATCATGACAAAAGGCACATAGGCCACAACTACAAAAGCAAATAAAGAGCACAAGAAACTAATGAAATGAACTAAGATACAATAGGTACCTCGACCAAGTCAACTTCCACTTCATGAGTCGACTCGAGAGGCTCTAGGTACGGCTTAACTCTCTGGCCATTGACCTTGAAGGTAGCTCCGGTTTTGTTGTCCAAGAGTTCCACAGCACCATGGGGTGCTACTCGGACAATTTCAAATGGTCCGTCCCATCTAGAACGGAGTTTTCCAGGAAAAAGTCGCAACCGAGAGTTGAAGAGGAATGCCTTTTGACCTGGGACTAAATCCTTGCGGATGATGCCTCTATCATGATACCTCTTTGCTCGTTCCTTGTATATCTTACCATTTTCGAAGGCTTTCAATATTAGCTCATCTAGCTCGGTGAGTTGCAAAAGTCTTTCTTCACCGGCTTTCTCCATATCAAGGTTCAATTGCTTGATAGCCCAAAGTGCTCTATGCTCCAATTCCACGGGTAGATGGGAAGCTTTCCCGTACACAAGCAGGTAGGGAGTGGTACCAATCACCGTTTTGAACGAAGTCCTATATGCCCATAGTGCATCTGGCAACTTGGTGGACCAATCCTTCCTCGAGGGTTTGACCACCCGCTCCAAGATTTTCTTGATTTTCCGATTGCTCACTTCCACTTGGCCAGATGTTTGAGGATGATATGGAGTAGCAACGAAATGTGTCACCCCGTACTTCTTCATGAGATTAGCGAAGACCTTGTTCATAAAGTGAGCTCCCCCATCGCTGATAATGGACCTCGGGGTCCCAAACCTATTGAAGATCACATCACGAAGAAAAGAGAGTACAACCTTGGCATCATTAGTCCGGGTGGGAACAACCTCTACCCATTTGGTGACATAGTCGACCGCAACCAAGATATATTCGTACACATTACTCTTAGGGAATGGTCCCATAAAGTCTATACCCCAAACATTAAAAGGCTCAACAACTAAGTTACCTTCCTGGGGCATCTCTTGTTGCTTGCCAATGTTGCCACTCCGTTGGCATGAGTCACATTGCGCCACAAATGAGCGCGCATCTTCAAACAAGCTGGGCCAAAAGAACCCGGATTGAAGAACCTTGCGAGCGGTCTTTTGGCCACTATAATGCCCTCCACATTCTAACTCATGGCAGAATCTCAGTATCGACAATTGCTCTTTCTCGGGTACACACCTCCGCAAGACTTCATCTCCTCCCTTGCGGAACAATTACGGGTCATCCCATATGTAATGGCGACAATTCCTCACAAGTGAACGCCGTTCAGGTCCAGAGAGATGGGTTGGCATCACATTTGTGGCTAAGAAGTTAACAATATTGGCGTACCATGGTTCCAACTCTATGCGCATCAACTGATCATCGCGCAAATCATCTGGGATGGGTGTGTCATCTTGTGGAATGTTTGGCAACCGGGACAAGTGGTCCGCCACTAGATTTTCCTTGCCACTTTTATCAATTATCTCCACTTTGAACTCTTGGAGAAGAAGTACCCAACGCATCAAGCGGGGCTTGGTTTCACGCTTAGCAATCAAATGCTTGAGACCTGCATGGTCAGTGTGAACAAAAAATTTGTACCTAGTAATATAGGACCTGAATTTACTAAGAGCAAAAATAACCGCTAAGAATTCTTTCTCAGTGGTAGTATAATTAATCTGGGCAGCATCTAAGGTCTTACTAGCATAGTAAATCACTCTGAAACGGTTATCAACCTTTTGACCAAGAACATCACCCATAGCATAGTCAGAAGCATCACACATAATTTCAAAAGGAATTTTCCAATCCGGAGAGACTACAATAGGGGCTGTTAAGAGTTTCTCCTTAAGTGTGTGGAAAGCGTCAAGACATTCTTGTGTGAATTCGAAGGGAACATCTTTAGCAAGCAAGTTACTCAAGCACTTAGCTATCTTAGAGAAATCTTTGATAAATCTCCTATGGAAGCCTACATGCCCAAGGAAGGATTGCAATTCACGCACACAAGTAGGTAGAGGTAACTTTTCAATGATTTCAAGTTTCCCTTTGTCAACCTCTATCCCTCCTTTAGAAATAGCATGTCCTAACACAATTCCCTCTTTAACCATATAGTGACTCTTTTCCCAACTCAAGGTAAGATTACATTCAATACACCTCCTTAAGACACGATCAAGTTTATCAAGACAATCATCAAATGAATCACCGTAAACGGAAAAATCATCCATAAATACCTCAACAAATTTATTCACCATGTCAGAGAAGACGGAGAGCATGCAACGTTGGAAAGTGGCTGGAGCATTGCACAATCCGAAGGGCATCCTACGGTATGCGAAAGTGCCGAAAGGACATGTGAAGGTGGTCTTCTCTTGGTCCTCGGGAGCTATAGGAATCTGGTAGAAACCTGACAAACCATCCAAGAAACAATAGAACTCTTGCCCAGCTAGGCGGTTAAGCATATCATCAATAAATGTTAAAGGAAAATGATCTTTCTTTGTGGCAGAATTCAATTTCCTATAATCGATGCACATACGCCACCCCGTTGTTTTCCTAACGGGTACTAATTCCCCTTTATCATTTGCTTCGACCGTGATACCCGACTTCTTAGGGACTACATGGACGGGACTAACCCATTTGCTATCGGGAGCTGGGTAAATCATCTTAGCATCTAGGAGTTTAAGCACCTCTTTCTTCACAACTTCTTGCATAGCTGGGTTTAGCCTACGTTGTGGTTGCCTAACACGTTTCGCATCTTCCTCTAAGGCCATTTTGTGGGTACATTGCACCGGGCTTATACCCTTGATGTCACCTATGCTCCACCCTATGGCTCCGGTGTTTCGTTTCAACACCTCCACTAACTTAGCCTCTTCCTCTTTACCAAGCTTAGAAGATATGATTACAGGTTTAGACTCATTATCTCCTAGGAAGACATATTTCAAATGGCTTGGTAATGGTTTAATCTCAAGGGTTGGTTCACTAGGTTCTTTTGAATGAATCTTGGCTCTTATATTCCGGTTCTGAGAATTCCGGTACATTATATCCAACTTAGCTTGAGCTTGACTCGGAAACAACTCTCCCATGCTTCCTCCACAAATGCTATCCACTTGTGCTTGAACACCAGGATGCAAACCATTATAGAAGAATTGGATGAGCTGACCTCCATCGAAGCCGTGATGTGGGCACCGATATTGCAACCCCTTAAATCGATCATAAGGCTCATGGAAAGCTTCATCATACTTCTGCTCAAAAGTGCTGATTTGTCTCTTCATAACCATAGTCTTGGAAGCGGGATAATACCGATCCATAAATTTTTCAAACACTTGAGCCCATGTGGTCAAAGATCCAGCTTCTAAGGATCTCAACCAAGCCTTCGCTCTATCCCCAACTCCCATAGTGAAAACCTTCATCCGCAAATCATCATCAGTAATTCCATCATCCGGTCTAGGCAAGTAGAGCACGAAATGCTCTAAGTCATTCAAATACCCAATGACGTCCTCATTGTCCATGCCATAGAACTTGGGTAATTGCTGGAACACGTGTCCTTTAAGCTCCAGATTCCTCGTTGCATTATTGAGAACAATAGCTGGACCACTAGGCCCAACCGTAACTTTTGAGAGTAACTTCAGTGGTTGCTCAGCCATCTCGCCTGGAATCTAGTGCAATCAACACAACACTCATTCAAGGATTAGTTCCCGTTAGTGAAACAAAAGGGGGAAAGAAATGGGGTGAGAAAGTGATGTTGGCTGAAAAAACCAAAACAAAAACACCAACCAAAGGAGTTAAGTCCCCGGCAGCGGCGCCAAATTGATGATGTCATTTTTTACCAATTAAATTTGTTTTAAAAGCCAAAGAACACTTATCACTACACAACTAGAGTGCAATGGCAAGTTTTCCCCGAGTGTCGTTCTCTCGGGACCTAACGTGGCTTTGTTTGAGGTTTTTGCTAGTAATTTCAGTCAACGAGTTCAAGATGTTTATAGAATCGCTTTCTTAGAACAAAGCAACGAGAAATCAGATTGTTGTAATCAAGTTTGGAAAATGGTTGGTGGTAGAAATCAAATACACATGCATGAGTTACGAATATGCTCACAAGTTCAGTGCGTAAATCCTTCGATCAAGTCTGCTAAGCAACTTGTCTAGGTAACTTTCAAGACACATATCATAAAAGACCACTATCAATACTTTAGAGGTGCTTGTCACTAACACCATTTATCTAGCATGCTGCAAATCTCTAACATACAATCCTATAACTTTCATTGACCAAGAGTTTGTCACTATACTCAATTCGAATATATTTTATAGGCAACTAAGAATCATATGAAGGAATTTGCAGCAAGATTGAATCACAATCTCATGTAAGCATAAACATAACCCATAGCATGCATATTCTACATTCTACCACCAACACAAAGGATTTAGCTACTCATATTCATCAACATAGACATCAAATCATATGAATTGTAAATAGAATACATCAAATCAAACTACTAGACAAGAGATAATGATACAATGTTACCACCAAGCTGTCACTAATCGATGGGTATTGATGAAAACCTCTTCGTAGATGAAACAATGGATGAAATCCTATGCCAAAACCTTTAATCCAATCTAAAATACAATATATCTGAGTTTTCTCTGAGTTTTGGGGCTTAGGATCTCTCCAAACCGAAGATACAGTTCAAAAGTATTCAAAAAAAGTAACAAAAGATCAGATATAATAAGGAAAATCCGAAAATGTAACTGCTGCCAAGCGGACCGCCTGGAGAGGCCAAGCGGAGCGCTTGGCAAGCGAAGCGCTTTGGCCCTCCAAGCGCTTCGCTTGGCTGCTGTCCCAAAGCTCCTGGAAAATGAAGCGGAGCGCTTCACTATTCCAGGTGCTTAGCTTGGCTCCTGGGCAGATTTTTGTCTTCAAACTCAATATTTTTGCCCTCGTACGGCTCTCGGGTGCCTTGGACTCATCCTTCTCGATGCTTATTGATGCTCAAACACTCATGAACAAGCCGTGGAGATCAAGGAACTTCAACGGGGCCATTTTCTATCAAAAAAGCTCGTTTTTAGCTCCAAAAACACCACTTCGTACCTAAGTGCCTGAAAATGCAGAAAACAATAAACGTGACACTATTCTACAAAACTAACCAAAAAACAAGGCTAAAAGATAGCAAAAGAAGGTAAAAAACACAAGATGAACGCGTCAAAAATACGTTCATCACTATGGTTCAACTTGCTGATGGGTCTATGAGGAGACCTTTGGGAGTTCTCGAAGACTTGGTTATTAGATTTGCCGATGTTGAGGTGAAGACGAGCTTCATAGTTATGCCGACTTCGGAAGCCAATCTTAAGGATGTGGTCCTGTTGGGATGAGCCTTCATCAATAAGGTGCACATGGTGATTGACATGTACCGTCGTACATGTAGTTTTGAGGTAGATGGCAAGCGACACATGTTGCGAGCCATTGTTAATTCATGTGTTGAGAAGACTTGCACTAACAAACTTATAGGATACTTTGGTCCTCTATTCCTTCGTTCAAATGTGTAGGGATTTCACCGATTAAAGAGGGCATTGATGGGGAAGTCTAGTACCCAATATGAATTCAACCCCAATTGAGCCTTGAAGAGTCGAGCCAACGACATGTAAACAAAGGCGCTTCTCGGGAGGCAACCCGAGGTGGTAAGTGTTTTGCATTTAGTTAGCTTTCTTTGTGTTTGTAGTTGTGGCCTGTGTGCTTTTTGTCGTGATTAGTATAGTCTAGTTTTTGTCTTTGTGCCTTAGGTGATTTAAGATAGGAAAAAAACGTTGAAAATCTGGAAACAGAGCCAAGCGAAGCGCTTGGAAGGGCCAAGCGGCCAACTTGAATTTTCAGAAAGTTACAAAACTTTCTGGAAAGTCAAGCGGAGCGCTTGGAACCTCCCAAGCGCTCCGCTTACCAAGCGGATCCCGCCAAGCGGTCCGCCAGGACCCTGTACCCAGATTTTCCTCGTTTTTTCCATTCTTCTCACCTTTGCGCACCCGTTTTCACTTGTTTCTTTAATCTTTTCAGGTACTACTCTTCTATAGGAGTTGGACACTAGCCTTATTCAGGGAAGTGTACTCTCAATCCAATTTTTTTTTTCTAAATCAACTTTTCTTTGCTCGAGGACGAGCAAAAGTTTAGGTTTGGGGAGGGGTTATTGGATTTTCAGTACTATGTGCTCTTTTAGTTCGTGTGTACTTGTTGTTAGTTCAATTCTCGTGATTTGTTGTATTTTTTTTAATTTTTGCATGCATATCATCCTTAGGTTAGTTGTTGCACGTTGTGTGTGGAGTCTATGGCCAAGTTTTTTCGAACTTCTTTTTATTGAGTAGACTAAGTGTTTATGACCATTGATCATATGTTGCATCACTTTGCAAGTAGTTTGAGGCTTGTCTCGCTTGGTTTGTCACATTCGCATGTGCACTAGTTAAGCTTATTAGTCTCGACATCACCTCGAGTGGTGTTTCTTCTACTGCGGTTCACGATGACCATATAAAATGATGCATGTTAGAATCTATGTTTGTAACCCGTGTAATTATGTACGTAAGAGGCGACAAGTTTTTCACCTCGATTAGAGATTGCCAAATGCCTAGGAAGGAGGTAGTGTGAGGTGTGTGATTCCTTGTATTAAACCTATTCTCTCGAATAGGTTTGGGGAGGTGTCTTTGTAAAAAGTTTTTCCCTTTTTCTTTTTCGTCTTTGTGCTCAAACCTATTCTCTCGAATAGGCTTGGGGAGGTTTTTGACACGTAGTACTGCTGCTTGCCTAGCTATTTATAAAAAAAAAAAAGAGAGAAAAAGAAAATAAAAAAAAAAAGAAAAAAAAAGAGAAAAGAAAAATAGAAAATAAAAGAAAAGAAGAAAGAAAATAAAGAATAAGACCCAAAAGCAAAAGAAGGGTCGCCGCAAGCCAAAAGCAGTCTAGTAAAGTGTCAAGTGTCATGTAAATATTTGTTATTGTGAAGTTATCGAGTTGTAAATTCTATCTTTCGTTTCGTGTCGCCTTTGTCCAAGTCCTGTTCCTGACCACCCTCGTCTTGCTATTCAAGAAGTGGTTGAAAGAGGTTCGTTCTTTGAGAGTCTGGGTAGAATAGGGTAGTGTCTTCTTTTTCTAGGGAACCCTCCTTCGTTTGATGAGAGCCAGTATTGGTTCGCCCTCTTTTGAGGAAAAGTCTCGCTTGGTGAACAGTAGTAAGCCCTCGGTCTCATAGGCACGGGCCAATTGTAGTATGATAATGTGAATCATTGTGTCGTCACTGACCAGGTCCAGGTAGAAGATGTTACGAGAGAATCCTTTGCTTAACCAAGTGCACATGAGAATGTGTATATTTGCAATCGAGGCATTCTTCAACCTACTTGCATGTCATGCTCATTTGGTTTTGTTCATAAGCATTTGGTAGATTCAATAGATTAGTTCGCTTTACTTGACATGAGACTCCTTTTGTGTTGCATTTAGGATAGTTTGTTGCTTGAGGACAAGCAAAGGTTTGGTTTGGGGAGTTTGATGAACGTATTTTTAACGCGTTCATCTTGTCTTTTTTACCTTCTTTTGCTATCTTTTAGCCTTGTTTTTTGGTTAGTTTTGTAGAATAGTGTCACGTTTATTGTTTTCTGCATTTCCAGGCACTTAGGAACGAAATGACATTTTTGGAGCTAAAAACGAGCTTTTTTGATAGAAAATAGCCCCGTTGAAGTTCCTTGATCTCCACGGCTTGTTTGTGAGTATTTGAGCATCAATAAGCATTGAGAAGGATGAGTCCAAGGCACCCGAGGGCCGTACGAGGGCAAAAAGATTGAGTTGGAAGACAAAAATCTGCCTAGGAGCCAAGCTAAGCGCCTGGAATAGTGAAGCGCTCCGCTTCATTTTCCAGTTGTTTTGGCACAGTAGCCAAGCGAAGCGCTTGGAGGCCCAAGCGCTTCGCTTGCCAAGCGCTCCAATTGGCCTCTCCGAGCGGTCCGCTTGGCAGCGGTTACGTTTTCGGCTTTTCCTTCTTTAATCGGATTTTCAGTTACTTTTTCCATACTTTTGAACATTGGCTTCGTTTTGGCAGAGCTCCTAAGCCCCAAAACTCAGAGAAAACTCAGATTACATTGTATTTTAGATTGGATTAAAGGTTTTGGCATAGGATTGCATCCATTGTTTCATCTACGGAGAGGTTTTCATCAATACCCACCGATTAGTGACAGCTTGGTGGTAACATTGTATCATTATCTCTTGTCTAGTAGTTTGATTTGATGTATTCTATTTACAATTCATATGATTTGATGTCTATGTTGATGAATATGAGTAGCTAAATCCTTTGTGTTGGTGGTAGAATGTAGAATATGCATGCTATGGGTTATGTTTATGCTTATATGAAATTGTGATTCAATCTTGCTGCAAAAATCCTTCATATGATTCTTAGTTGCCTATAAAATATATTCGAATTGAGTATAGTGACAAACTCTTGGTCAATGAAAGCTATAGGATTGTATGTTAGAGATTTGCAGCATGCTAGATAAATGGTGTTAGTGACAAGTACCTCTAAAGTATTGATAGTTGTCTTTTATGATGTGTGTCTTGAAAGTTACCTAGACGAGTTACTTAGCAGACTTGATCGAAGGTTTTACGCACTGAACTTGTGAGCATATTCGTAACCCATGCATGTGTATTTGATTTCTACCACCAACCGTTTTTCAAACTTGATTACAACAATCTGATTTCTCGTTGCTTTGTTCTAAGAAAATAATTCTATAAACACTTGAACACGTTGTCTGAAATAACTAGCAAAAAACACAAACAAAGCCACGTTAGGTCCCGAGAGAACGACACTCGGGGACAACATGCCATTGCACTCTAGTTTGTGTAGTGATAAGTGTTCTTTGACTATTAAACAAATTTAATTGGTGAAAAACGACATCATCAGTTTTGTCAGATCCAGCACAAAGATCTTGAACCATTTTCCAAGCTTCCTTTGCAGTTTTAGCACCCCACAGTTTGCACTGTATGGTATCCGGAGTTGATCGAATAATGATATTTCTTGCTTGGCCATCAAGACGGAATCTCTTAGCTTCGTCAAAAGTCCATTCCTCTCTTGGTTTTGGCACAACCGTATCTGATGGTTCACCTAGGATAGTTTCCTTTCCAGCTTCAGTGGTCTTGTGAGGGAAACTCCTTTCAACCTTAGTGATCTTGATAGGTCCATCATTAATGACAGTAACCATCTCATCACTAATGGCCTCAAGATGTAACATCATGTTGTTTCGCCATTTTTCGAAATTTTCCAGCTTCAGCAAGGGAGCATCTCCTAAAGACATCCTGTCAGCAAAGCACTACCAAACTGATCAAGTGAGAGTGATTTACAGAAAGCACCTAAGGGGATCTAGGTTCAGTGTTCAAGGTTAAAGAACCTCCAACTCTGATACCACAGGTTGGTCCCTTTAAACAACAAGAAAAGACTAGAGGGGGGGTGAATAGTCTTTTCAAACTTTCGTCGTTTAAAACTTTCTCAGCAAGTGCTTATTACTTTTAAGTAATGAGTTTGCTGATACATAACTTTCTCAGCAAGCGTAAGTTACTTTTCAGTAGCTAGGTTTTCTGATACTTAAAATCAGAGAGCGGAAGTCTTTGATAAAATAAGTGCTCTTTCAGTAAGTAAAGGTTTCAGCAAGTGATGTGAGTGACTGTGTACAGACAAATATGATTTGCTGAAAACTAAGTACAGTATGTAAATCACACAAACACTTTTATAGTGGTATCTGAGAGTGGCGTAATCTCTCAACTAATCCACTTTGTCTTTTCTAGGACTGAATCCACTAAGATATGATTGAGGTTCCTTACAATCTCCTATCTAGAGCGATTCAAACAGAAACCAAAGCACACTTGCTTCGTCTCCAACCTAATCTAGAGAACGTAACCTTGTTCTCCACCAAACTTGGTACTTTTCATCAGCAAAACTATGCTCGATTAAGTTCCCCCTGAATATCACGCCTGAAAGGGTGTATTTTCGGTTAGAGAGTTTTGGGGTGAGACAACTTAATTATAACTTATTCAGTTACAACAAGTAATCTAAGAAACACAACTTTGAATACTTTGCAGTAAACAAGTTTGATTGTTTCTGGTGTCAAGACTTGTTCTTGTTCAAAAGAAAGAACACTTAACTAATTTCTTAGCCGAGTTTGTTCTACTTCTTCAAATGTAGGTTTTTCAAGCTTTAAGTCTCGGAACGGATCAATGGCAGTATAGAGAGTTTGAAGGTATGTGAGTTTAAGCACAAGTGAGAGTATGATCACGTTGTTGACACACTTCAAGTCTTCGCCGGATGACCTCTATTGATAGTGAAAATAAGGAGCCGTTTGAATTTTAAATTCCAAGGCTTTTGACCCTTAAGATGTCACTATCTTGCTTTTGTACTTTCAGCAGCGTCCTTGCTTGTCTTCTAGTCTTCATGTCCTTCGCGTGCATGCTTTGCATTTAATGCTTATTTGAATAGAATTCAAACAGTAACATTGGAGCGCAAACACAAGTACTTTCAGCAAGAGGTCACATATGTTCCATCACCAAGTGTTCAGTCTCAGTTTCAGCAAGCACCTACTCTGTCTTTCAGATTTTCACTTATGCGATGCTGTTGGTGAAGTTTCCACTTTCTGAGCAACACGTGCCTTTGTAGATACCAGTCTTCAGTAATCTTCTTGTCTTCAGATCTTCGAATTCTTCAAGTCTCCAGATCTTCAATAGTCATCAAGATTCTGAGCGGTTTCTAAATGCTTCAATAGTTTGTTTGTAAAAACAAAGTACATCGTCAGCAAATGCTTCAATAGGTTATTTTCTTTTCAGAAAATAAGATACATCATAAGCTAAAGCTTCAATAAGTTATTTTCTTTTCAGAAAATAAAATACATCGTAAGCGGTAAAAACCAACCTATCTAGCACCTACTCTAAGTCTTCAGCAAACGTTCCACTTTTACAATGTCCTTTAAAATTCTAAATTCCTATGGACCTTAAGAGTACTAGCTACTGGACTTTCCTTAATTTACCATGGTTAATTGCTCATCAAAAATTACAAGTTTCCTAACAAAAAAGCACTGTCATCAAACTCCCAAAACCGAACCTTTGCTTGTCCTCAAGCAACTAGCTAGACTCTATGCAAACTACATGCAACACAAAGAGGAATCTCATGCCAAACAAGAAGAACTAATCTATTGTATCGACCAAATGCTTATGAACAAAGACCATACAGATCATAACATGGAAGTAGGTTGAAGAATGCGTCTATTGAACCTATACACATTCACATATGCACTTTGTTCAACAAGGGAGTCTCTCGTAACATTCTCCACCTGGACCTGGTCAGTGACGACGCAATGATGCATATTAGAATACAAATGGTTGCCCCCGTGCCTATGAAACTGAGGACTTACTACTGTTCACCAAGTGAGACTTTCCCTCAAGAGAGGTCGAACCAATACTGGCTCTCATCAAACGAAGGAGGGTTCCCTAATAGACAACACTCCCCTATTCTACCGACTCTTAGAGTAAAGACTCTTCACCACTTCCTGAATGGCAGGACGAGGGTGGTCTAGAACAGGCCTTGGACTAGGCGACACAAAAACACAAGGAAGAATTTACAACTCGATTACAAACTACAACAAAAGCTGAAAAATGATGCAACGCTTTGCTAAACTGCTTTTTGCTTGCTTGGACCCTTCTTTTGTTTTTTTGGGTCTTATTCTTTTTTTTCTTTTTTATTCTTTTCTTTTCTTTTTTTTTTGTTTCCCAGATTTCTGGAATAGATTTTTCTTTTTTTTATTTGTTCCGATTTTTCTTTTTTTCTTTGTAATATAGCCAGCAGTAGCAACAATGAAAGAAATAACAACAACTCTACAACGACCTTCCCAAACCTATTCGAAAGAATAGGTTGGAGCACAAACTCACAAAGAAGAAGAAAAACAAACTCAACATGACTCAACAAGACGAAAAACAAGTCATAACAATGGTAACCCCCTCCCCAAACCTATTCGTTAGAATAGGTTCCAAACAAAGGATCACACACCTCACTCTACCTCCTTCCTAGGCATTTAGCAATCTCAAAAAGTAAGGTGAAGATTTGTTGCCTCTTAGGTACATAATTACACGAGAATACAACCAAAGACTCTAACATGCAACATTTTATAAGGCCTTCGTGATCCGCAGTAGAGAAAACACCACATAGTGATGTCGAGACTACCAAGTTTAACTAGTGCACATACGAATATGACAACCCAAGCGAGACAAACCTCAAACTATTCCATAGAAATGCAATGCATAGTCAATGGTCAAAAATACTTAGTCTATAAAATAAAAAAGTTCTAAATATTTTGGCAATAAACTCCACACAACAATATGGAAAAACTAGACTAAGGATGAATGCATACGAACAAACTAAATCCTAAGAAAGCGGTAAACGTGCAAACAAAGACTTTCACGAGATAACCCCCTCCCCCAAACCTGAACTTCGTCGTACGTCCCGAACGTCGAAAGTGGATGTTGGGTGAGAGCTGGAAGTGTAACTGTAACCTATATTACTCAATGAAACTCGTGAGAAACTAAAAGGGATGATAAAAGGGGTAAAAAGATTAATACGTTTGCGGTGATTCGAGGTGTCTGGATGAAAATCTGGACACCCGGAGCAGTGGCACCCATGCTCTGCCTCTACCAGACACACTGCCCCGTGTGAGGGGCGGTCCACCTGGGGTGCCCAGGGGCGCCTAGGCATTCTGCCTCTCCCGGGCGCACCGCCCCGTGTGAGGGGCGGTCCGCCAGGGAGCGGCTGAGTCCTGGCGCCGAGTTAATCATCCCCGAACTCAAAAATACCAACTTTTTACCTATTTTATCAACAAAAACACACGCTAACACAAGGGGAAAAACAACTAAATATTCAACAGTAAAAAGTACAAGCTACATACTCTCATGCGAAGGTGGGAGAGGTGAGTTTGAGATGATCAACCTCCATTTGATCACTGGGAAGCTCAAAGTATGGTTTCACTCGTTGCCCATTCACCTTGAAGGTGTCGCCAGTCTTCGGGTCCAAAAGTTCTACAGCTCCATGGGGAGCCCATTCACCTTGAAGGTGTCGCCAGTCTTCGAGTCCAAAAGTTCTACATCTCAATGGGGAGCAACTTCGACAATCTCGTATGGTCCATCCCATCGAGTACGGAGCTTCCCTGGAAATAAGAGAAGTCTGGAGTTGAACAGTAAGGCTTTCTGACCAGGGATCAGCTCTTTCCTCACAATACCACGGTCGTGATACTCTTTGGTGCGCTCCTTGTAAAGCTTGCCTTCTCATAGGCACCGAGGCGTAGTTCATCAAGCTCGTCGAGTTGCATCAACTTTTCTTTCCCAGCTTTTCCCATATCAAGGTTTAGCTCCTTTATGGCCCAGTACGCTCTGTGTTCCAGCTCAACCGGAAGGTGGCATGCTTTCCCAAACACAAGTCTGTACGGAGTGGTGCCGATTACTGTTTTGTAGCTGGTTCTATACGCCCAAAGCGCATCATTCAGTTTTCCAGCCCAATCCTTCCTGCTAGGCTTCACCACACGCTCAAGGATCTTTTTAATTTGACGGTTGCTAACCTCTACTTTGCCCAGAAGTCTGCGGATGATATGGTGTAGCAACTTTATGAGTAACACTGTATTTCTTCATGAGTGAGGCAAAGGACCGGTTGACGAAGTGAGAACCTCCATCACTGACAATTGTTCTAGTAACTCCAAACCGGGAGAAAATCACATCCTTCAAGAATCCCAAAACTACCGAAGCATCATTCTTTCTGGTGAGAATTGCGTCCACCCACTTAGTTACATAATCCACTGCGACTAGAATGTACTCATATCCCGAGCTTGATGGGAATGGTCCCATGAAATCAATTCCCCATACATCAAAAGGTTCTACCACTAGATTCCCTTGGTGGGGCACTTCTTCCCTCTTGCCAATATTGCCCCCTCGCTGACATGGGTCACAATTCTTCACAAATTCCCTCGCATCTCGGTGTAAGGATGGCCAGAAAAATCCTGCTTGGAACACCTTACGGAGTGTTTTAGCCCCACTGTAGTGTCCACCGCACTGAAGCTCATGGCAATGACTAAGTACACTTCGTTGTTCCTTGTGGAACGCATCTCCTCAAGATTCCATCAGCTCCTTCTCTAAGAAGGTTCGGATCATCCCATTTGTAAAACCTGCACTATTTTGAAAGATCTCTCCAATCGGAGGCTGAGAAATTAGTTAGGCAAATACCCGTAACCAAATAATTCACAATATCAGCATACCATGGCTCTTAATCTACTCTCATCAAGTGTTCATCGGGAAGGTCCTCATTGACAGGAATTGCATCTACAGGGATATTTGGAATTCTAGACAAGTGATCAGCTACGCAATTTTCCTTACCAGCTCTATCCACTATGGTCAAATCAAAGTCTTGTAACAATAAGACCCAACGGATTAATCTTGGCTTAGAATCTTGTTTAGCTATTAAATGTCTTAAAGCAGCATGATCAGTATGGACATTCACAGGGTGTCCTAACAAATAAGACCTAAACTTCTGTAAAGCAAAAACAACAGCTAAAAATTCTTTTTCAGTAGTTGTATAGTTAACTTGAGTTGAGTCTAGGGTCTTACTAACATAGTAAATCACACGATACTGCTTATCCACCTTTTGGCATAAAACAGCCCCCATAGCAAAATTTGAGGCATCACACATTATCTCAAAAGGAAGTTTCCAATCCGGTGGGACAACTATAGGAGCAGTAACTAATCTTTCCTTAAGGGTGTTAAAGGCCTCTAAGCAATCTTCAGAAAAATCGAAACTCACATCTTTTGCAAGCAAGTTGCTTAAGGGTTTTGCAATTTTCGAAAAATCTTTGATAAACCTCCTATGGAATCCTACATGACCAAGAAATGACTGAAGTTCTTTGACACAAGTGGGTGGGGGAAGCTTCTCAATTATCTCTATCTATGCCTTATCAACTTCAATCCCTCTATCGGAGACTACATGTCCTAGAACAATGCCTTCCCTAACCATGTAATGACTTTTCTCCCAACTTAGAGTTAAATTGCATTTGATACACCTTTTTAGAACAAGACCTAATCTATGCAAACATTCATCAAACGAATCGCCAAAAAGGGAAAAATCATCCATGAAAACTTCAACAAACTTAGTCACCATATCAGAAAAGACAGAAAGCATGCACCTTTGAAACGTGGCGGGGGCGTTACATAACCCAAATGGCATTCTCCTGTAACCAAACGTTCCGAAATGGCAAGTGAATGTCGTCTTCTCCTGGTCCTCTGGTGTAATTGGAATTTGATAGAAACCTGACAAGCCATCAAGGAAACAATAAAATTTCCGCGCAAGGCGGTTCAACATGTCATCAATAAATGGGAGAGGAAAATGGTCTTTCTTTGTGGCGGCATTTAATCTCCTATAATCAATGCACATCCGCCAACCCGTGGTTTTCCTAACTGGCACTAGCTCTCCCTTCTCATTCTCCTTTACTGTAATCCTATATTTCTTAGGTACAACGTGTACGGGGCTTACCTACTTACTATTAGGAATGGGGTAGATCATATCGGCATCTAGCAACTTAATTGATGAACGTATTTTTGACGCGTTCATCAAGTCTTTTTTACCTTCTTTTGCTATCTTTTAGCCTTGTTTTTTGGTTAGTTTTGTAGAATAGTGTCACGTTTATTGTTTTCTGCATTTTCAGGTACTTAGGTACGGAATGGCGTTTTTTGAGCTAAAAATGAGCCTTTTCGATAGAAAATGGCCCCGTTGAAGTTCCTTGATGTCCATTACTTGTTCGTGAGTGTTTGAGCATCAATAAGCATCGAGAAGGATGAGTCCAAGGCACCCGAGGGCCGTGCGAGGGCAAAAAGATTAAGTTTGAAGACAAAAATCTGCCCAGGAGCCAAGCTAAGCGCCTGGAATAGTGAAGCGCTCCGCTTCATTTTCCAGGAGCTTTGGCACAGAAGCCAAGCGCTCCGCTTGGCCTCTCCAAGCGGTCCGCTTGGCAGCGGTTACGGTTTCGGATTTTCCTTCTTAGATCTGATCTTCAGTCATTTTTGGAAGACTTTTGAACTGTAGCTTCGTTTTGGAGAGCTCCTAAGCCCCAAAACTCAGAGAAAACTCAGATTACATTGTAATGTAGCTTGATATTCAAGATTTTGATCGGAATTCATCCTTTGTAATCATCTACGGAGAGGTTTTCTTTGATTTCCACCGATTAGTGACAGCTTTGGTGGTAACTTGTATCACTCTCTTGTCTTGTAGTTTTATATGATGTATTCTGATTATTATTCATATGAATTGATGTCTATGTTGATGAATATGAGTAGCTAAATCCTTTGTGTTGGTGGTAGAATGTAGAATATGCATGCTATGGGTTATGTTTATGCTTACATGAGATTGTGATTCAATCTTGCTGCAAATTCCTTCATATGATTCTTTGTTGCCTATAAAGTACATTCGAATTGAGTATAGTGACAAACTCTTGGTCAATGAAAGCTATAGGATTGTATGTTAGTGATTTGCAGCATGCTAGATAAATGGTGTTAGTGACAAGCACCTCTAAAGTATTGATAGTGGTCTTTTATGATGTGTGTCTTGAAAGTTACCTCGACAAGTTGCTTAGCAGACTTGATCGAAGGTTTTACGCACTGAACTTGTGAACATATTCGTAACCCATGCATGTGTATTTGATTTCTACCACCAACCGTTTTCCAAACTTGATTACATCGTCTGATTTCTCGTTGCTTTGTTCTAAGAAAGCGATTCTTCAAACATTTGAACTCGTTGTCTGAAATTACTAGCAAAAACCTCAAACAAAGCCACGTTAGGTCCCGAGAGAACGACACTCGGGGACAACTTGCCATTGCACTCTAGTTTGTGTAGTGATAAGTGTTCTTAGGATTTTTAAACAAATTTAATTGGTGAAAAACGACATCATCAATTTGGCGCCGTTGCCGGGGACTTAACTCCTTTGGTTGGTGTTTTTGTTTTGGTTTTTTTCAGCCAACATCTCTTCTTTGTCTCATTTCTGTTTTTGTTTCGTTTTGCTTGAGATACTCACTATCTTGTATTTCAGGTGAGTGCATGCCTAGAACCCGAACGGGTGGACCTATTATTGAACCTTTTGTAGACGAGATCGATCGTTTGTTTCAAAGGAGAAGGAGGAATTTGAATCTCGAGTGTGAAGGAGTAGCTTCTAGAGCTTCCACTTCTGATATTCGAGAAGAGTCTTCTTCTTATCTTTTGGAGCCAATTCTTGAATCTGTTTACTTGGAAGGTGAAATGGCGAAGCGGCCTATACGTACACTTACTAAGCCTACGGTTGGGGCTAGAGGACCAGCAATTGTCCTCAATGATGCCACAAGGAACTTGGAGATCAAGAATCACATGTTCCAACAACTTCCCAAATTCTATGGGATGGCTAATGAGGATGTGATTGGGTACTTGAATGAGCTCGAGAATTTTGTTCTCCATCTTGGGCGACCAGGGGCTGGTGTTACGGATGATGATCTCCGTAAGAAGGTCTTTTCTATGGGGCTAGGTGATCGTGCAAAGGCTTGGCTTAATAGTCTGGAGGCCGGGTCTTTGACAACATGGGATCTTTGCTTTGATAAGTTCATGGAGCGTTACTACCCCGCTTCCAAGACAATGGCTATGAAGAGCCAAATTAGCTCCTTCGAGCAGAGGTATGATGAGCCTTTCCACGAGGCCTATGATCGATTCATGGGGTTGCATCATCGATGCCCACATCACGGGTATGATAAAGGTCAGGTTCTCCAATTCTTTTACAATGGTTTACATCCCGAGATTCAATCTCAAGTGGATAGTATTTGTGGAGGTAGTATGGGGGAGTTGCTTCCTTCTCAAGCTCAAGTGAAGCTGGACATGATGTACCGGAATTCCCAAAACCGGAATGTGAGGACTCGTGTGCTCCAAAAGGAGCAAAGAGGTGAGGCCAAGGTAGTGGTACAACAAGATGCCTTCGATGGGTTCGCCCATGAAGTGAAGCAAGCTTTGAGGCAAAGCGTTCCTTCTCCTTCTACGGAAGTTTGAGGTGTGTGCAAGAACTATGGGCACCCGGCCTATTTATGCCGTTCTGAATTTGCTAGAGATCAATATATCACGAACGATGTCCGTCAAGAAGTTTATGCTGCTGAGGGAGAGCAAGTAGTTGGAGATGTGAACTACGGGCAAGGATATGGCAATGTGAGGCCACAAAACCGTGGGCCCCGAGGTGGGTACCAGAATCAAGGCAACCGTGGTTATGTCCATAACCCGGATCAATATGCCTATGGGCCTAATCAAGATAGAAGTCGTCTCAGCTATGGGAACAATTGGTATGAAGGAGCACCGCCTTCTAATCCTACACCTCCACCTCAGGTTGCTAGTTCGGGACCACAAGGTGGAGGGGTGCTTCCTTCACCTCTTGTCTCTTCTCTCAACGATCTTGTGTTGAAGACGAATAAGTTTATGGAGCATTACTATCGTAATGAAGCTACTAATAATCAGCGGTTTGAGAAGCTTGAGGCTAGTAGTAGCAACCTCCATAAGAAGTTGCAAGAGCTGATAGATCCGGGGGCTAGTAGAGAGCAAGGGAAGTTTCCCGGAAACACGGAGAAGGCTATGGCCATAACCGTGGTGACTGATTTGCCCGTGGAGATCACGGTTGTGAGAGACAATGCACTAGTTGAGGTGCCAAGTTGCAAGATAACTGAAACTTGCAAAGTGAGTGAGGAGCTCAAGACTCCTAAGGTGGTTATGGAAGAGGAAGTTGTCGCACAATCTGATGCGATAGTTGAAGAGGTGAAAGAAAACTCATCGTCTGAGGATGAGATGGTGGATATGGTGGAAGTGCCCATCCAAGAGAGCTTCGATGTTGAAATCGGCTTGGGGAAGAAGGATGGAATAGTGGCAACTCTAGACACGGGAGCGGGTGTGAATGTTATACCCTTGAACGTGTATGAAGAGTCGGGTTTGTCTGTCTTGAGACCTATGAAATGCATGGTGCAATTAGCGGATGGGTCCATGAAAAAGCCGTTGGGTGTGATTGAGAACTTGGCGGTGAGGGTTGCCGGTGTAGAGGTGAAGACTAATTTCATCGTTATGCCTACATCTTCTGCTAAGCTCAAGGATGTGGTTCTCTTGGGTAGAGCCATCATCAACAAAGTGCGTATGGTCATAGACATGTATCGCCGAACATGTCACTTTGAGGTAAATGGCAAGCAACACACGTTGCGAGCCATTGTTGATTCATGTGCTTATGTGGATACTAACGAACTTGTAGGATTTTTTGGTCCACTTTATGTTCGTCAAGATGTGCAGGGAATTGATGCTTTGAGAAGCAATTGGAGGGGGAAGTCTAGTACCCAAGGTGAAATCAATTCCGCATGAGTTGTGAGGAGTCGAGCCCACGACTTTTAAACGAAGGCGCTTCTCGGGAGGCAAACCGAGGTTGTAGGTACTTGCATATAGATTAGAAGCACGTTTAAAATTTTGTTTCGTTGATTAGACAAAGTTTTTGGGGTGAAAATTTAGCAAAAGTCGGAAAAAAATGGATTTGGGAGCTTCAGGTCCCAAGCGCACCGCTTGGCAAGCCCAAGCGGTCCACTTGGATTTCCAGTAAGAATTTCATTCTTACTGGAAATCCAAGCGGAGCGCTTGGCACGCCCAAGCGGTCCGCTTGAATTTCCAGTAAGAATTTCATTCTAACTGGAAATCCAAGTGGAGCGCTTGGCAGTTCCCAAGCGGACCGCTTGCCAAGCGCTTCGCTTGGGAAGACCCAAGCGCTTCGCTTGCAGGGCACTTGAGTATCAAAGCTCCCCACTTCGTTTTTTCTTCCTCCATTGCCGATTTACCACCCCAAAACTCTCAATCTCTCTCAATTCTCCACCAATTCTTGCAATCTTGTGCATTTTACAAAGCCCATCACCCCCTCTATCATCAAAACCGATCAAATTTCACGTTTGAAGCATCCATAACAAGGAATCAAAGGTACCTCTCATGAACCCTAACTTTCTTGAATTTGGGATTTTATCTTAATTAGCTTCAATTGTGTTATGCATTGGTGAATTAGAATTTGATGATGATTGTTGAGCATGTTTCTTACTAGATGTGATGTCTAAATTCGAATTTTGCTCCTCTTGATTTATGATGAACTCTATTGCTCGAATTTTTTCTATATAATTGTTTGATGATTGTTAGCCTTGAATTTGAGTTATGTTATGATTATGGTGATGTTGTGATTGCATGAGAATGTGTTGGATTGGTTGGGTAATTCAATTGGAGAGTTTGTTTGCTTGGTTTAGATTCGTATGGATTTATCGTAACGAAGTGTTAAAGCTTCTCGATTTGTTCATATGAACTTTAGCAAGCCCTCAAACTCACCATGAGATTACTTGAGCGAGTATTGGAGTCTAGGAGTCAAGTCTAAGTCTCATTGTCTCTTGAACTTATCTAATAAGATTATTGTAGGTACCATGGACACAAGAGCCAAGAGGAAAGCAAGGAAGGATGGATCTTCAACCTCCAAGGAGATTCCCCGTGATGAAGGCGACCGTGACCCATACAAAGAATCGGACGCATTGCGGAAGTTCCGATACAACTTCTATAGGGGAGGAGAACGGTCAGTGATTTGGGACCGTAGCATCTCCTTTACTTCAAAGGAGTTGGACGTACTAAAGGGGACAAAATATGAGAACAAGGGACTTTTCTTTGATGTACCCTATGCACCCTATGCTCACCTTACCAGGCTTATAACGGAGAGAGGATGGACCTTCTATGGGAAAGAACTCTCCGGATGGGATAGAGACCTTGTCGAGGCGTTCCACATTGCCTTCGAGGACTATAACTATAAGGCCGAAGCAGTACCTATTCGTGGTGTGATGGTCCCTTTCTCACCATTGAGTATCACTAGTTTCATTATGGGACTAGAGGAACCCTTGCGGGAAGACAAGAATAAGGTCGCATACTATGTGAGTGATCCCTATGTCCACTATGTCTATGACCCAACGATTGAGAAGTTTTCGAGGAGGTTAGCCGGGGTTCTGACAACCAAGGACAACAAGCCAAGGAAGACGCGTCTCGATAACACCTTGAAGTATAAAGATTTGCACTTGCACGCCCGCATGATCCTACCTTTCGTGGTACCTAATCTGATCCCGGGGCTCATAACCGAAGAGATAACGCCGAAAGTCGGGATCTTAATCTATTCCCTCATGGCGAACTTGCCCATCTTTCCCGGGGACATCATCTTCCAGCAATTCGAGATTAAACGAGAACCCGGCCACCCACTAGTCTTCCCACATCTGATCACTGCTATGTGTGAGAAAGCAAATGTGCCAAACATCCGGCGCACCGAGGCATCGAGGGAACCAATCGACATAGAGACATACGATCTGATACTCCACCGCTTCGGAGTAGAGCAAGGGTTCGAAGACCCTTTTCCCCTTGTCATCCCTCACCGATCCGAGTGATTTTGTGGTCGTGGTACTCCTTTTTGATACTCTTAATTGTATGATGTTGTGACTTATGACTCTTGAGCTCTTTATTTGGTTTTGTAGTTGTGGCCTGTGTGCCTTTTCTCGTGATTCGTTTAGTCTAGTGTTTGTCTTGGTGCATTAGGTGATTAAGATAGGGAAAAAAACATCGAAAATCAAGAAACAGAGCCAAGCGAAGCGCTTGGCAAGCCCAAGCGGTCCGCTTGGAATTCCAGTAAGAATTTCAAGCGGAACGCCTGGAGCCTCCCAAGCGCTCCGCTTGACAAGCGAACCGCTTGGATACCGCCAAGCGGTCCACCTGGACCCTGTACCCAGATTTTCCTCGTTTTTTCCATTCTTCTCACCTTTGCGCACCCGTTTTCATTTGTTTCTTGAGTCCTTTCAGGTACTACTCATATATAGGAGATTGGACACGAACCTTTATCTCAGGGAAGTGTACTTTCAATCCAATTTTTCCTTTTCATTCAACTTTTCTTTGCTCGAGGATGAGCAAAAGTTTAGGTTTGGGGAGGGGGTATTTGATTTTCAGTACTATATGCTTGTGTGGTTCGTACATGCCTGATTTTACTCAAGCTCATGTGATTTGTCATGTTTTTTTTCAAATTTTTGCATGCATATCATCCATAGATTAGTTGTTGCACGTTGTTGTGTGTGGAGTTTATTGCCAAGTCTTTTGAACTTTTTTATTGAGTAGACTAAGTGTTTATGACCATTGATCATATGTTGCATCACTTTGCAAGTAGTTTGAGGCTTGTCTCGCTTGGTTTGTCACATTCGCATGTGCACTAGTTAAGCTTAGTAATTCAACTTCTAAACTAGACAAACTAAGATCACTTATCCTGGAAATTGAATGCTAAAAATATAAATAAGCTAAAGAGTAAAAAGGAGTAAAAGTCCCCGACAACGGCGCCAATTTGATGAACGAGATTGTCAGACTCGAACATTCAAATGAATCTGTTTTAGCCAAAGGGCAAGTCACAACTACACAAAACACGTAGTGTAGAGGCAAGATGACCTCGAGTGTCGATCTCTAGGGACTTAAGTAGCTTTAACTACAATAACTATTATAAATTCAGTAAACAAATTTAACTTAGCTTTACTTAACAATATATGACTAGAGCTGGTGATAGTTATGTTCATTCTAAGCATCGGGTTCTAATTATGCATGAAAGTGCAACACGTACTGCTTTAAAAGTAATTCGAACTGATCTTGCTGTGGGAATTGTTTACACCGTATATATCAGACAACTCTCTATTCAGAGAGGATACTGTCGCAAGGTTTCCACCCAAAATACTCGATCAGAACAAACACCAAAAGACAGGTTTTGACATGTATTTTGAAAGCCTCTTATCTATACTAATACTTGGCTAAGGTTGTGATGAACGAGATTGTCAAACTCAATTAATCAAATAAATTTGTTTTTAGCCAAAGGCAATTCACAACTACAACGAAAACCAAGGCACGTAGTGTAGAAGTAAAATAACCTCGAGTGTGGATCTCTAAGGACTATAACTAGCTTTATCTAATTTAACTTAAACTATAAATCAGAAATCAAGCAAAGCACAGATTTTTCTTATCAATATGATGGAGGTCAGTGATAGTATGGTCATTCAAAGCAACGGGTAATAATCATGCATGAAGTACTTGAAGTTTGTATAGAAATGTATGATCGTGAATTGTCCTATGTGTTCCTTTCAATTCAACACTACGAAGATAGATGGCTTAGATAGATCAAAGAAATAAAACAATAAATCAAGTCTTAAACGCGCGAAGCCACTCATGCATAATCAAGAACCCTAGCTAAGAAACCACATACTATCACCAACGATAGATTTAGCTATTCATATTGCAATCAACAAGAATCAAAGCCATATTGAATGAAAACATATTGAATGAAATAAATAAAAGCAGAAAAATCGTGAGATACAAGTTACCATCAAAGGTTGTCAATCTCCGATGAATTGGTAACTCACAAGCAAGAATCGAAAATCAAAGATGTCCAATGTGTATGCTAAAGCTTCCAAATCAATAAGAAAAAGAGTCTTTTATGCTAATAATTCCCAGAACAGGCTCTGGAGAATTTGTCTCTCAAAATAATGTGAAAAGGTCTAAAAAACGAGAAAATAGGCAAAGATATATATAGTTGCGGAAACTTCCCGGGCGAACCGCCCCAGGTGCCAGGCGATTCGCCTGGTGTGGGGCAATTCTCCCCACGTCCCAGGCGGTTCGCCTGGGACATCCAGCCGGTGGGAGCGAGATTTTGGTCTTCTTTAACTTTTCGGACTCGGATTTTGCCTTCTAGTGACCTTTAAGCCTTGAAACTCGTCCCATAGGCCTCAAATCTCATCCGGAACCTTCTAGATACACCACGAATGTCCTCGAAACACCAAAACTTCGTCCTCTTCATCAACATTGCCCATAAAAATACGTTTTCTACCTAAAACCTGAAAAATGCAAAGAAAACGGAAACGTGACACTATTCTAATAAAACGCACTAAAATATAAGCTAAATTAACCTAGAGGATAGCTAAATTGGTGAAAAAGACTCGAATGAAAGTGTAAAATACACGTTCATCAAACTCCCCAAACCGAACCTTTGCTTGTCCTCAAGCAACTAAGCTAGACTTTAATGCAATAACCATTGCAACACACAAAATGGAGTCTCATGTAGGGATGTCAATGGGCCGGGCCGGGCCGGGCTTTCAGAGGCCCGGTCGGGCCCGGGGACACTAGCACAAAGCCCAGGCCCGGGTCGGGCCTGAACAATAGGCCCAAGCCCGGGCCTGTCATGGGCCGGGCCGGGCTCGGGCCGGGCCTAAGGTTTTTTAAAAAAAAATCTTTTTTTTTTTTTCAAATATTTAGTTATCAAAATGTCTTTTTTTTTTTCAAATTTTTATTTATGTAGTGTAGTATTAGTTGAGTGATGAATCTATTTAATAGAGATCTTTTTGCTTGATATCAAATATTTTGATATCACCTTATATCATTTGAAATTTATCATGAACTTCCTTATTTGACATATTCAAATTAGTTAATATTAAATTACTTAATAAATTATATAAATATACTAAAAATATAATATATAAAATGATTGTATATCACTTGAAATCTTATATGTATAGAAAAGTATTACAAATGTGTAAAGTACAACATCATTTAATAATATAAGTGTATAAATATTATAAATTCAATAGTTATATATACATATATACATACATATATATATATATATATATATATATATATATACATATATACATACATATATATATATATATATATATATATATATATATATATATATATATATATATATATATATATATATATATATATATATATATATATATATATATATATATATATATATATATATATATAAATCTTATATATAATCACGGGCCGGCCCGGGCCCATGGGCCAAGATGTTAGGCCCGGGCCCGGGCCCATGGGCCTAGCTATAAGCCCAAGCCCGACCCATGGGCTTCTCTTGGCCGGGCCTGGACCCGGTATATCGGGCCGGGCCCGGGCCGGGTAGCCCAAATTGCCATCCCTAGTCTCATGCCAAATAAAATGAACTAATCTATTGAGTCTATCCAAAACATATGAACAATGACCATACAAATCATAACATGATATTGGTTGAAGAATCCCTCGATTGACTCATACACATTCACATATGCACTATATTAAACAAGATAGTCTCTCCTAACATTTTACACCTGGACCTAGTCAGTGACGACGTAATGAAACATGTTAAAATACGAATGGTTGTCCCGTGCCTATGAAACTGAGGACTTACTGTTGTTCACCAAGTTAAGACTTTCCCTCAAAGAGGTCGAACCAATACTGGCTCTTATCAAACGAAGGAGGGTTCCCTAAAAGTTCACACTCCCCTATTCTACCCATCTCTCAAGCAAAGTCATATACTATCACCACTTCCTGAATGGCAGGACGAGGGTGGTCTAGAACAGATGACACTCAAACAAACGAAAGACACACTTTACAACTCGATTACGAACATTACAAGAATTGAAAAACGAGACAAACACTTTGCTAAACTGCTTTTTGGTTTTCTTTGGACACTACTTTGCTTTTTTGGGGTCTTTCTTTTTTTTTTTTTTCTTTTCCGGATTTTTTCTTTTTTTTGGAATTTTTTTCTTTTTCCTTTTTTTTTTTCTTTTTTCCTTTCTTTTTTTTGTATATAACCAACAGTAGCTCAACGAAAAAGAAATTACAATGACTCACAAACGACCTCCCCAAACCTATTCGAAAGAATAAGTTGGAGCACAAACTTTACGAAAAAGGAAAACAAACTCACAACACTCAAAATCGAAAAACAAGTCATAATGACAGCATAACCCCCTCCCCAAACCTATTCGTTAGAATAGGTTTCAAACAAAGGATCACACAATCTCACACTACCTCCTTCCTAGGCATTTAGCAATCTCAAAGCAAGGTGAAGACTTGTTGCCTCTTAGGTACATAATTACACGGGAAAACAACCACAAGACTCTAACATGCATCATTTTATTATAAAGGCCTTCGTAAACCGCAGTAGAGAAAACACCGTTAAGTGATGTCGAGACTACCAAGCTTAACTAAGTGCATATGTAAATGTGACAAGTCAAGCGAGAAAAACCTCAAACAAATTCATAGAGATGAAACGCATGGTCAAAGGTCATAACTAGTTAATCTACCCAATAAAAAAGTTCAAAAAATTTGGCAATAAACTCCACACAAAAACATGCAAAACTATACTAGGATGAATGTAGTGCATGCAACTAAATACTAAGAAATCGGTAAACTGCAAATGCAAATACAAACAAACGGTTTCACGAGTTTATCATAAGCAAAACAAGTATAGAGATAGCCAGCGATAACCCCCCCCCCCCCCAAACCTAAACGTCGTCGCTCGTCCTGAACGTCGAAAGTGGATTTAAGGTGAGAGCTAACTTGTACCTGTAACCTATATGACTCAAGGAAACTCGTGAGAAACCAAAACGGGCGATAAAAGAGGTAAAAAGATCAATAATTTAGCATAATAGGAGAAAAATGGGGTTCCAAACAAAAATCCGGACCTCCGGGTTTCTGGACACCCGGGGCGAACCGCCCCAGGTGGGGGGCGATCCGCCTGGGGCGTCCAGAATTCTCCGAGTTTTTGGACACCCGGGGCGAACCGCCCCAGGTGGGGGGGAGGGGGGGGCGATTCGCCTGGGGCGTCCAGAACGCCGCAGGTAGCCTGGACTTGCCAGGCGAATCGCCCCACATGGGGGGCAGTTCGCTTGGCATCTCCAGACTCCGGGAGACGCTTTTTTCCTCCCGAAACACAAAATTATCATCTTAAAACCTATTATATCACCAAAAACATACGAAAATTTAAAATAAAAAACAATGATATGCATGCAATGTAAGAAAGCGATAAAACTAAACTACATGAAACCATTACCACTAATGTTATCCATTATGAAGTGGAAACGAATCTTGTGCATCCGTTCCAGTACTCCTCGCATCTTGGGAACCATCCTTGGCTCCTCTCCGTATCTGCTCAAGCAAGTCCATGATTCCCTGAAAACTAAAAATTAACAAAACCAATAAAATCTAAATCTAAAAAATAACCAAGGGAATCAGATGGAAAATAAAAAGAGAAAAGAGGATAAAAACTCCTTTGGAACTCATAGGTGGGTACATGGACCAGAACGTAGGATTCAAGATCAAGAGTATCTGCCGCAATTGATTTAGAGACACCAAAATCTTCAGAGATTGGCTCCTCGACCTCAACACAACTCACGCCATCACCTTCTGACTCAAGTGAAGCAATGGATTCAGTCATCACCTCCTCCACGACTTCCTCTTGACCAACAACCTCGACATCCGCAAGTAAGGACGTGAAATCCAAACTAAGCACCGAGGAGACTTCATCAATGGATTCTTCTCCAAATTCCTCTTCATCGGCAATGTCGATTTCTGGTGGCTGACTACTAAAGCGAGACGTCCATGCCCTTGACCCGGGAGATGAGTCCCTATCCAATGTTCCAGAAACTTGCTGGTTACTTCACCCCAAGTGCGCAACGATTTTTCCGGCGGGATTCTGAGCCATCCTCGGCCGTACCCTTTCAAGGCTCCCATAAATCCTCTCATACATAGTTGCTCATGTGATAAAATAACCCCCTCCACATTCTCTCGAGGTATCCTCAACACACCTTCCTCGTACGTGTCTAAGAACCCTCTTGGATCATCACCCATCGAAAACGTTGAGAGAATGGAGTAGTACGAAGGATCAAAGTCATAATCCTTGTAATCTTCATCCAATGTTATGCAAGGCCCTCGAGGCATCACATACCGGGGCAAAGGAACTCGTTCACTCATCCTTTCATATGACTAGTTTCTGCACATGAGGAAACAAGAAACCAAGGAGCAGAATCCACAAAAGAAAAACAAAAACTTGTAAAGGAAAAGCACAAAGAGTGCAAACAAACACAATGTAACCATGAACTTCGAGAGCACAAGCACGCAAGGTAACCAAGATCAGATTAGACGAATTTACTGAAAAAGATAGGGGGAAAGAAATAGGGTAAGAAAGTGAAACTTTTTGAGACCAAACCCCAGAGCCTATTCTTCTATAGGGAATTGAAAGCTGACAATATAAATAAGCTAAAGAGAAAAAAGGAGTATAGTCCCCGACAACGGCGCCAATTTGATGAACGAGATTGTCAGACTCAATTAATCAAATAAATTTAGTTTTAGCCAAAGGCAATTCACAACTACAACAAAAACCAAGGCACGTAGTGTAGAAGTAAAATAACCTCGAGTGTCGATCTCTAAGGACTATAACAAGCTTTATCTAATTTAACTTAAACTATAAATCATAAATCAAGCAAAGCACAGATTTTTCTTATCAATATGATGGAAGTCAGTGATAGTATGGTCATTCAAAGCAACGGGTAATAATCATGCATGAAGTACTTGAAGTTTGTATAGAAATCTATGATCGTGATTGTCCTATGTGTGCCTTTCAATTCAACACTACGAAGATAGATGGCTTAGATAGATCTAAAAAATAAAACAATAAATCAAGTCTTAAACGCGCGAAGCCACTCATGCATAATCAAGAACCCTAGCTAAGAAATCACATACTATCACCAACGATAGATTTAGCTACTCATATTGCAATCAACAAGAATCAAAGCAAGATTGGATGAAAACATGTTGAATGAAATAAATAAAAGCCGAAAAATCGTGACATACAAGTTACCAACGAAGGTTGTCAATCTCCGATGAATTGCTAACTCACAAGCAAGAATCGAAAATCAAAGATGTCCAATCTCTATGCTAAAGCTTCCAAATCAATAAGAAAAAGAGTCTTCTATGCTAATAATTCCCAGAACAGGCCTTGGAGAATTTGTCTCTCAAAATAATGTGAAAAGGTCTGAAAAACGTAGAAAATAGGCAAAGATATATATAGCTGCGGAAACTTCCCGGGCGAACCGCCCCAGGTGCCAGGGGATTCGCCTGGTGTGGCGCGATTCGCCCCACGTCCCAGGCGGTTCGCCTGGGACATCCAGTCGGTGGGAGCGAGATTTTGGTCTTCTTTTCCTTTTCGTACTCGGATTTTGCCTTCTAGTGACCTTTAAGCCTTGAAACTCGTCCCCTAGGCCTCAAATCTCATCTGAAACCTTCTAGATACACCATGAATGTCCTCGAAACACCAAAACTTCGCCCTCTTCATCAACATTGCCCATAAAAATACGTTTTTTTACCTAAAACCTGAAAAATGCTAAGAAAAGCGAAACGTGATACAATTCTAATAAAATGCACTAAAATATAAGCTAAATTAAACTAGAGGATAGCTAAATTGGTGAAAAAGACTCGAATGAAAGTGTAAAATACACGTTCATCAGGTTGTCAGGCGTAGTGCAAGCAGTACTTGATATTTGAAAATACCGAAAATGTTGATCATGACTTGTCCTAGTGTTTCTAACACTTTTATACGAAGATATTTGGCTTAGTCGGATCAAAGAATCGAATAAAACGATTCTACAAGCAAAAGATTCAGAAACTCAATCATGCACAATATGAACCCTAGCTATGAATTTACATAGTACCACCAACTAGAAGTTTTAGCTACTCATATCAAAATCGAAATCAACAATAGCAATCATAACAATCATAGATGAAAACATGGTTGAATTGAAAGATAGAGTGCAAAAAATAGTGAGATACAAAGTTAGCACCGAGGGTTGTCAATCTCCGGTGAATTGCTAAACTCACAAAGATCTAGAAAGGTGAGATCAGTAGATGTCCAAATCTCTACCTCGATGCTCCAAATCGCTAAGAAAAAGTAGTTCTAAGTCGAAGAAAATCCAGAACAAGCTCTAGGGTTTATGTCTGCAAAAATATGACTCAAGATATGAAAATTCGACTTATATATATAAAATATCTCCAAATTCCGGAATCTGACGGGCTGTGCGCCCCCCGTCCCAGGCGGTCCGCCTGTGGCTGGCAGCAAGTTCGCCAATTTTTCCTCTACGCTCGAACAGAGATTCCGGGCTTCCGAACTTGGATTGGCACGTAAGACCAACCGTTATATAGCACTTTGAATTAGCTACGCGTAGGTTGTAACCTCATCCCAATCCAATATCGTATGAAAGACGGGTGCCCAAAATACAGAGACTATGCAAATGAAACTTCCGGATTTCACTTCAAAGGCTCCAAAATCTTCATCCGAACTCCGAATCAATTACCGTAATCTTTCATGTTCTCCTTGGCCTTGGGCATGGTTTTGAGCTCCGAAACACAGTCTTTAGGCCTGGAAACACGTCCCGGTACTCCTTGACACACCACGGGTGATCGCATTGCACCAAAACTTCAATGTTTCACCCTAATTTACATCCTGAAGTGCGATTTTCACCTAAAACCTGAAAATAACAAAATAAATGGAAACGTGTCACTATTCTAACAAAACACACTAAAATGCATGCAAGAGGGTAGCTAAATAGGTGAAAAGAACTAAATAAAAGTGTAAAAAACACTGTCATCAAATGGGTGCCTTAGGAGTTGGAAACTTCTATTCAGATTCTGAGAAGGTGAAAATCATTATTAGAAGTCTGAACCAAGAATGGATCCATACTCAGATCTTCTACTACAATCCAGGAATGCCAAATATCACTCTAACATAGTTGTTCTCTCATCTTGCTACTGTCAAATACGAGACAAAGCAAAGAGAAAATGTGTTTGCTGAAAACTCGCAAAACATTGCTCTTGTCGCTAAACCATGTTAGAAAACTTGTAATTTTGATGAGCAATTAACCATGCTAAATTAAGGAAAGTCCAGTAACTAGTACTCTTAAGGTCCATAGGAATTTAGAATTTTAAGGACATTGTAAAAGAGGAACGTTTGCTGAAGACTTAGAGTAGGTGCTAGATAGGTTGGTTTTAAAGCTTATGATGTATCTTGTTTTCTGAAAATAAATACAACCTATTGAAGCATTTGCTGATGATGTACTTTGTTTTTATAAACAAACTATTGAAGCATTTAGAACCGCTCAGAATCTTGAAGATTTCAAAGACTGAAGACTAGAAGATTTCTGAAGACTGGTATCTACAAAGGCACATGTTGCTCAGAAAGTGGAAACTTCAGCAACAGCATTGCATAAGTGAAAATCTATACGACAGAGTAGGTTGTGCTTGCTGAAACTGAGACTGATCACTTGCTGATGGAACATATGTGACCTCTTGCTGAAAGTACTTGCATTTGCGCTCCAATGTTACTGTTTGAATTCTATTCAAAAGAGCATTAAATGCAAAGCATGCACGCGAAGGACATGAAGACTAGAAGACAAACAAGGACACTGTTGAAAGTACAAAAGCAAGATAGTGACACTTTAAGGAACAAAAGCCTTAGAATTTGAAATTCAAACGGCTCCTTATTTTCACTATAAATAGAGGTCATCCGGAAAAGAGTTGAAGTGTGTCAACAACGTGATCATACTCTCACTTGTGCTTAAACTCACAAACCCTTCAATACTCTCTACTGCCATTGATCCGTTTCAAGAATTAAAGATTGAAAAATCTACTTGTGAAGAAGTAGAATTTACACGACTAAGAAATTAGTTAAGTGTTCTTTATTTCTTTCGAACAAGAACAAGTATTGACACCAGAAACAATCAAACTTGTTTCCTGCAAAGTATTCAAAGTTTTGTTTCTTAGATTACTTGTTGTAACTGAATAAGTTATAATTAAGTTATCTCATCCCAAACCTCTCTAACTGAAAATACACCCTTTCAGGCGTGATATTCAGGGGGAACTTAATCGAGCATAGTTTTGCTGATTAAAAGTACCAAGTTTGGTGGAGAACAAGGTTGCGTTCTCTAGATTAGGTTGGAGACGAAGCAAGTGTGCTTTTGTTTCTGTTTGAATCGCTCTAGATAGGTGTTGTAAGGAACCTCAATCTTATCTTAGTGGATTCAGTCCTAGAAAGGACAAAGTGGATTAGTTGAGAGATTACGCCACTCTCAGATACCACTATAAAAGTGTTTGTGTGATTTACTTACTATACTTGTTCTCAGCAAATCATATCTATCTGTACACAGTCACTCACATCACTTACTGAAACCTTCATTTACTGAAAGAGCACTTATTGTATCAAAGACTTCCGCTCTCTGATTTTAAGTATCAGCAAACCTAGTTACTGTGAAGTAACTTGCGCTTGCTGAGAAAGTTAAGTATCAGCAAACTCATTACTGAAAAGTAATAAGCATTTGCTGAGAAAGTTTTAAACGACGAATGTTTGAAAAGACTATTCACCCTCCCCTCTAGTCTTTTCTTGTTGTTTAAAGGGATCAACAAGTGGTATCAGAGCTGGAGGTTCTTTAACCTTCAGCACTGAACCTAGATCCCCTCAAGTGCTTTCCGTAAATCACTCTCACTTGATCAGTTTGGTAGTGCTTTGTGATGAACGTATTTTTGACGCGTTCATCTTGTCTTTTTTACCTTCTTTTGCTATCTTTTAGCCTTCTTTTTTGGTTAGTTTTGTAGAATACTGTCACGTTTATTGGTTTCTACATTTTCAGGCACTTAGGTACGAAATGGCATTTTTGGAGCTAAAAACGAGCTTTTTTGATAGAAAATGGCCCCGCTGAAGTTCCTTGATCTCCACGGCTTGTTCGTGAGTGTTTGTGCATCAATAAGCATCGAGAAGGATGAGTCCAAGGCACCCGAGGGCCGTACGAGGGCAAAAAGATTGAGTTGGAAGACAAAAATCTGCCCAGGAGCCAAGCTAAGCGCCTGGAATAGTGAAGCGCTCCGCTTCGTTTTCCAGGAGTTTTGGTACATCAGCCAACCGAAGCGCTTGGAGGGCCTAAGCACTTCGCTTGCCAAGCGCTCCGCTTGGCCTCTCCAGGCGGTCCGCTTGGCAGCAGTTACGTTTTCGGATTTTCCTTCTTAGATCTGATCTTCTGTTACTTTTTTTGGATACTTTTGAACTTTAGCTTCGTTTTGGAGAGCTCCTAAGCCCCAAAACTCAGAGAAAACTCAGATATATTGTATTTTAGATTGGATTAAAGGTTTTGGCATAGGATTGCATCCATTGTTTCATCTACGGAGAGGTTTTCATCAATACCCACCGATTAGTGACAGCTTGGTGGTAAGATTGTATCATTATCTCTTGTCTAGTAGTTTGATTTGATGTATTCTATTTACAATTCATATGATTTGATGTCTTTGTTGATGAATATGAGTAGCTAAATCCTTTGTGTTGGTGGTAGAATGTAGAATATGCATGCTGTGGGTTATGTTTATGCTTACATGAGATTGTGATTCAATCTTTCTGCAAATTCCTTCATATGATTCTTAGTTGCCTATAAAATATATTCGAATTGAGTATCGTGACAAACTCTTGGTCAATGAAAGCTATAGGATTGTATGTTAGAGATTTGCAGCATGCTAGATAAATGGTGTTAGTGACAAACACCTCTAAAGTATTGATAGTGGTCTTTTATGATGTGTGTCTTGAAAGTTACCTAGACGAGTTGCTTAGCAGACTCGATCGAAGGTTTTACGCACTGAACTTGTGAGCATATTCGTAACCCATGCATGTGTATTTGATTTCTACCACCAACCGTTTTCCAAACTTGATTACAACAATCTGATTTCTCGTTGCTTTGTTCTAAGAAAGCAATTCTACAAACTCTTGAACTCGTTGACTGAAATAACTAGCAAAAACCTCAAACAAAGCCACGTTAGGTCCCAAGAGAACGACACTCGGGGAAAACTTGCCATTGCACTCTAGTTTGTGTAGTGATAAGTGTTCTTTGGCTTTTAAACAAATTTAATGGTGAAAAACGACATCATCAATTTGGCGCCGCTGCCGGGGACCTAAGTCCTTTGGTTGGTGTTTTTGTTTTGGTTTTTCAGCCAACATCACTTTCTCACCTCATTTCTTTCCCCCTATCTTTTTCAGAAAATTTATCTAATCTGCTCTTGGTTACCTTGCGTGCTTGCGCTCTTTGTATATATTATTCAATTAGAGGTTTTTTTCCTTGCAAGTTTTTTTTTAATTCTTTTGTGTATTCTGCTCCTTGGTTTCTTGTTTCCTCATGTGCAGAAACTAGTTCCTTGTAAGGATGAGTATGCGAGCTTCTTTGACAAGGTATGTGAAACCTCGAGGGCCTTGCATAACATTGGACGAAGATTGCAAGGATTATGACTTTGATCCTTCGTAATATTCCATTGTTTCCACGTTTTCGAGTGGTGATGATCCAAGAGGGTTCTTAGACACGTTCGAGGAAGGTGTGTTGAGGATACCTCGTGAGAATGTGGAGGGGGTTATTTTATCACATGAGCAGCTTTGTATAAGTGGATTTATGGGAGCCTTGAGAGGGAGCGCTCGTGAGTGGCTCAGAATCCCGCCGGAAAGATCATTGCACACTTGGGATGAAATAACCAACAAGTTTCTGGAACATTGGGATTGGGACTCAGCTCCCGGTTCAAAGACATGGACGTCTCGCTTTGCTAGTCCGCCACCAGAAATCGACATAGCCAATGTAGAGGAATGTTGTGAAGAATCTATTGACGAAGCCTCTTCAGTGCTTAGCTTGTATTCCACGTCCTTAACTGAGGATGTCAAGACTGTTGGTAAAGAAGAAGTCGTGGAGGAGGTGATGACTGAATCCATTGCTTCACCTGAGTCAGAAAGTGTTGTCTTGAGTTGTGTTGAGATCGAGGAGCTAGTCTCTGAAGATTTTGGTGTCTCTGAATCGACATGTTTGGATTCTATTGCTACAGACACTCTTGATCTTGACTCCTATGTTCTGGTCCATGCACCCACCTATGAGCTTCAAGGAATCATGGATTTGCTTGAGGACTTGAGGAGAGGAGCCAAAGATGGTTCCCAAGATGCAAGGAGTAATGGAACGAATGCACGAGATTCGTTCCCATTTGATAATGGATAACCTTTGCGGTATTTCTTTGCATGTAGTTTAGGTTTTCCTCTTTATTTGCTTTTGTAGTTGTGGCCTGTGTGCCTTTTGTCGTGATTCGTTTAGTCTAGTGTTTGTCTTGGTGCCTTAGGTGATTAAGATAGGGAAAAACATCGAAATTCTGGAAACAGAACCAAGCGAAGCGCTTGGCACGCCCAAGCGGTCCGCTTGGAATTCCAGTAAGAATTTCATTCTTACTGGAATTTCAAGCGGAACGCCTGGAGCCTCCCAAGCGCTCCGCTTGACAAGCGAACCGCTTGGATACCGCCAAGCGGTCCGCCTGGACCCTGTACCTAGATTTTCCTCGTTTTTTCCATTCTTCTCAACTTTGCGCACCCGTTTTCACATGTTTCTTGAGTCCTTTCAGGTACTACTCATATATAGGAGATTGGAAACGAACCTTTATCTCAGGGAAGTGTACTTTCAATCCAATTTTTCCTTTTCATTCAACTTTTCTTTGCTCGAGGACGAGCAAAAGTTTAGGTTTGGGGAGGGGGTATTGGATTTTCAGTACTATATGCTTGTGTGGTTCGTACATGCCTGATTTTACTCAAGTTCATGTGATTTGTCGTGTTTTTTCAAATTTTTGCATGCATATCATCCCTAGATTAGTTGTTGCACGTTGTTGTGTGTGGAGTTTATTGCCAAGTCTTTTGAACTTTTTTATTGAGTAGACTAAGTGTTTATGGCCATTGATCATATGTTGCATCACTTTGCAAGTAGTTTGAGGCTTGTCTCGCTTGGTTTGTCACATTCGCATGTGCACTAGTTAAGCTTAGTAGTCTCGACATCACCTTGAGTGGTGTTTCTTCTGCTGCGGTTCACGATGGCCTTATAAAATGATGCATGTTAGAGTCTATGGTTGTAACCCGTGTAATTATGTACGTAAGAGGCGACAAGTTCTTATTGATCTTGTCTTTCGTCTTTGAGTCGTTGTAAAGTTTCCTTTTTCTTTTTCTTTTTTGTTTTGTGTCCCAACCTATTCTTTCGAATAGGTTTGGGGAGGTGTTTTTGACACTTAGTAGTGCTGCTTGCCCCTATATTAAAAAAAAAAAAAAAGAAAGAGAAAAAGAAAAGAAGAAAAAAAAAAGAGAAAAGAAAAAGAGAAAATAAAAAAATAAAAAAAATAAAAAAAAAGAAGAAGAAAGAAAATAAAGAATAAGACCCAAAAGCAAAAGAAGGGTCGTTGCAAGCCAAAAGCAGTCTCGTAGTGGCAAGTGTCATGTAAATATTTTGTCCTTGTGAAGTATCGAGTTGTAAATTCTATCTTTCATTTCGTGTCGCCTTTGTCCAAGGCCTGTTCTTGACCACCCTCGTCTTGCTATTCAAGAAGTGGTTGAAAGAGGCTCATTCTTGAGAGTCTGGGTAGAATAGGGGAGTGTTATCTTTCTAAGGGAACCCTCCTTCGTTTGATGAGAGCCAGTATTGGTTCGCCCTCTCTTGAGGAAAAGTCTCGCTTGGTGAACAGTAGTAAGCCCTCGGTTTCATAGGCACGGGGCAATTGTAGTATGATAACATGCATCATTGTGTCGTCACTGACCAGGTCCAGGTAGAAGATGTTATGAGAGACTCCTTTGTTTAACCAAATGCACATGAGAATGTGTATATTCGCAATCGAGGCATTCTTCAACCTACTTGGCATGAGACTCCTTTTGTGTTGCATTTAGGATAGTTTGTTGCTTGAGGAAAAGCAAAGGTTTGGTTTGGGGAGTTTGATGAACGTATTTTTGACGCGTTCATCTTGTCTTTGTTACCTTCTTTTTCTATCTTTTAGCCTTGTTTTTTGGTTAGTTTTGTAGAATAGTGTCACGTTTATTGTTTTCTGCATTTTCAAGCACTTAGGTACGAAATGGCGTTTTTGGAGCTAAAAACGAGCTTTTTTGATAGAAAATGGCCCCGTTGAAGTTCCTTGATCTCCACGGCTTGTTCGTGAGTGTTTGAGCATCAATAAGCATCGAGAAGGATGAGTCTAAGGCACCCGAGGGCCGTACGAGGGAAAAAAGATTGAGTTGGAAGACAAAAATCTGCCCAGGAGCCAAGCTAAGCGCCTGGAATAGTGAAGCGCTCCGCTTCATTTTCCAGGAGCTTTGGCACAGCAGCCAAGCAAAGCGCTTGGAGGGCCTAAGCGCTTCGGTTGCCAAGCGCTCCGCTTGGCCTCTCCAGGCGGTCCGCTTGGCAGTAGTTACATTTTCGGATTTTCCTTCTTAGATCTGATCTTCTGTTACTTTTTTTGGATACTTTTGAACTTTAGCTTCGTTTTGGAGAGCTCCTAAGCCCCATAACTCAGAGAAAACTCAGATATATTGTATTTTAGATTGGATTAAAGGTTTTGGCATAGGATTGCATCCATTGTTTCATCTACGGAGAGGTTTTCATCAATACCCACCGATTAGTGACAGCTTGGTGGTAACATTGTATCATTATCTCTTGTCTAGTAGTTTGATTTGATGTATTCTATTTACAATTCATATGATTTGATGTCTATGTTGATGAATATGAGTAGCTAAATCCTTTGTGTTGGTGGTAGAATGTAGAATATGCATGCTGTGGGTTATGTTTATGCTTACATGAGATTGTGATTCAATCTTGCTGCAAATTCCTTCATATGATTCTTAGTTGCCTATAAAATATATTCGAATTGAGTATATTGACAAACTCTTGGTCAATGAAAGCTATAGGATTGTATGTTAGAGATTTGCAGCATGCTAGATAAATGGTGTTCGTGACAAGCACCTCTAAAGTATTGATAGTGGTCTTTTATGATGTGTGTCTTGGAAGTTATCTAGACGAGTTTCTTAGCAGACTCGATCGAAGGTTTTACGCACTGAACTTGTGAGCATATTCGTAACCCATGCATGTGTATTTGATTTCTACCACCAACCGTTTTCCAAACTTGATTAGAACAATCTGATTTCTCGTTGCTTTGTTCTAAGAAAGCAATTCTACAAACTCTTGAACTCGTTGACTGAAATAACTAGCAAAAACCACAAACAAAGCTACGTTAGGTCCCGAGAGAACGACACTCGGGGAAAACTTGCCATTGCACTCTAGTTTGTGTAGTGATAAGTGTTCTTTGGCTTTTAAACAAATTTAATTGGTGAAAAACGACATCATCACTTTGCTGACAGGATGTCTTTAAGAGATGCTCCCTTGCTGAAGCTGGAAAACTACGAAAAATGGCGTAACAACATGATGCTACATCTTGAGGCCATTAGTGATGAGATGGTCACTTTCATTAATGATGGACCTTTCAAGATCAATAAGGTTGAAAGGAGTTTCCCTCACAAGACCACTGAAGCTGGAAAGGAAACTATCTTAGGCGACCCGGTTGATACCGTTGTGCCAAAACCAAGAGAGGAATGGACTTCCGACGAAGCCAAGAGATTCCGTCTTGATGGCCAAGCAAGAAACATCATCATTCGATCAACTCCAGATACCATACAGTGCAAACTGTGGGGTGTTAAAACTGCTAAGGAAGCTTGGAAAATGGTTCAAGATCTTTGTGCTGGATCTGACAAAACCAAGGAAAACAAACTTGAAGTACTTAAATTAAAGTTTCAAAACTTTAAACAAGGTACAAACGAGTCACTGGAAGACTTGGATTTCAGATTCACAACTCTTGTTAGTGAAATGGCAGCCTTGGGTGTTGGAAATCTTTACTCAGATTCTGAGAAGGTGAAAACCATCATCAGAAGTCTGAATCAAGAATGGATCCACACTCAGAATTTCTGTTACAATCAAGGAATGCTAGATATTACACCAACAGAGTTGTTCTCTCATCTTGCTACTGTCAACTATGAGACAAAGCAAAGAGAAAATGTGTTTTCTGAAAAATCGCAAAACATTGCTCTTGCTGCAAAGCCGTCATCTTCTGAAAAGAAGAATGATAAAGAGACTACTGATGAAAACTCTTTGGTTGTCAAAAACATGAAGAAATTCATCAGCAAGGAACTTGAAAGGTGAAAAGCAAAAGAGAAGTTGAAAAAGCATCTTGGTAACAACTACCATAAGTACAAGAATGAGACTAGCTCGCTGAACAAGCAAGCTCAGCAAGCAACTTCATCAGAAGAACCAGCAGTTGGAAATGATCTCTGCTTTTACTGCAAAAAGCCTGGACACTTCAAAGCTAATTGCCCTTTGCTGAAAGGAAAATCTGCTGAAAAGAAGAAGAAGTTCAAAAGAGCTTTTATTGTTGAAGAAAAGAAGAAGCTTCAAGCAAAAATCGATGCATTATGCATTGATACTAGCTCCGAAGACAGTGAGGATGAAAGCTCAGACACTGACAATGAAGAAGCCACTCTAGATGTGGAGATTGGCAAAGAAGTTTGTGGAATAGCTATGGAAGCTTATCCAGATGTGTCAAATTATGAGTTCTGCCTCATGGTCGGTCAGGTAAATAATCCTACCTCTGACTCAGACTCAGAAAGTGAAGACGAGATTGACCTTGATAAGATTCAAGGAGAATTTGAATGATTTGAGAAAACTCTGAGCAGACAGCAAGAGAAACTACAGATTGCTTAAACTTTGACCAAGCAGACTACTGAAAAGTATGTCTTGCTGAAGGAAGAGACAGAAGAAAAGGATGCTAAAATAAGGCGTCTTAAAAAGTTGATTGCTGAAGCTACAGAGAAGAATTCTCAAATGCCATTAGAATTGGAAGAATATCAGTCCTCAATTCTAAAGTTACTTGCTGAAATCCAAGAAATGAAAAAGATGAAAATCAATTTCAAATCTTATGCTGACGCAAGTAATACGCTGACTGAACTAAACTCTTATTTGAGAGATCCATCTCAGAAAGAAGGTTTAGGTGCAACGTATGAAGGTGATGACGTAGAAATCTTGAGTAAAGATAAATCACCGATTTCCTTTGTACTTGCTACTGATAGTGGTCTACCAGAACTCTATCAGTTTGGTCAATCTAAGGTTGCTGAAACATGCAATCAAGTACCTACGACCATGAAGCCCGCTGTTGCTACTCAATGTAACAAGACTTTAAAAGGAAAACAGGTTGCTGAGAAGCAAACTGCAAAGAAGAAGGATGTTGTGAAGCATTCCGCCAAACAATTTGCTAAAAAGCAAATTGTTAAGTCAAAAAGCAAGATTACTAAAAGTAATCAGAAGATCTTTGCTGACAAACCTGAATCAAGTAAGGTTGCTGACTCAAAAGCTCAGCATTCTCCGAAAAGTGGACTCGGTTTCAAAACCAAGCAAAGTCAACTTTTTCATGAGTATAAGCAAAGTCAGCAAAGATACTTCAAAGAGATGAAGAAAATCAAGCCTAAGAGTTCTGAAAAGACTCTTAATGCTAGGGCTAGAAGGAACCTTGCTAGAAAAGAACTTACTGAAAAGTATGTTCAGCAAAAAGGTCAACCGAGCAAGACACCAAATCAGAAAGTGGACTTGATCAGCACGAATCAAAAGTCTTTCAGCTCAAAACCTCCTAGTTCCTCAGCAAGTAGAAAACAAGTCAAAGTTGAAAAACTTAAGACTGGGGTTTCCACTGGACACATTCTTGAACATGTTAATGGACATCCATTATTGGATAATTAACTTGTTTGCTCTTGATTGTGCAGACTTCAGCCACGGAGACAAACGATGCAGTCTGAAACTTTGATAGTGGTTGTGGAAAGCACATGACGGGCAACAAGAATAACCTTATAAACTATAGACGGTGGTCTAAAGGTCCAACAATAAGGTTTGCTGGTGGAGGCTCCGGTTCTACAAAAGGCTATGGTGACGTGAAGTTAGGATGCATAACCATTACTGGAGTTCTTTATGTCAAAAATCTTAAGTTTAACCTTTTCAACATGAGTCAGTTTGCTGACAAAGGATACTTCATCAAAATCAAAAGTGATGAATGTAAACTTATAGATTTCGAGACTAAAAAGGTAATTATGATTGCAAGAAGATCAGGAGGCTTGTACACCGTAGATTGGTCTTCAGCAATCGTTGAAAAAGGCCTTGTCTCAGATCACGATTGCCTTGCTGAAAAAGCATGGTTATGGCATAAACGAACAATTCATCTAAACTTCAAGACGCTGAATAAGCTGTCTAAAAAGGCACTTGTAGTTGGATTACCTAAGGTTACTGTTAAGAAGGATGGTGTTTGCAATGCATGTCAGCAAGGAAAGCAAACCAAATCCTCTTTCAAGAACAAGGCAGTACCGTCAACTACAAAACCTTTACAACTCTTGCACATGGACTTGTTTGAATATTCTTCAACAAGCTATGCTGGTAAGAAGTATGGTCTGGTCGTGGTGGATGACTATTCAAGATTCACTTGGGTAGTATTCATCAAGCACAAATCTGAAACCAGGACTGAAATACCTAACTTGCTGAATAAGCTTGAAGTCATGAAAAATGACAAGGTAAAAGTCATAAGGACAGACCATGGTACTGAGTTTGTAAACCAGTACATAACTGAATACTATACCTCAAAAGGTATACAACATCAGTTATCCTCAGTAAGAAAACCACAGCAAAACGGTGTTGCTGAACGGAAGAATCGTACCCTGAAAGAAGCCGCAAGAACAATGCTTCCTGAAACCGAAATAAGTGAGGCTTACTGGGTTGAAGCGATTAATACCGCCTGTTACACTCAAAACAAATGTTTGATTACTAAGGAATACAACAAAACTCCTTATGAATTGTTTGTTGGAAGACCTCCTAATATCACTCATCTAAGAGTATTTGGTTGCAAGTGTTTTGTTCTCAATAATGGTAGAGAATACGTAAGAACATTTCAACCAAAGGCAGACGAAGCGATATTTCTCGGTTACTCCTTGCATAGTAAATCTTATAGAGTTTACAACAAAAAGGCACAAAGATCGAAGAATCAGTGCATGTTGTATTCTATGAAAAGACACAAGGAGTGCCTGCTGAAGAAGAAATATCAGAATGTATGAAAAAGTTAATCATACATGAGCAAAGAACTGAATCTAATGCTAGGCAAATCAAGTCAATTGAACTAAATGATGATTCTGACAATGACTCTCCTCCCCCAAGTCATGACAAGATAAATATAGTTCACGACAAGGAATTTCCAGCAAAAGACGCAGTTGCTCCGGAAGTTGCTGAAACAACGCAATCTCCAGTGCCTGCTGATGAGCTACCTCAATCTAGCAATGTTGAACAAGCAGTTGTTGATGAACCAATCTCAGCAGAGACACAAAATCCCAGTAGTACTGAACAAGTACATACTGAAGAGTCACATGCTAATGAGCAAACATATCCAGATCCAACAAGCAGAAAACCTGTTAATAAATGGATTAGAGATCATCCCTCTACAGATATGATTGGTGATATTAATAAACGCCAAGTGACTAGATCCAAAGCTACTCATGGATTTGCTGAAGAAGCAACTGTCGTAGAAGTAGAATCATTGTTCTCTTGATTTGTTTCAGAAATTGAACCTAAAACCATAGAAGAACCTTTAAAGCATTTTGAATGGATAAAGGCAATGCAAGAAGAACTGGATCAATTCGAAAGGAACAAAGTCTAGAAACTTGTACCACTTGCTGAAGGCAAGAAAGCTATTGGTACAAAGTGGGTGTTCAAAAACAAGCTGAGTGAGTCTGGTGAAGTAACAAGAAATAAAGCACGTTTATTTGCTCAAGGTTACTGTCAGACTGAAGGATTGGACTATGATGAGTCTTATGCACCAGTTGCAAGATTGGATGCAATTAGGCTTTTCTTGGCCTTTGCTGCTCACAATGACTTCATTGTTTACCAAATGGATGTTAAAAGTGCATTCTTGAATGGTGAACTTGCTGAAGAAGTCTAGTTAGAACAACCCCCTGGCTTTGAACTTCCCTCAGAAATCAAGATGGTATACAAGTTTCAGAAAGCTGTATATGGTCTAAAGCAAGCACCAAGAGCATGGTATGATACCTTTGCTAAGTTCTTGCTGGAAAATGGTTTCAAGAAAGGTGAAGTTGACAAAACCTTATTTACCATGAACCATGATGGTAAAATTCTCTTAGTTCAAATTTATGTGGATGACATAATTTTTGGATCTAAGGACAAGCAACTTTGTGATGATTTTGCCAAACTCCTGACAAACAAGTTTGAAATGAGTATGATGGGAAAATTGAATTATTTCCTAGGATTGCAAGTCAAGCAACTCAAAGATGGAATATTCATAAATCAAGCAAAGTATGCAAAAGAAATGCTCATAAAGTTTAGGATCAAAGAGGAAGAGAAACGTGAAATGATCCCTATGAGTGTTGGTAACAAATTGGGCTATACTAAAGAAGATAAAAGTGTTGAAGAACACAAGTATAGGAAGCTCATTGGTTCCTTGTTGTACTTAACAGCAAGTAGACCGGACATTCAGTATGCTGTTTGTGTGTGTGCAAGATTCCAATCTGATCCAAGAGAATCACACTACAAAAAGGCAATCAAGATACTGAAATATGTCAAAGGTACAGTCAATGTTGGATTATGGTATCCTAAAGATTCTGGACTAGAATTGGTTGGTTATTCTGATGCTGATCATGGACGATCAACTCTTGATAGAAAAAGTACCTCGGGAACTTGTCAGTTTTTGGGTACTAGATTAATATCATGGTTCAGCAAGAAACAAATCTGTGTTGCCAATTCATCCACTGAATCTGAATACATTGCAGCTGGTTGTTGCACAGCTCAAATCCTATGGATTCAGCAACAATTAAGAGATTATGGTATTTCTGCAAAGAAAACGCCAATCTTTTGTGACTATACAAGTGCTATTGCTATCATGCAAAATCCTAAGTTTCACTCTAGGACTAAGCACATTGATATTAGAGATCATTTCATTAGAGATCATGTAGAAAAAGGAGATATTGAGGTTGTGAAAGTAGGCACTGATGATCAGCTTGCTGACATCTTTACTAAGCCCCTACCAGATAATAGGTTCGCAATGCTAAGGAATAACCTTGGATTGATTGAACTAACTCAATAAAGAATATATTTGGCAGAATGCTGAAACAGGTATTCAGCATGCCAAAAGTATTCTTACTTAAAAGCTCCATCTACTAATTTCTTCTAAGAAATGATAGGTCACTACATGTTTGCTGAAACAGGCATTCAACAAGTAATTCCTTCAAAACGGGTATTTATTAGGAAACTTGATCACTTGCTGAGACAGACACTCAGTAAGAGAAAAACCTTAAGGATTGCTGAAACAGGCATTCAGACAATCAAAGATACTGAAACAGGTATTCAAGTAACAAGGGAATATTGTGAGACGGGAACTCAGAAAAAGAGCAAAACTCATTTCTCAGATTTTACCAAAGGATATCTCAAGTACAAAAGAATTTACTGATACGGGAAATCAGAAATATCTTTAAACTTAAGAAAATATGAGATATCTAAGTAAGGGGGAACTTTCAGCAAATATCTAGGCTATTAATGCAAACTCGCTGAAAAGATTCTTGTCTATTTCACCAAGCAATCTAATCCCTTAAAACTCGATAAAATCAATTTGTGACGTTAATCGGGCATAAATAAACTCGTAATAATCACGACATGAAATACAATCGTGGCCATTGATTAAAAGGAGTTATTGATCTAACAGTTAATAAAACAAAGAGAGAGAATGCTCTGACGGTTTTAGTTAGTGGGCCACTACGCATTCAATGCAAAGGCTCCACTAACGCCTATGTTTCTCTGTTTTACCCTTGCTGAGAGCTCAAATCGATTGAGTTTCTCACACATCAGAGACACTATATAAAGGAGTTAGAGAAATGACAAAATTCTTTAACTCACATTTCCTTTCTCTGCAAATTTTAGCCTGAATCTACTGTACCTCCGGTCAAAAAGCAAACTATCTTTTTCGTACATTTTCTTCTCTATAAAAAGAAATGGCACCAAAGAGACAGTCCTCTAAGTCCTCAAAGTCGTCTAAGGTTGACAGTGCTGAGAAACGCACTGCTCCGGTGACTACTCCGGCATCAAACACAATGAAAGTTGTGTTGAAAAACGATAGAATCTCTGAAAAACCTATGCCTCCGTCATATCTTGACACTGCAAAGTGTGAGATAATGATGCAATGGGCTGGATTGGCAAAGGAGGAGTACATTCGATACTTCTATGAACAAGAACTCGATGATGAAAATGAAGAGGCGCTTGAATTTATCAAGCAGCGAGGCCTCTTGAACTTTATATCTGCTCGCGCTAAGCAAGTGAGCATGTTGGACACAATTGAGTTCTACAGTAATGCAGAAATCCAGTCCCTTACTGATAGTAAAGGAGTCACTGAAAACGTGATCATTACTACAGTTCAGAACACGCAAATCGTCCTGAAATGGACTGATTTAGCTGAAATCTTTCAGATTCCAACCACTGGAACTGAAGATGACGTCACTGCCACTGACGAAGAAATTGAAGCTTTCTACAGTGACGTCAGAAATGAGAAAATGAAGAAAGGAGATATTTCTCCCGTGACTTGGACAAAGCACGTTAAGAGGAAGCATCTCTGCCATTCACTTGGTCTAGTAGCTCTACTACTGATAAAAGTTTTGGACTCCCAAGTCGGAGGAATAGAACAAGTAAGCTTGAGAAGGTGGCCGCTGCTGATGCATATCCATGAAAATAAAACGGAACTTAACTGGGCTAAGTACATTTTCAACAGGCTTGTTGATTGTGTCACTAAGTTCAAGGTAAAGGTAGAAGACAACAAGGTCTCACCTTCCTTTCCAGTTATGTATGGAATAAAGATATGCTATATCCTTGAACATTTCAGGATTTAGCTGAGAAACCCATTGCCAATCAAGAAATCTGTATGCAATGTGGGAAGATCCTTCTACAAGCAGAATGTACCTAAGACTGCTGGCAAGAAACTCGAAAAATCAAAGAAGACAACAGCTGCAAATGTTGTCAGCACAAGCCAGCAAGAAAGGTATACAACAGCTGCAGATGTCACCACTCAGCAACTTAGAGATGAAACTGCTGTAGATGGTGGTGACAAAGATGAAACTGCTGTAGAAGATGATCAACAAGGTACGTGTACAACAGTCGTTGCTGAAAATGCAACTACTGACGCCTCTGCTGGGAAACTGAAGAAATCTAACAAGAAAAAGAGGAAAGCTGATGATGACACTCAGACTGCAGCGTCATCAGCAAACCCTGTACCAAAGAGGAAAAGGACAAGTAACACAAGGAAGAAAACACTGGCTCGCAAGTCAGTTCCTATTGTCCATGACCTCTCAGACAATTCCCAGACAATTGCTGAAACGCAAGATCCAGTAGATGTTGACAAGGTAGTTACTGAACCCTATGTCTGCAACATTGTAGTGTTTGCGGAAGTCTTCAATGATCGACTCAACGTTGATCCTTTTACTGAGAACAGACCACAAGGCAGTGGAAATGAAATTCCTTCCCAAGTTACAAATATCTACATTGTAGAAAATCTAGATGATCAAACTCTGGAACCAGCAAGTGATATTGCTGCTGATCTACAAATGCGGCACTTGCTGATGCTGCTGAAAAGATGGTTGCTGAACAACCAACTCATCAAGTTGCTGAAACCCCGGTTGCTGAAGAACCAGTTGCTGAGACAGCAATGATTCAAGTTCCAGAAGTTGCTGAAACACAAGAAGCACTATTCAACGACGCATCTCGTGATGCTGAGAATACTGGCCCAAGTTCACCAAAGACATCAATTGACAAAGTCCAGCTTGTACTGAAAGCTATAAGCCAACAAATGGAGTTGGAGATTGAAGAATCATCTAACAAATCGATTGATGTCTTCATGACAAGCAGTGAGCTTAAAGGTCAAGATGCTTCTGCTCAACTTGTCATTTCAGAGACAAGGGAGATTGCTGAAACCGCGCAGCTTTCTCAAACAGAGCAAGCCAAGAAGTCTGCTGAAGAAACAGTCCTAGAAAATGAAGAAACTGTTAATGCTGAAAGGACTGAGCCACAACCTGTCCTTCTTCAGCAGGTAGACAACTCAACCATCAGTAAAACTTCACTTTCTGAAACTTATTCTTTTGCTAATATTATGTTATCTCTACAGACTTCTCAAGATGCAAGTCAGATGGTTGTTGAAGCCTCTGCACCGGAATCAACACTCCCTGCTCAGCACGTAGTTAATGTTTTTGGTAAAAAAACTAAGTTTGACAGCTTAGTACTTGTATCTAACTCAAATTTATTTCAGGATGAACAAATGGAGGATGCTACTCAAGCTCTTCAAGGAATGGAAATTGTACAACATGAGCTTGCTGAATCTCAGCAGGTAAATCATGTTTCAACTTTGAACTCTAAAGCAATTATCCAAACCTATCCTGATCTAAATATCGTTCTTTTTCAGGCTCTAAAGAAGACCACTGAAGTGGTGCTCATCACTGAAGATCAACAAGTGAGTTCTGAGGAACTATACTTGAATTTCAAAAGAACAACTTTGTCTAGAGTTGCTAAGTCCGTCAGCAACTGACAAAGGTACAAACGAATGGATTTCTCTGATCTCCATCTTCATCTATCTAATGAGAAAAAGAGATCTTCTCTACTAAAGCTCGAGATATTCGTTCATTCCATACTTCCTGAAGACATGTCATATTCTCAGCAAATGAGTTCAAATCTGATTGCTCAAATCAGAGAGAATATGAAGGCAAAATTCAAGAGTGCCTCTCCAGCTGAACAAGTTGTGATGCTTGATGAATGTGTATTTTACACTTTCATTTGAGTCTTTTTCACCTATTTTAGCTATCATCTATGTTAATTTAGCTATATTTTAGTGCATTTTATTAGAATAGTGTCACGTTTCCCTTTAGATTTTATTTTACAGATTTTGTTTGAAAATCGAGGATTTCCGGGCAATTATATTGAAGTTGACAAGGAATTGGTGTTACAGAAGCCTATTTGGAGTATCTGAAGGTTTTCGGATAGGATTTGGAGTCTAGGGGTCGAATCTGAGGTTAGAAGGCCACTAGAAGTCAGAAACCGAGTCCGAAAAGAGGAAGAAATCCAAAAACGCGTCGAAAACGCAGAATTCCGCGAAAAATACTCCCGGGCGAACCGCCCCACACCGGGCGAACCGCCCGGTGTGTGGGGCGAACCGCCCAACACTTATTCGAGGCCTATATATAGTTGCTCAGATTTTCTCCGAAATTCATACTTTTCCAAGCCTTCTCTCTCACCTTTCTCTGTAGTTTTAGGGAGGGACTTCCCAGAGCCTGTTCTGGGGGTCCGTAGCTTAGGAGACACTTTTTCATAGCAGTTTGGAGCTTGTAGGATCGCAATTCTTCAGAGATTGACAACCTTCGGTAACATTGTATCTTACAGTTTATTCTACTTATTTTTATATATCATTCAACATGTTTTCTTCTATGATTTCTGTTGATTGCATGCCTATTATGAGTAGCTAAACTTATCGTTGGTGGTAGTATGTGAATTCTTAGCGAAGGGAAGATAATCATGCTAATGGCTATATCGCGCATTATACTCCGTGTCGTTGCTTTATTTCGTTGATCAGGCTAAGCCTAAATTCTCGTATGTTGTATTAATTATTATGCACAATTGGACCCTCGTCGACCTATACGCATTTATATCTTCGTAGTGTTGAATAATTACCGAACACAATAGGACAATAGTGATTGACTTGTCGGTATCTTTATCTTCGTAGTGCTTAATAATTTCAACAGGACATTGGATTGATCAAAGATCTCCATGCAAGACCGAGGAATTTATGCATGATTATCGACCCGTTATGCTTTGAAGGATCATACTATCACCAATCTCCATTATCTGTTAGAAAAACTCCTTGCTTTTACGTCTGCTGTTTTTATATTCTCTAGTTAAATAGATAAAGCTAGTTATAGTCCTGAGAGAACGACACTCGAGGTCATTCTACCGCTACACTACGGTTTTCGTTGTAGTTGTGGATTGCCTTTGGCTAAATAACAAATTTATTTGATTCGTTCGCGTTGGAACACGACACCAGCGCGTTCATCAAATTGGCGCCGTTTCCGGGGACTATACTCCTTTTTTCTGTTTAATTTGTTTATATTTTCAGCATTCAATTCCTAATTCTATTAGTTTTAGTTTTTCTTTTTAATCTCTCTCTGATACTGTTTTCCTAGTCTGTTTCTAATTCTCCTTTCCTAGCCTTAGTAGTATTCGATATCTAGAAATATTCTCGATTTTCGTAATTTCTAACGAGGCTAATTTTCAGTTTTGAGTTACTCCTGATACAGATTTCCAGGTATGACGACCTTAAAAGCCCGCTTGACACCTACGTTCTCGCAAGTCAGGAGGGGGTCAGCTATATACTTGGAAGAAGAGTTATCAGAATATGAGGTAACAAGCACCATAGTGAGAAGGATACCAAGATTCGAAGAAGGAGAGGATATGAATCCGATAAGCTTCATCAGGTCCTATGAAGAGGAAATAGCAAAAGTTCAGGCAAAGGGGTTCACCGAGGATCAATTATGCAGGAAATTATTTCCTTTTGCTTTGGGATATGAACCGAGGATATGGATAGCGAGGTTAGCACCAGGATCACTGAGGACCTGGAGCCAAGTAGTAGAGGAGTTCTTGGCACGTTTCATGCCTTACCATGAGACGATTGCACTACGGAATCGGATCAAATACTTCAAGCAAGGAGAATACGAGCGGTTCTGTGACACCTATGAACGTTTTGAGCTGTATAAACGTGAGTGCCCCCACCACCGTTTCGACGATGGGGAGCTGATTTGGTTTTTTGTTGGAGGACTACGTGATGAAGTTAGGCTTCAAGTGGATGGGATGTGTGGAGGTTTAGAAGAATGTACAGTCGAAGAGGTAGTGAAGGTCTTTCAAAAGTACGCCAATGGATCCGCACAATCCGAGAAAGTAATATCGAATGAAGTCGCCAACATATACTCAAATCAAGACGAAACTGACGGGATATACGAAGGATATTCTGAGGACGAAGACATCAGTGAGGAGGAGGAACTTGTGTTTTACGCAGGATTAGAGCCATTGAGAGTGTATTTGAGATAGCACACGCAGGGCAAGCTGAGAACAATCTTCGCATCGAGAAAGCTTTTGAAGCGGTCGAAGTAACTGAGCAACTTATCAAAGAGCTTAGCCTACTGAAGTGTGGAAGGTGCGGTAATGAAGTCGAGGATACCCCCCAGGAAGTAGTGAGGAAACCACCCGAGGTGAGGAGCGAATCACCCCCCAACTCCAGGGAACCGGTCAATCCTAGTCCTCCCGATGAAACGCCTGAAACTGATCCTGAGCAACCTCCAGCTGTTGCTACTAAGGAGAATGAGTGCGAAGAGGTGAATCTACTGCTCCGAGGAGGCAAGATGACCAAAATTCCTAACTTCGTACGTTCTAAACGGGTGGAATCTACTGAGATCGATAATACAGGACAAAGCACAGAGCAAGAGGGTAGCAGAAGTTCCAAAGAACCTCAAGAAGTTCCGGAAAGGAATGATGAACCAAGACCATCTGTAATAGACATAGATGATGACGAAGTCGAGGTAGGAACTAGTATGCCAGGAGAACTTCACAAATCTTCCAATCCATATGTGCCTCCGAAGCCACATGTGCCATACCCGAGTCGGATCAAACCAGCGCGTTCATCAAATTGGCGCCGTTGCCGGGGATCTTGTGAAATGCCCCTTCGAGGGAATCTAGTGGTAGAACCTTTCGATGTATGGGGCATTGACTTTATGGGACCATTTCCAAATAGTGGAGGCTATGAATACATTCTTGTTGCAGTGGACTATGTGACTAAATGGGTGGAGGCAATTCCTACAAAAACAAATGACGGCGCAGTGGTTATGAAGTTCTTGAAGGAAGTAATATTCTCGAGATTTGGGTGCCCTAGGACAATCATCAGCGATCGAGGGTGTTGGTCCCTTTAAACAACAAGAAAAGACTAGAGGGGGGGGGGGTGAATAGTCTTTTCAAACTTTTTTCGTTTAAAACTTTCTCAACAAGTACTTATTACTTTTCAGTAATGAGGTTGCTGATACTTAACTTTCTCAGCAAGCGTAAGTTACTTTACAGTAGCTTGGTTTGCTGATACTTAAAATCAGAGAGCGGAAGTCTTTGAAACAATAAGTGCTCTTTCAGCAAGTGAAGTGAGTGACTGTGTACAAACAGATATAATTTGCTGAAAGCTAAATGCAGTAAGTAAATCACACAAACGCTTTTATACTGGTATCTGAGAGTGGCGTAATCTCTCAACTAATCCACTTTATCCTTTCTAGGACTGAATCCACTAAGATATGATTGAGGTTCCTTACAATCTCCTATCTAAAGCGATTCAACAGAAACCAAAGCACACTTGCTTTGTCTCCAACCTAAACTAGAGAACTCAACCTTGTTCTCCACCAAACTTGGTACTTTTAATCAGCAAAACCTTGCTCGATTAAGTTCCCCCTGATTATCACGCCTGAAAGGGTGTATTTTCAGTTAGAGAGTTTTGGGGTGAGATGACTTAATTATAACTTATTCAGTTACAACAAGTAATCTAAGAAACACAACTTGGAATACTTTGCAGTAAACAAGTTTGATTGTTTCTGGTGTCAAGACTTGTTCTTGTTCGAAAGAAAGAACACTTAACTAATTTCTTAGCCGAGTTTGTTCTACTTCTTCACAAGTAGCTTTTTCAAGCTTTAAGTCTTGGAACGGATCAATGGCAGTAAGAGTGTTTGAAGGTTTGTGAGTTTTTAAGCACAAGTGAGAGTTTGATCACGTTGTTGACACACTTCAACTCTTTGCCGGATGACCTCTATTTATAGTGTAAGTAAGGAGCCGTTTGAATTTCAAATCCTAAGGCTTTTGTTACTTAACATGTCACTATCTTGCTTTTGTACTTTCAGCAGCGTCCTTTGTTTGTCTTCTAGTCTTCATGTCCTTCGCGTGTAAGCTTTGCATTAAATGCACATTTGAATAGAATTCAAACATTAACATTGGAGCGCAAATTCACGTACATTCAGCAAGAGGTCACATATGTTCATCAGCAAGTGTTCATTCTCAGTTTCAGCAAGCACAACCTACTCTGTCTTTCAGATTTTCACTTATGCAATGCTGTTGCTGAAAATTCCACTTTCTGAGCAACACGTGCCTTACCAGTCTTCAGCAATCTTCAAGTCTTCAAGTCTTCGAAATCTTCAAGTCTTCAGATCTTCAAAAAGTCTTCAAGATTCTGACCGGTTTCTTAATTGCTTCAATAATTTGTTTGTGATAAACAAAATATATCTTCAGCAAATGCTTCAATAGGTCTTTTTCTTTTCAGAAAATAAGATTCATTAAAGCTAAGCATCAATAAGATATTTTCTTTTCAGAAAATAAAATACATCATACGCTAAAGTGTCAATAAATTATTTTCTTTTCAGAAAATAAAATACGTCATACACTAAGAAATAACTTATCTAACACCTAACTAAGTCATCAGCAAACGTTCCTCTTTTACAATGTCCTTAAGATTCTAAATTCCTATGGACCTTAAGAGTACTAGTTACTGGACTGTTCTTAATTTAGCATGGTTAATTGCTCATCAAAATTACAAGTTTCCTAACAAATTTCCCCCTTTTTGATGTTAGCAATCCATGGCTAAATTAATTGTTACCCTTTTAGAGGTTTCTGATGTCGAATAAATCAGATGATTAATGCAAGCAAAATTGAATAAATGAACAGTAAGCATAAGTGAGTTGCATAATCAAAACCAATAAGAGTAAAAAGAATTCATTGCTGAAAGTTATCATTCAGAAGTTTACAAGAAAGCATAGATAACAAGGAATCAGCAAACAAAAACTTTAGCAGGGACTTAAGCTCTTTCAGAGGATTTTCTCAAAATCTCTCTTACACTCTTCTCAGCAAGTGCAGTGAATTCAACACAATCCTTCTCGTAGTTTTCCAGAAGCCTACGTACTTGTAGTTGAAGAATTCTTGCATTTTTGCAGGCAGTATGATGATGCTTTTCAGCATTCATTTCCATGTAGTTAATTACCCACAAATGCATGCCCCAATTGCTTGCATGGAGAAGCTGTGTATCTGAAATGTTTCTCGGATGAATCTTTCTTAACCAGAGAAGATCTTCTTCTTGATCCTTAGCAGTGAGATAGAAGTACTCATAAGGAATCAATCCAAGTTTCTTCTTAGGTTTCTTTGTTACCGGGTCAGCATAGTAAGCAATGCCAGGTGGTTTTATCAAATCTGGTTCTTGCTTGTATGTCTTACTAATGGCAACTCTTCTTACATGGACCTCTAGATTCAACCATTTCCCAGCAACATTTCTTGGGAGGGATTCTTCCCTTTGATTTCTTTGGACCTTGAGTTCAATCCATTTGAACATTTGATTCAAAATGGCTGTAGGAAAGAACTCATTTACCAGCAAGTCTTCCAGCTTTAAGATCCAGCAACCATGAATGTTTCTGATCACATTCTGAGTGGTTTCATCATTGCTGGTCTTTGTATATTCAATGCCGGAGCCAATAGCAATGCTGGCCAGCCTTTTCTCTTCCTGTCTTTGCCTTCTTCTTCTTGATTTAGCATTGTCTTGATCTCTTGCTGAAGAGTCAGACGAAAAATGCCTTGAATGGCCAGACGGAGTTATGGCTGTTAAGGGTCTAGCTCTTATGGATTGAGCTATTGTTTGATTGTCATCATCTTCATTCAGATTGTGATGACTTTCAGTGTGACAGAAATCTTGAGTTTCAGCAGCGGTTTTTCTCTTTTTGGTACTTGCTGAATTTAACTCAGTTTCTGCTTGTCTTTTTAGAACTTTGCTCTCTTTCAGCAAGAGGTTCTAATGGAAGTGGCGCATCATCAGTAGGAGTAGGAGGGGTTTGATTTCTCTTTTTAGTGTTCTTCTTTTCCCCCTTAGACATGGATTGCAACATCGGAGTGATGTGCAGAGAATAAAACTCATTGCAATTTTCAGCAAGAGTGTTGAGACTGTTATACTTCATGATGATTTCTTGTTGGTCAGAGTTCATTGTTGCTAACTCTTTTGAATATTCATCATGTTCTCTTCATGTCTTTTCTCTGTTGCGGCCTTCTCATCCATAATATTCTGAGCTTTGACAAGAGCATTCTTTGCTAGCAAGAGAGCTTGACTTACGTCTTCTTCATAGCTCTTGTGATAAAGAATGATGTCTTTCTGAGCTATAGTTAACGTTGTAGTGCGTCTCAGCACTGTAGCCAATATCTTTCCAATGTCAAGTGGGCTCTCAGCAAGCAATGCCTCATCTTCAGCTTTGCAGGCATCATGGACTTGCTATAGTGCTAGAATTCTGGGAGTAAACTCCTCAACTCTTGGGAACGGCACTAAATGAGGTGTTAAGGAGTGAGCCTTAATTTCAGTAGCAAACTGATCATCTCGTAAAAGCAACTCGGCTCTTAATGAATCTCCTTCATAAGTGAGATAATTAGGAGGAGGAATCTGAACGACTTTTGGGTCTTTCTTGGATTGTTCATCTTCATTTTCTGACAAGTCGTCATCATCCTCAGATTCATCAAGTTGAGCGACTTTTGAGCCTTTGTCAGTAGCTTCACTTCCTTTTTGTTGAGTGGTTGCTGATGGCAACGCTTCAGACTCAACGACTGGAGTTTCACCAGTAGATAGTTGTTTCAATTGAGTTTGTGGCTCAATTACTGGAGTTTCGCCAATAGTTAGTTTTGATTGAGTAGTTGCTGAGGGCAACGTTTCAGACTCAATAACTGGAGTTTCGCCAGTATTAAGTGGAAGGGATGGAACTTCCTTTGATTTTGGTCTTGAAGATTCACCAATTTCCAGATCCTGAGTATGCCTTGAATGGATCACGAGACTATTTTGTAGAGCTCGTTGGTAATCTTCATCTTCTTCATCCTCGTCTTCAAGGTTTTCTTCAGTAACCTTGGCATCAGAAACTGGACTTTTGCCATTTTTCAAGGCAGCCCTTTTTCTGGCGTATTCTTCTTCAGTATCAGCACCTTGCACAGGTGCTTGATTTTCAGCATCAGCAGGAGGAGGTTGAGATTCTTGCTGAGATTGCTGTTGTTCAGCTTGCTGATTGTCAGATTGAGTATTTTCAGCAACTGTTAACTTCAATCCACCAGCACCAGGACTTGGACCTTGATTTTCATAATCGTCATCCTTCTTGTCCTTAGAATCTTTCCCTTCATCATCACTGGGATCAGTGGGAATGTTCTCATCTTCTTCTTCTTCTTCATCATCTGTCAGAATGACTAGCTCAACATGCTTGTACAAAGCAACACTTGTCACTTCCTCTTCCTCAGTTAATTTGTGGGGATCAGCCACCACAGGAACAAAAAGACCTTTGAGCATCACAACTTGTTCAGCTGGAGAGGCACTCTTAAATTTGGCCTTCATATTCTCTCTGATTTGAGCAATCAGATTTGAGCTCATTTGCTGAGAATATGTCATTTCTTCAGGAAGGATGGAGTGGACAAATGTTTCGAGCTTTAACAGTGAAGATCTCTTTTTCTCATTTGAGAGATGAAGGTGAAGATCTAAGAAGTCCATTCTCCTATATCTTTGCCAGTTGCTGACGGACATAGCAACTCTTGACAAAGTTGTCCTCTTGAAGCTCAAGTAAAGTTCTTCAGAACTTACTTGCTGATCTTCAGTGATGAGTACCACTTCAGTGGTCTCCTTTTGAGCCTCAAAAAGAATTTTATTTAGATCAGGATTGGTTTGGAAAATTGTTTTAGAGTTTAAGTCTGAAACATGATTTACCTGCTGAGAGTCAGCAAGCTCATGTAGTACAATTTCCATTCCATGAGGAGCTTGAGTAGCATCCTCCATTTGTTCATCCTGAAATAAATTAAAATTAGACACAAGTACTAAGCTGTCAAACTTAGTTTTTATACCAAAATTATTAACTACCTGCTGAGCAGGGAGTGTTGGTTCTGGTGCAGAGGCTTCAGCAACCATCTGACTTGCATCTTGAGAAGTCTGTAGAGAAAGAATAATTTTAGCAAAAGAACAATTTTCAGAAATTGAGGTTTTACTGATGGTTGAATTAACTACCTGCTGAAGAAGGACAGGTTGTGGCTCAGTCCTTTCAGCATTAACAGTTTCTTCAGCTTCTGGGACTGTTTCTTCAGCAGACTTCTGATTTTGCTCTAACTGAGAAAGCTGTACGGTTTCAGCAATCTCCCTTGTCTCTGAAATGACAAGTTGAGCAGAAGCATCTTGACCTTTAAGCTCACTGCTTGTCATGAAGAGATCAATTGACTTGTTGGATGATTCTTCAATCTCCAACTCCATTTGTTTGCTTAAATCTTCCAGTACAAGCTGGACTTTGTCAATTGAAGTCTTGGGTGAACTTGGGCCAGTATTCTCAGCATCAAGAGATGCGTCTTTGAATAGTGCTTCTTGAGTTTCAGCAACTTCAGGAACAGGAACTATTGCTATCTCAGCAACTGGTCCATCAGCAAGCTGGGTTTCAGCAACTTGATGAGTTGCTTGTTCAGCAACCATCTGTTCAGCAGCATCAGCAAGTGCCGCTCTTTGCAGATCAGCAGCAATGTCGCTTACTGGTTCCATGCTTTGATCATCTAGATTATCTACAATGTAGATATCTGGAACTTGGGCAGGAATTTCATTTCCACTGCCTTGTGGTCTATTCTCAGTAGAGTTATCAACGTTAAGTTGATTGTTGAAGGCTTCCGCAAACACTTCAACATTGCTGATATATGTTTCAGTAATTATTTCAGCAACATCTACTGGCAAATGCGTTTCAGCATTTGTCTGGGAATTGACTGAGGAGTCTTGGACATTAGGGACTGACTGAGAAGCCAGTGTCTTCTTTCTTTTGTTACTTGTCCATTTCCTCTTGGGTACGGGATTTGCTGATGACGCTGCAGTCTGAGTGTCATCATCAGCTTTCCTCTTTTTCTTTTTAGATTTTTCCAGTTTCCCAGAATCATCTATTGTTGCTTTTCAGCAACAGGTGTTGTACACGTACCTTGTTGATTTTCTACACCAGTTTTATTTGTGTTACCACCACCAACAGCAGTTTCATCTCTAAGTTGCTGAGTGGTAACATCTGCAGCTGTTGTATACCTTTCTTGCTGGCTTGTTCTGACAACATTTGCAGTTGTTGTCTTCTTGGTTTCTTTCCAGCAATCTTAGGTACATTCTTCTTGTAGAAAGATCTTCCCACAATGCACACAGATTTCTTGATTGGCAATGGGTTTCTTAGCTGAATCCTGAAATGTTCAAGGATATAGCATATCTTGATTCCATACATAACTGGAAAGGAAGGTGAGACCTTGTTGTCTTCTACCTTTACCTTAAACTTAGTAACACAATCAACAAGCCTGTTGAAAATGTACTTAGCCCAGTTAAGTTCCGATTTATTTTCATAGATATGCATCAGCAATGGGAGTCAAGAACTTTAATGAGTAGCAGAGCTACTAGACCAAGTGAATGGCAGAGATGCTTTCTCTTAACGTGCTTTGTCCAAGTCACGGGAGCTATCTCGCCTTTCTTCATCTTTGCATTTCTGACGTCACTGTAGAAAGCTTCAATTTCTTCGTCAGAAGCAGTGACGTCATCTTCAGTTCCAGTGGTTGGCTGAAAAATCTCCGCTAAATCAGTCCATTTCAGGACGATTTGCGTGTTCTGAACATAAGTAAGGATCACTTTTTCAGTGACTCCATTACTGTCTGTAAGGGACTGGATTTCTGCATTGTTGTAGAATCCATAGTATCAATCATGCTCACTTGCTTAGTGCGAGCAGAGATAAAGTTCATGAGGCCTTGCTGCTTGATGAACTCAAGCGCCTCTTCATTTTGGTCATCAAGTTCTTGTTCATAAAAGTACCTAATGTACTTTTCTTTTGCAAACCCTCCCCTTGCATCAACATCTCACACTTTGCAGTGTCAAGATATGACGGAGGCATAGGTTTTACAGTGATTCGGTCGTTTTTCAACACAACTTTCGTGTGTCTGGGGCCAGAGTAGTCACCGGAGCAGTCACCGGAGTAGTGCGTGTTTCAGCACTATCAACCTTTGACGATTTTGAGGACTTTGATAACTGTCTCTTGGGAGCCATTTCTTATATAGAGCAAGAAATTGTACGAAAAGAGATAGTTTGCTTTTGACCGGAGGTACAGTAGTTCAGGCTAGAAATTGCAGAGAAGGAAATGTGAGTTAAAGAAATTTGTCATTTCTCTAACTCCTTCTTTATATAGTGTCTCTGGTGTGTGAGAAACTCAATCGATTTGAGCTCTCAGCAGGGTAAAACAGAGAAACACTGGAGATAGTGGAGCCTTTGCATTGAATGCGTAGTGCCCACTAACTAAAACCGTCAGAGCACTCTCTCTCTTTGTTTTGTTAGCCGTTAGATTAATAACTCCTTTTAATCAATGGCCACGATTGAATTTCATGTCATGATTATTGCGAGTTTATCTGTGCCAGCTTAACGTCACAAATTGATTTTACCGAGTAATAAGGGATAGATTGCTTGCTGAAATAGACAAGAATCTTTTCAGCGAGTTTGAATTAACAATCTAGATACTTGCTGAAAGTTCCCCCTTACTTAGATATCTCATATTTTCTAAGTTTAAAAGATATTTCTGATTTCCCGTATCAGTAAATTCTTTTGCAATTGAGACATCCTTTGGTAAAATCTGAGAGATGAGCTTTTGCTCTTTTTTCTGAGTTCCCGTCTCAGAAAATTCCTTTTGAATACCTGTTTCAGTATCTTTTGATTGTCTGAGTACCCGTCTCAGCAATCCTTAAGTTCTTTCACTTACTGAGTGCCTGTCTCAGCAAGTGGTCAAGTTTCCTAACAAATACCTGTTTTGAAGGAATTACTTGCTGAATGCCTGTTTCAGCAATCATGTTGTGACTTATCATTTCTTAGAAGAAATCAGTGACTTGGTCTTTTGGACAGGAATACTTTGGCTTGCTGAATACCTGTTTCAGCATTCTGCCAAGTGTATCCTTTATTGAGTAGTTCAATCAATCCAAGGTTATACCTTAGCATGCGAACCTATTATCCGGTAGGGGCTTGGTAAAGATGTCAGCAAGCTGATCTTCAGTACCTACTTTCACAACCTCAATATCACCTTTTTCCACATGATCTCTAATGAAATGATGTCTAATATCAATGTGCTTGGTCCTAGAGTGAAACTTAGGATTTTGCGTAATTGCAATAGCACTTGTATTATCACAAAAGATTGTGTTTTTCTTTGCAGAAATACCATAATCTCTTAATTGTTGCTGAATCCATAGGATTTGAGCTGTGCAACAACCAGCTGCAATGTATTCAGATTCAGTAGATGAATTGGCGACACACGTTTGCTTCTTGCTGAACCATGATATTAATCTAGTACCCAAAAACTGACAAGTTCCAGAGGTACTTTTTCTATCAAGAGTTGATCCACCATGATCAGCATCAGAATAGCCAACCAATTCAAGTCCAGAATCTTTTGGATACCATAATCCAACATTGACTGTACCTTTACATATTTCAGTATTTTAATTGCCTTTTGTAGTGTGATTCTCTTGGATCAGATTGGAATCTTGCACACACACAAACAGCATACTGAATGTCAGGTCTACTTGCTGTTAAATACAACAAGGAACCAATGAGCTTCCTATACTTGTGTTCTTCAACACTTTTGTCCTCTTTAGTATAGCCCAATTTGGTACCAACACTCATAGGGATCTTTTCAGGTTTTTCATCCTCTTTGATCCTAAACTTTATGAGCATTTCTTTCGCATACTTTGCTTGATTTATGAATATTCCATCTTTGAGTTGCTTGACTTGCAACCTAGGAAATAATTCAATTTTCCCATCATACTCATTTCAAACTTATTAGTCATGAGTTTGGCAAAATCATCACAAAGTTGCTGTCCTTAGATCCAAATTATGTCCATCCACATAAATTT